>VZTJ01003401.1:1049871-1095521 GCA_013397795.1 Orthonyx spaldingii | reverse complement strand
TTTTTTTTTTTTTTGACAGCTCTAGAAGTCTTGGCAGAGTGCTGTGGGAACAACTTGGTACTGAAGTTGTCTGTGTGATTCAAATAAATAGTTTCTAGAGCAATGTAAATTATAAATTGGCTAGGTTCAGAAAGATTGCTGGTATTAATGTAAGTCCTTTCATGTAATCCAGTATCCCAGTACTTCCTTAACAACCCATATGACGTTTTAGTCTTTATGGATGTATATACAAAAAACCTCTGTATTTATAAAGAGTATCACTAAGGCCACAAAGTCAAGTATTTGAAAGCTGGGTAGTGCTTTCCAAAGAAAATATCCTCAATTTAAAAATTAAATTACAGCATTGGAAAGTATATTTAGGAGCCCTGATGTCAGAAAGAGAAAAGTGTTTTGGCTCAGATGCTTCAGATCTAGCAGACACTTAGCAGAGGCAACCTTCAGCCTAGCATATGAAAAATTAGGTGAAATTGAAAATAGGATTTTGGGACGGAAACAGTGGACAATGCTAGACAGTGCATCCAGCTCTGTCTAGAACTGAATACAATGACTCGAAAGTACTGACCTCACAAGTACCTTTGTGTTTTCCTGACTCAGATATACAACCATTTTTAGGAGTGCTAATGAATTGTATCACAATTTCTCCAGTCTCCTGGTCAATGCTAAAACAGGAGTAAAACAAATTTTAAACAAACCACCTTTCAATACTTTTTTAATTGTTGCTACACACCAGACAACATCCCATATTTGCTGTGTGCCTAGACCACCAAAACCTGACCTAAAATTTTGGTTTTGGAACATACAAACTGTATTTGGAGATGTACCCTGTGGAAGGTCAGATTAAGTGTTCTCATATGGTTGTTTTCAGCTGTATTGGCTACAGTTTCTCTGATGATGCTGAGATTTAGGGTGTAAGAACCTGTGCATAAAAATAATACCTGCCATTCCTACACTGCATTAGCCTATGCAGCATTAGCCCTTCTGATATAGCATTACTGCAATAATAAATGAATATCTAGTTCAATAGATATTTCTGTTATCATGTTTAAATTGTGATAGAGCCCACAACAAACCCATCATCTTGTTTCAGGTCTTGATTGCAGACAAAGCTTTGCACTAAATACCTGGTTAAGGGATAATTGTCTTCTAGTGTTCACAATTAATCTGTACAATTTCTGGCTTTCAGTTGCAGCTGTCTTTAAATGCCTAAATATTTCTAAAAATATAGGCAATGGCAAAATTCTTGTGGTAACTCAAATGTTTTTGGACCCAGCCATCAGGGCAGAAAGAAAAGATGTTCATGGCCTTTAATTCACTTACCAAATAGGAGGTGTTTCCCCTTAGGGCAAACTGTATTTCCAAGCTGAAGTCTGTGTAACTTTCTTATTTTTAAAGTTACTGAGGTTGTAAAAGAATTTGTTGGTATGTGTTATTTTTTTTATTTTTTCCCCCATTCCTGTCGATGGGCATAATACAGAATATAAATGAGATTTCTTACTGATGTGCTGACTGGAATGGGTTGGCTATGCAGAGCTATTTGTCTTTGACACGTAGCTGACTTGGCATTCAAAGGACACATGCATGTTCTGTGTTAAATGGCTTAAGGACTGGAGTGACACAGTTGGAGAGCTTGGCAGATACCTCTGTGTGTGCATGATTTGGAACAAAAAAAGCTCCATCTTCTAAGACAAACTGTCCAAAGTAGATCTCTAGTCAAATTTTCATAAATATTTTTACTGCAAAGATTTAATCCTGAGCATCTGAAGAAGAAAAAAAGACTTGTGATGCATGTTTGAATAATGGCTAATACAATGTTTTGTAATGCCAAGTATGTCTGTAACCAGCAAAGCCCTCTTTAGGTGTTTGTTTTGTTCCTTATCAACCTGATCAAAATAATTGGTCTGGTATTGAGCAGAAGACAAAAAAAAAAGCAGAAGAACTTGCAAATACATTGAAATTTATGGTGTTTCAAAATAAATAAATAAACCCAACATAAAAGGAGAAACCAAACCAAGTGGTCTGGCAGTCAAGTTCTCCCCCTCCTTTTTTTACTCTGTTTCAAACTTTGTTTAAATACTTTTGCAGCATGCAGAGAGATTGAATACATCTGTGTAGTGCTAGCATGAGAGAGTCTGTGCTCAAAAACAGGTAAGTTAGGAAAAAAAAAAAAAAAAAGAAAATCTTGAAATGAATCCAGGTAGCTTCCTAGTTAAAACATATCAAATAACATAAAGCATGTGAACTCAAGACAACTGAGTTTAACTATATAAAACATTTAAGTTGTAAAGCATCAGGAGGGTTTTTTATAGGTGCCTGGATAATTTGCCCTTAGGTGGCAGAGGGGCAGATTGAGTTGGTTCCCTTTTTACATCAGATGTTTTCCTGTGAGCCAGGAACTTGGGAAAAAACTGAAATGCTGCTTCCTCTTTAAAGGGTTGTTGCATATACATTATGCTCTTTGTGTGTGTTTGCTTAAACTTAGATGTTTTTAAAGAGCAGTGCCCCTCGTTTTAACATGTCCTAAGACAGCTCCTGGTTAAGGGCTGGATTTCAAACACTGGTTAGTTCTTCTCAAGCACCACACCATTCAAAACAGATGTTTTTGCTATCTGGTTAGCAGAAAGCATTCTTTTTTCTTGCCATTTCTAACATGAGTGTTTTATTGCATGTCAGTACTTCTAATCAAATCAAGTGACACTTAATGTATTGCCTGGTGGAATCCTGTGTCCTTCAAAGTGTCTTAAGTCTGAAAGTCTAGAGTTACCTGAAGCAAGGCACTGTCTCTCCAAAGATGGACCCAAAGTGGCCGATGGAGACCATTAAGTGTGGTGGGATTTCTTCTCTACCAGAGAGGTGTCATCCAGCAAGGGTGGTCAGCATTTCAGTCCAGTGCTTTGGGAAGTCTTTGCTTAGATGTGGAGATTTGGCAAACACATAGAACAGACGTCAGAGTGGAAGGGAGGGAGAAGGAAGAGTTCTGAATGGAGACAGGAGGAAGAAGTGCTCTGCTCCACAGGCAGGGCCAGCAGGAGCCCAGGCTCAGCCAGCGGTTCCAATGCCAGCAGCTTCGTCTGCCTGGTCTTTTCCTAGAGCTGGAAGGATAGACAGCCTAGCCCATGTGTATCAGCAGAGTAATGTGTGTGGGCAACCCTTTCCAAGAACTTCGAGTGCCATATGGCATTTGTCACCAACTTTGTGTGTGTGACCTGTTTCACAGGAAGCCCTGAGACGGACCAAAGTAGAGTAGTCTTATTGCCCCAATACTTGTTTTAGGAGATTCTGTCTCTCCACTGGAAAAATTATCAGTTTCCTTGTTGAAATGGGTTGAAATTCTCCCCCTTAGGGAAAAAAATTTTAAAAAATTATTTTAAAAAACCCCCAACAAATCCAGATGAATTACTTCTTTTCCTATTAATATTGGCTAGTATATTGCATAAAACTAATGTATGTGCAATGTTGACTAAAAAGAATTGGCTAATTGTGAGAGTAAGAATAAAAATGTATTTATAGCCTAGGTTAGCCTTTAACAAGAAAAAATAGCTTGAGGTATACCATGTAACACTAGTGTCTGGCTACTATCAAACATGCTGCAAATATATAGTAACAGGTATTGTGTGCAGTAAATTTATCTTTGTAGTAGAAACCTGATGTTGTTGCTATTCCCAGGGGCTAAGTTGAATTACATTATTACTGAGGCTGAGCTAACAGAGCTTTGCTTATAGTATACATACAGACAAGCCGGTTCTTCACAGAGAGGTGACCTCTGCTGTATTTTGGTTTCAGATTTCACAGGGACTCATTTCAAAGTTTTTAGCTTCAGTCCACACCCTGCTGGTAGCTAGCTATAAAACTCTCTTTGAAGTAAGTTAAAAAAAAAAAAAAAGGTCTGTCCTTTATTACTTTAATAAAGTTAGATAAAGGTCATTTGTTTTCTCCTTTTGTGATATACGCTGCTGTCACTGTTCCTTGTCAATGTAAGTGATAGTTGAAAGATGGAACTAAAGCTACAAAATTACTAGTTGCAATGTGCAAATGCATAGTGTAAGTAATTATCTTTTTAATGGCTCTTCTGTTTATTAGTTAACTTGGAGAATGTGCACTAGCATATATTTGTGCTGGGGAAGCTATTATGGTTGACATGGCATAATGTAGTGTACTCCCTCCAAGGTTATTCCACCCTCTCTCTAAACTTTGTTTTTGTGTTTCTCTCTCTCTCTCTCTCTCTCTCTCTCTCTCTCTCTCCCTCTCCAAAACCAATTTAAAGAACCAAATTAAAGCCCTGTAATCCTATTTAAGAACCCTGTCAAATAAGAAGTCTACATGTCACCATTCCAATAAATATAATCACCTCTTTAATGCAGTCACTCCTCACTGGGACTGATTTCCATCTAATTGAAACATTTGGGTTGTACATTACAACCAAGCTAAAGGGGATATCCTACTCTTCCCTCCTGGCCCTGTGGTCCTGCCTCATCCTCTCTTGTGTAAGCCCTGCTGCTTGCTCAACTTGTGCAATTCACGGTGAATTGTGGCAGAAAAGCTCCTCTCCCCGCCTTGACTGCATTAACTCTCTTTAATAAGTTGAATTAACTCAAGAGAGGGTTGAGTGAGCCCTAGGATGTGTAGGAGGTGTCAAAAGCAGGGGTGAGAAGCAGGGAAAGGTGCTGGGCTTCAGGTAGACTCCAGCCCCTTAATCCTTGGGTGGTGAGGGCTCTGCAGCCATGCACTGCCTGCGGTACTGGGAGGCAGTGCAAAATGGATATGGAAGGTGTTGGTAAGCCCAGTCTTCTGCAAGGGGACTGGTTGGTAGGAGAGTAAGAATGCACAAACCATTTCTCTAGGCTTTGAGATAAAACGTAGCAGCCCCCAGATTGCAAGGTTCGCCCTTACCCTCCCTTTGCTCTCAGAATCTGAGGGGGACCAGCCACATTTAAAGGGAGATTCTGGGATAAATGGAATGTTTTGGAAAAACTACTGAGATTTCAAAATTATTTCAATTAAAATAATCTCAACATGCTAGGCTGAGTGGCTCCCATATCCCAGCTCTGTGTGGCTGCCAGTGGGTGACAGTCCTGTGTGGTGTGCTGGTCTTGGGTACTTGGGGTTGCTTGCCACTGCAGCCTTCCCTTGCCTGCAGTATCCATGCATAGCACAAGATGCACAACTACATTTTCTATTGTAAAATTCAAAGATTTTCACTACTGAGCAGTGTATACCATTGCTGCTCTTACTTTTGCTTTATTTCATAAGTTATGTGTAAGAAATGGAGGCTAAATACAATAGGAGAGCTTTATTACATCAGGTGGGCCACACTGCCTGTGTATATAGAATAAATTCTTTCTTTGGTGAGAGGGGAGGGTGGGGCTGCTCTTGGTTCTAGTAATGAACTTATGCGTATGTTTACAAGATAACTTTATATATAAAGAATTCAGAATTACATTGAAGAAAATGTATACAGATAAGTTGCTTAGCATATCTCAGTGAGCCGCCCAAAATGCGTAATTCTAACTTGCAGTTTCTTACATGCTTTTGACAATGGCATTGCCTCTCTTCTCCTTCCATCCAGGTTCTCATCAGTTAAACAATGTGTAAGAAAACCTAGCATTGCTAGAAACAAACTTGGCAGAAGAATTGTTTTAGAAGTGTAATGCTGAGTTTCTAACAGCAGAAAGCTGTTTGCTGTTGGAGTTGACTGAAATTGTTCCAGTGCATCTCTGTGCAGGTGGTGAGTGATACAAGTTCTCAGTGTGAATAGCTGTCCTGCAGATAGCACTTTATTGTCTTCAGTGCCAAGTCCTCCCACCTTTCTCCTGCACCTCTCTTCTCCTTTTTTTATCTTCTCCTAGCTGCAGTGAAGGATTGCCTTCAAAAGTTTGCATTTTCTCTGTTTTGTATGATATGCAGGCTTCACTGTAGAGACTTAAGGAGTCTTATCAAAGTAATACTGGCTCAGTCAGAGTAAAGATGCTTTAGTTAAATAGACTATGGCTGTGTTTAAAAATAACAGCTCTGGCTGTGTCAGCGTGTTGGACGACCTGATACTGACTTCAACAGAAAGAGCTTCTGAAAATTACTTTGCCTGTTGCAGTATTGCCCCAGTGTGAACTTGGTTTCTGCTGGTAGATTTCAGTGCTAGATAAACCAAAACAGAGCCCCTGAATTTTAAAAGCGAGTAGCCAAATGGCTTCAGAGACAGCTTGTTGTAGTGGGCACCTTTTGAATGCACAAACAGGAGTAGCAGCACTTTTGCTCTTGCTAACATTGTCAGAGCAGCAGTGCCAGGGTTTGGGTGCAAACACCACCCTCATTTGCTAGTTTTGGGTTCTCAGCTGTTTGATATTTGTAGGAAAAAGGTGGTGTGGGTATCTTCCAGCCCGAGACCTGTGTGTGTGTGACTGCCACTGTGTACACTGCTTGCACATGTGTAAGCTGTTGCTTTCTTGTAATAGTATAATGTGTGGAGGGGCTTTCTAGTAATTCCTGTACAATTGTCTCATTTTGCCCCAGCCCTGGTGTATCTCTGACTTCTGCTGCTTTTCTGAAGACTCATTTAAAGCATTGATATTCTTAAAAAGTCTGGTTAATGAGATATCAGCCATATGCAAAAGAAAGGTACAACTTTTTGAAAATACTTTGTGTATCTGATGTTTATTGTGGTTTTTACAGTTCCTGTGCTGTGTGGGTTTTCTGTAGTTTTTTTTTTTGTTTCTTGGCAAGGAAGACAGTATTACATTCTTGTACCAAGAGGAAGAGTATTAAGCCTACTCATAAAAAGAAGATTTATTATCAAATGTACTTTTTCATTTTGTCCATTGGAAATTTTTTTTTTTCTACTCTAACCATACCCAGATTGCTGGCTTCATTCATACCATCGTTGTATCAAGTTTAGATGCTGTCTTTGTTAAATTACAGCTCCTGAGGGTTTTCTGTTACAGAGGTTTCTTCAGTCAGGGGAAATGAGGGTATAATAAAGAGGATCCAAGGACCGGACACAATGATTCTATATAACTGAAACAAACAATGCCAGATTTGGCTGATGTTGGATTTTCCATCAAACTTTTTTGTTGGCATTCATTCATTTTACTTTAAGCAGAGTTTAAAATTGAGGCAGTTTGAGTGCCTGAAGGAACTGAAAGACCAATAGCAGATGATTTGGGCAATACTTTTAGTCACTATATCCTATCTTCATACATTTATTTTGAATTCTGACTTACTCAGGAAGTTTTCTTGATTCAAATGCCATTAGAGCAGTAAATCCAAGAGGAGACATCCAGATTCACTGAAAGAACTATCACTAAAACCAGTGTAATAGACCTGGCTGTGGCTGGGGTTTCTGAAACACTGATTCCAAGCATTGAGCTCATGCTTAATGAGGAGCAGTGCTGTTTTCTGGCAGAGTGAGTACCTGACCTTCATTTCTGTTGCCTCTCACTTGCTGCAACTCTCTTAGCTGTTATTGATATATTTTGCTTTTTACTACAGTTATAAAATGCTATTAACTGTAATGTGCTAAAATAGGGATAAAATAATCAGAATGCACTTCAGGATTCAAGAAAATTTGCTGTGAGATTCTATAAATAAATGACTGTGCTTCTCAGCCAGAAATACAGTGCAGAGCAAGAATACAGGGTATGCTGGTAGCTTGCTCTCTTTCTCATGTTGAGCACTGCCAGAAGGGGAATGATGCTGAATCTGTTTTTCACTGCCTCTGCTATACCAGAACATTGGTCTTTCAGGGTAGAGAGTGTGCACTACTGCAGTTTTCTGCAGATACTTCTCAAGGAAAGAGGAGGAGGAGAAAACATAGTATTAGTTTTGACATTTATTAACTAAGAGACACTACAGTAAAGCTGAAGTCAAAACTGCAGCTATTGTTTAAAGGTCCTTTTAATTATTTTGGAATGTTTTGGCGTATTTTTCCCCTCTCTTATTCTCAATAACTTCTGCGTCTTTGCACATTGGTAAAATTGGGTGCAATGTTTGAATCATAGCCTGTACATAAAACTGTTTCCTCTTCCCATCTATTTCTGCATGTGCTCTTCAACATACCTTATCCAATTCTTTACTCATAGAAATCTAGCAGAAGCTTTCCTAATGCTCTATCTCTTATTAAGGTTCAATGGCATAACTTCTGTTCCTGCATCTTTTCTACTTTTAGTGACTTAGAAGACACTCTGGTAAAAATGAAAGTCTTTACAGTGGCCTATTATGTAGCACTTTGGAAGATAAAAACTGGATTCCTCATGGAGCAAAAAGCTGTATGTGATTTGAGATTAGCACTTGCAGTGCATCAGTCCTGTGCATTATGGTCAAATTTATTGACATAGAGTTTTTAGTCTTTTTATGGCGTATGTGGTACAAGAGGATTCTGCTTGATGAAAGAAAGAAAGAAAGCTGACAGAAGGAGTAAAATTACATATTGCCCCAACGATACAATTTTGGAAATATTTCTCTGGATTCCAGCCATGGGCATTACATAAGAAAGAAAAAAGTTTGCCCTGAAGTGCCTAAGTTATTTAAGCATTTGTAAAAGTAGGATTTGTCTGTCCAGAAATTTATTGCAAAGTCCACTTCTGACCAGAGGCGACACAAGTACGGATGCTTTGTAAAATCCTACTCATCTACAGGAACCTGTGGATTTTGAGGCTTGCAAGGTTATGTAACTCAATGTGAAAAACATAAAAGGTTGCAGCTGATATCTTCAAATTATGTATTTACCTTGCAGTTGTGTGAAATTAAGTTTCCTGAGAGGTCTGAGTGACAGTATTTACTGTAAGAGGATCTGATCTTGTGGTTGTTTGTTCTTTGTGGTAAACTAAACTAGCACAAACGACCAAAAGTGTGCAATTGTGCAGCTTTTTAATTAGACTGCTCTCTTCAGTGTATTTGATAGATCAGCATTGAGGAGTCGTGGTTATAAAAGCAGAAAGTAGAACTGTCTTGGTTGTGAGATGTAGTGATTTCCTTGTAGCATCTTATGGGGAGGAGTTTGCACTGGACTCAGACCCACAGCTACTGAGACTTTCTCTTGAGCCATAGCTCTTTCATTGGCTCAGCCCTTACGGGAGCAGAAAGGCAGGAGGTATTCACAGCACTATTTGTGGCCAGCAGAGGCTTTTCCCTTAATCACATTCCTGCTTTGAATTGCTTTTTGGAAAATTCTCTAAGGATGCCGGAAGCCTTAAAACAAGGCAAGCTCAAGTCGGGCTTGGCTGACTAATTAAGGTTTCCCAGCAAAGCAGTGAATAGCACACTTAGGTTATTGTGCCTGCATACAGATTCTTGGTATGGAGGGGCCTGGACCGATGAGTCCTCTCAGCTCTGTGCAGATAACACCCAGATAACAACTCTGTTAATTCTCAGCTCATTATTCAGATTGCTGTTTTATTTAGATATTCTGTCTGTAGTTTAGCTTAATCTGTGAGAAGACTTGGGCTGTGAGATACTTTTTTTCAAACTTTTTAACACAAGCTGTGTAAATGCTGCAGTATGTTAATTTTTTTCCTTTTAAGATATTTTATTCTGTACTGATGTGACAGCTGCTAATGTTCACCCATCCTGGCAACAGTTAAACCCTTCATGTGAAGTAATTGACAACTAGTAAATGAATGAAGGTTTTGCCATTGATTTATTAATGTGTCCAGAAACCACCTGTATGATTTTGGGTTGTCAGGCAATTCCATTTATTTTTCTTTCCTCTGAAGAAAATAAACAGATACACACACATCCTCATTTGTTTCTCCTACCCCATCCATAGGTAGGCTTCTCAAATTGGGGTTTCTTTTATGTTTAAAGAAAATACTTTGCTAGCAAGGCTTCTGTTATAAATAGTAGGTAAGTGCACCTACGCATCAGGGCTCTCTTTTTAAGTGAGGCTGTAGCAGTTAAGTTTGGAAGTAATTTTTAGATACCCCGTAGATGGACTGCATGTGGGCAGAGACACTCACCTGCATCACCCACACAAACCAAAGTAGCTGGAAACACTTGAGTGAGAGCACAGCTGAGCTTCAGAGCTTGGGCAGTTCAGCAGCCTCTCTCATTGAAAGAACCTTTTCTTTGTGGAGCAGAAACAAGTGCTTTGCTCACCTCTGGGCTCGGAGTGCTTGTTTTATCCATCCTCGCCAGAGCTTCCTCTCTGAGCGAGACGTTGGGTCTAACCGCACTTTAAATCAATCTGATTCCCCCACTAAAGACAGTGTTTATACAACCACGCATATATATTTAATCCTGTTGAAAATTATTCTCAAAACAGATGTTTCAAGCTCTTGTTAAGGGTTGCTTGGGACATTTTAAATAGTTGTGTAAAATTCCAGTTGTCCCATCTTCCTGCCTCCAGAGGTAAGTAGTTATGTACCTGTTGATTAGAAATTGGCTGGTCATGAGAGGATTTTAAAATTGCAGCTCCATTCACATCGTCTGACACAGAATTTCTTAGGTGAAAGTAGGACTTTTCCCTGGTTTGATTTTTATTTTTTGACTTTTTCATCATTTCATATGACCTTTTTAATACCTTGCTTGGAAAAGATAATCTAGATTAATCAAATATCTGAGCTTTACCAATAAATGTAGATGCTCCTAAGTGGCGGTATAGCAGTGAGCTGCTACAAAGCAGGGTTTCCTCAGTAGCATGCTCAGCGTGTTTTGATAAAGGTGTGTTTGAATTATTTTTTTGGTGATTTGTGAAAGGGGAGGCTGTGCAGCTCTTTTAGTACTAGGAAACATTTTTCTGTGAGTTAGGAGACTTACAGAAAACATAGAAAATGGGTGAGATTCGCATAGAGAGAATTTTTCCTTAAACGTTGGGTTCAGGATGTAGGCCACATCTGTAATCATGTTTTTAGAAATGAATCCATATTAAATGGATTCTCTGCCAACAACATCTGGTTGCACTTTATGTACGTGTTTTCTTTCATAGAGAAAGCAAACCATATGACATAACCTCAGTCAGATAAAATGATTGTTTATAATACTTTGTTTATTTATATAGCACCACAAGATGAAATATGTCTTCATCTGAAAAACCTTGCAGCAGATTACCAAGGTGAGCAGATGACATCTGCATTTCCAGATGGCTGGTCTTGGGCACAGTGTTGTGTGGTTTATAAAGCCCTGCTTAAAGGGATATAAAATTATTAGCAGAATTTGCTAATTGAATGGGGGCTAATAGTTCCAGGTGCCTTCATGGGGAGTGTCCAACATCCTGTAGTAGCATTGTGATGCTGCAAGTGCTCCTGATGCATTGCATGTGGTAAAAAAAAATTACTGTGCAGTAAGAAACCTTCACAAACACAATGCCTTTTAGGACTGGTAGTAACCCCCTGGTACTGGTCACTGCTATGAGTAAAATTTGAGAGCAGTAATTTGCTTTTATTAAAGTAGCCCTGAGTTGCTGTGCTGAACATGAATTGTTCAGACTAATTTCAGCAGGTTGATCTTAACCGTGCTCTTAAAGGTGGCTTCTTGGCTTACACAAGTCGTCTGTGGGGCTTGTAGTGGTCCAGCCTGGACTCACTTCTTGGGTTCCACTTGGGCACAAGCCAGAAGTTAAGAACTGGAAATACCTTGCAAGCATCAGAGGTGTGATATCCTGTATTAAAAAGAGTATTGGGCTGTGATGCCCGCAGAGCAGGGAGGGCTATGCAGTGCGGTTTCAGCTGCTGTAATCCTAAACAAGAGATCTCCTCAGCACATGCCTGCCACGGTATTGAAGGGTGTCAGCCATGTCTTTGTCACACAAAAGTTGAGCCACCTGCAGCTGTAGAAAAAGCTGTAGATGAAGCTGTGTTTAACGGGGCATGTTCAGTACTGTACTCCTGAATTTGAGATATTTGGAAGGAGCAATTTCCATGTAGGCCAGCAGTTATTTCAGAAATATCTTCATGTATCAAAAGCTTGATGGGAGCTTTTCTATCCTGCCAGATCTTGTGTGTCAGTGAGGGACATACCGGGGAGGGAGGCAAATGTCATCTGCTGCAGGGTTTATTTCTTCCCTGAACAGTCTCCTATCAAATGTGCACAAGGAAAGGGCATTTTCACAATTTGTACCCAGATAAAATATTCTTGTGTGGTTGATGATCTTGACTGAGAGTGTCTTTCATTTTGGATTTTTTTAACTGATTATTCATGCTTTAAAGTTGCTTAGAATATGCAGTACCCAACAAGTAATAATTTATTTGACTCTGCATTGCAACTGATTAACTTTTCTGTTAACAGCATAGCTTCTTTTTTTGAGTCAGCCAAAAAAAATGGCAGTGGTTTAGAATAGATTTTTCTTGCATTACCCAAACAAACCAGAAATTTAAATATTGTGGCTATTAGACCTTTTAAAATTAGGCATGTTAATTAACAGAGCTAAACATGACTTAATTACTTAATGTAATTAACAGAATATCTATTACCTTTTTAGTTGCTAAGCTAAAAGGTTTTTACTCAAGTACAAGCTTTTACTATGCATGATGACCCTTTAAAGGCTTTTGGGACTCTATCCAGCTGGCAGCTTGGCATTGCTGAGCAGATGTGGCTGGTCTCTGGAGAGCTGATCTCTACTGCTTAGCTTTATTAATTCCTGACATTCATATTGATCTGTGGGTCCAAACAAAAGTAAAGAGTCTCAGGTGGAAGTGGCATAATATGTAACTTCCTGTTGGCCTTTTCCTGCTATTTTCAGGATATATTTTGGTATTATTAGTCTTAGCAGCTCTTATTTGTTGTTTGTGCATGTGCATGTTTTACTGTTTCTTGGCTTCATATTCTGTTCTTGGTGATTCATAGAGCATCAAAATGCACAGAAATCATGTTCTCAGCACTTTGGAAGACCTCTCCAAATAATTCTGCATGCTGGTTGTTCACAGGAAGCAAGTGGGCGTGCTGGAAGAGCATTCAAGTTTCCCGAAAATGTTCATGATCACTGAGGAACTGCCGTGCAGCTCCCTTCTGAGAAGCATTCTTCACTTCTTCCAATTATTTAATAATTAAAATACTGAGGCTGGAAGAAAATAAGTTTTCCTGTAATAAGGACAGATGGTGTTGAAAAAGCAATTGAAAATGTGTGCTGATGGACTGCAAGTTTGATTTTTCCTGAGATGTAACTTATATCCATAAAAAGCGAACCATAGTAAGTTTGACAATAAACTCAAATCACAAATGACAGATTTTTCTTAGTGTGAGGAGAATTGTAGTCAGATGTTCTGTGTATGGGAAGTCTTTGTGGGCCACCCATCAATGTATTATTACCACAGTATTAAAATGAAGATTTTTTTTTAATGTTTATCAAATTCAAGAGGAAATATGAGGAGTTTTTGAATAAGAAGAGTATGACCAGACATTGGCATGTTGGAAACACTGATCACAGGCAGTTGCAGACAGGTTTCTGAAGGTTACAGTGGAGCATGCCAGTGGGCTGTGGATTTCCCCTTGCAACCACACTCTGTCACAAATAAACGTGGTAATTACTGCAGCAAAGGCTCTGCACTAATGCACATTGCTGACCTCATCCCAAGAAACACACAGCACGAGCCAATTTCTGATATAGTTCAGGAAAAACATTTATTTAAATACTTACTGAAAACAGATGTTGGGGAGTTTTGTTGGGTAAAGTCTTCTAAAAAAAAAAAATTTAAATCCTGAATTGTAATTATCGTAGCTGATAGTTTACACCTTTCCAATCCTTGGACTCCGAGGCCATGCTTTTATAATTTCTCCAAGGGAAGCACTTGCTGGTCAGAAAGTGGATTCAGATTACGACCACCCAATAGTGACTGAGTAGAAGTCATGTCAATATGTGTGTTTTCATTTAGTAGAAACATTTTTAACTTAATGACTTCCTGTTTCTAAGGATGAGAATAACCTTGCTTAAAAAAGGAGGAGGAGGAGGAATATTAGCACAGGAAACTTGCGTGCATGACTGCCCTTTGCTAGTAAGCCTATAGGCTGATGCAAACTTAGGAGAAAGCTCAGGAGATGTTTTGATAATTGCAACTTGCAGTTCCTAAAATATTTGTCAAGTAGTTATGGTTGTTTTTGTACAAACACACAAACTTGTGCATTTTGCCAACAGAAATGGACCGAGTAACAGGCGTTTGTTGCATGGAAAAGCAAATGAGGGATGAGTGGATGTCCAGGAAGACAGAGAGGGGAGAATGTGGACAGTGTTTTAGGTAGTGTCTTAATAAATGTTACACTGGATAGGATTTCTGTTCAAGTAGGTAACAAGTCCCTGTTTACGTTTTGAAACCTGGTCTGGATAGGCAGATATTACTATAAAAGAGTGAGAAGAAAAGCTTAGCTAAAACCTCAAGATTAGACTTGAATCATTAAAACATTCAACAATTTCAAGTTGAAGGTGCCTGTCCTAGTTTTTTTCACTTTCCTAACTGAATTTGATGTACAAGTTCTCAATGTGACCACCTTGTAGAAGTAGCACACAAAAGTGGCTGTTTTGTTTCTTGAGTTCAGCAGTTTCAGAAGTGGAAAAAAGTGAGTTGCAGAGATAGGTAAGGGCTTGTGTAAATTGGCTGAGGTGCACATACTCGGGAAATCTTACGCTTCTGTAGTACTGTTTTATTTTAGACCTGGATGTGGATTCATTCTGCTGGCCTTCAACGTGTAGCTCATGCAGTTCTTGCGTCACCACTTTATGTAGTGTTCTGTTTCATCAGCACATGTTCCCTTCTCTTCTTTTAAGTAGCTTTTGGTGAAGGGATCCAAGTGTGTGCAATAAATGCCTTTAGCGTAAGCTGAGGATCTTGTTACAAATGTGGCTACTGTGAAGCGACTTTAAATTTAAAGTTGTGCATTTTCCTGTATTGTTAGTTTTAAAGATTTTCTTCATACTTTAGTATAACCACAACTTGAAATTTAGTATCCTGTGTTTTATCTGTAAGTGGCAAAAGGTGTTAAAAAGCAAAGCCTGGGTGTCAAGTCAAGACTGATGCACCATATAGCAGATAGACTTTCTTGTTGCACTTACACCTGAAAGAGCCACTGTTAGCCATAGTTCACTGTTGCCACTGAAATTCTTTATTTTTCATTTCCAACCTCAATTTCTTAAGTTGTGGAACTATATCATTAAAACCTAATGTCCGCTTAATAACATTGTAATGAAATAAGGTTTTACACTTGCTGAAATTTGTCTTTATAGCACAGACAGTAGTACAAGGAATATTTTAGTACCAGGCAAAGAGGACAGCAGTGGTTTCTGCTGCATTCCTGGCATGTCTGACCTGGGCATTCTCATCTATTCAGTTTTAGCCCTTCCTTTGGTAGTCTGACCTGGGCATTCTCATCTATTCGGTTTTAGCCCTTCTTTTGGTAGGTCACTTGACTTCTGCATGGTTTGCTTGCTGTGTTAGGAAGAAGTAGGCTGAAATGAAGAAAATCCTACCTCCTAAACATGCCTGGAGTGCATGCTAGGACTCATTTCCATGGCAGGCATTAGGAGGTTAGTTGTCTCTGGGTATGCCTTTCTTTCTCTCTCTTAAGCTGGTATGCGGTCCTCAGAACAAGAGCTTTTGAGTACAGCCTCACTTTGTGGATACATTTGGGATGGATCCACATTTTGGATACAAAACCAAATTGCTTGAACGAAAGTAATGCACTAAACAAGGTATTGTTGCTTTTAGTGTTTCTATCAGGGCAGTAAGAGACAGCACCCTTCTCTTTGGAGAAATACAATTCATTTCTCATGAAATATCTCATAGAGTATGTTTTGTAAGGAAAGACTTTGAGATTCAACAGGGAAAAAATGCTTCATTATACATATATATATATAAAAATTCCATTGAATACAGAAGGTAATCGTAAAGAAGTCTGTTCTTGCCAAAGACGAGATCAAAATTATTTGATGATTCCACGTTGTGTTTGCAGCTAAAACTACTGTCCTGATTTACATTCAGAATGATGCATGTGACAGGCCATTAGCTGGATTATTCAATGTGTATATTTAGGCATTTACTTTCTTTTCCTTTCAGAGTATCTGTGCAGGGTTTTAAAAATTTGAAGTAAAAATGATCTGTGCACTTTGATACAGTATTTGCATAATTAATTTGAGGGGTTGGTCAGAAGGATTTATTTTGAAGCTTTTGTGCCTAAAATAGGTTCCATTGATTTATAGATAGAGATGAGTATTGATGTGTGTTCTGCAGTGGAATAGCATAGTGGAAATAATACCCCAGCCTCTGGTAATGTATTTGGAATTTCAGGTCTGGCTGTCACTGCTGGCCTGCTGGCCTTCATGCAACCAGTTTTAGAAGTAGTCTTCTAACACTGAGATTTTCAGGAGTATTGATGTTCTCCTTCTGAAAAGGAAAGCTGTGCAAAAAGAATTGTCACTGCCTGAACCAACACAGCAAACTAAGGGGAGTTCCCTCTCAAGTTGAAGTTAGCCTCACTCAAACACCTGTATTGAAACTGTTTTTTAAAAACATTCGGTTTTCAATTCACTGTCTAGTTTTCATTGAATATAGAGGAGAACTGGATTTATATTGAAATGTGAATTTAAGATAATTTAAAAACTCCCAACAAACCTTGTGTATACTCAGAGAGAAATTGTGTTGCTGTGTTGTGAGAATGTTGGGTAACAAGAATTGTTTTGTCTCTTGCAGGCAGGCACACGTGCAGCCTCTGTTGCTAAGCAGTGGGTTACAGGCTGGTTGATAGGAGGAATGTTTCATTTTAAAGTTTAGGAAGTGCACCACATACCTCTGAAGTTTTAAATTCTCCAAGGAAGTCTGATTATTTTGGCCTGGAGCATGTCATCGTCTGGAGTTCCCTGGTGTAGCTGCCCTTTGGGCCTGTCTGCATCCTGATGCAATCCCTGCACACAGGGCCCACCACCAGCTGGGGAGAGCATCTGGAACAGCCTCATGCCATTGGGCTTGGAGGGATGCTTGCCAACGTCCAGTGCTCAGTGCTGCAGGGAAACCTTCTTGGCGTTCATGGTGTGGAAACCGCTCTTGAAAATCAGCACCTTTTACCTGACCCAGTTTGAGTTCTTGAACAGGAAAGTTTTCTGCCTCACTAGTCAAAGATTTGTTTTTTCTATAAAGAGGAACCACGAGATGTGGGCAGTCAGATTTTCTAAGAGTCATATCAGAGCCTCTGCACGCATGAAGGAGCAGACTATATTAAGTGCCAGCTGTATTATTTTTAGTGTCTCTTCCTGCACTGCAGTTGAGAGGAGTAGGCTGGCAGTGGCCGTGAGCTGGTGTGCATCCTGTTACACCTCTGTGCTGTCCCCCCTCAAACAGAGGCATGTGTCTCAGTGGTGAGTCTGCCAGTTAAATTGCTGGTTCAGGATGCTAAAGATCCAATCCCTTAATCGGTTTGGAGAAATTTTGCTTCGAGTGCCTTCTGCAGCTGATGCTGTGTTTGCTACAGAAGCAGCACAAACACAGAAATTTTGTCCCTTGGATTCTGCCCTGTTTCCTTAGAAACTAATTTCATATCATAGCTGCAGACTGAGCATCAAGTCACTTCTTGTTCTCTCTGTTAAAAACACGCAAAATCAAATTGAGGCAGACTAAGTGCAAATGTGTAGTCCTCACTTCTTTGCAGATTCTTCTCTGCTTTGCAGCGAATAGTCTCCTACTGATAATTTTTCAACTTGGATGTTCTAGAGAACAGGGCCCATTAGGCTATGATTGCTATTCCTTTGATTAAGCTGTGAGGAGTTGTCACTGCTGGAAGTAAAACTTATTTTTAGTAGCTTGCATGAAATGTTCAGCTTGTGTCTCAAGAAAAGGAAGTCCAGGGTTGCCTAATTGTTTGTTGTCCATGTCTTCACTTCAAAAAGAAAAAAATATTGCAAATTTTGGGGAAAATTTGAACAGCCTGAAATTGCATGGAGGGGGGAAGTCTTTTTAGTAGAGGTATTGCTCTACTGATAACAAACCTCCTGGAGTTTTGTTTCTGATAAGTAATTTGCCTGTGCTTCCCTAAAGGAGAGATCCGTTGCATCTTCACAACACTTCAGCTGTTTTTAATAACAAACCATGTTTATTCGTACTGATGGTCTTTTGTGAGTTCTGGAGATGAGGAGGAAAAAACTGGGGAGGGACAATGTTGAACCATTCTAGAAACTGGCAACTGTAAAAGAAAGCAAGCACAATGTGGTAGTGTTTGGATGAGTTATTTCAGTAGTTATTTTTTCACATGGGCATATTCATTATATTTTTAATTCATTGTTACCTTTCTACTGTGTATTTCCTGCTCTAATGAATTTACTGTGGCTGTAGCATGCAGCCTCCCATACATCTGTAATTGAACTTCTACTGCTTGGTATTCCAGAAGAGCTGCTGAAGAGAGAAGATACTTGACATGATCATTAAAAGTCATTGAGCCTCTGAAGGGTCATTTTGTTGAACTAAATTCAGAGGTTCAGCTTGAAAATAAACAACAGTAGGTAGTTCTCTTGAAGCAAACACCCCTTTAGAAAGGTATTTTTCTTTCTAGTAAGGGTTTTCTAATTCATGTTGCACTATAGTTCTACATTGGCATTTTTCCCTTATACAGATACTAAATTAGCTCATTAAACTGATTTAATATTTGTAATTAGTCAGATGTTTGGGTCAAGCATCCAAAGCATTGGGGCTCTTCAATTCCTAGTTAAAAAGTTAGCTGAATGTCAAGCATTGCTCATTGCTTTCATTAATTTTCCCTGCAACAAAGGCACCAATCTGGCTTTCATTTAAACTTGATGCAGATTTCTGGTGCATGTCAAGTGGAGCAGAGTAAATCTGCAAAATAGCTTTTAATGATAAGCTATAGCTGACTACCTTTGATCGAAAGAGATAGTGTGCCCTGAAAAATAGGGTTATAAAATACTAAAAGGCAGACTTATACTGCAGCTCAGATAAAATAAAAAATAGGTGGAGTTTAAGGACATGTGGTTGAAAGGAAAACCAGTTTGAGGTGGTTTCTTGTCTTCTGCAGTTTGTGCTTTTTCTTCGAGTTTCCTCAGCACGTTGGATCAGCAGTTGGATCAGCAGACCCCTTTGGGAGAGGGGTCGCAGCACAGATATTTTGATGAAAACATAATTTTTAAAATTGCATTCTCCTCTGCTCTGGAGGAGCCAAGATGCAGCAGTCACTGCCAGGGGGAGGGATACCATTAAAATGAATATGAGTCAAAAGTAAATGTTTGTCTATGTTCCTTTTAAAACTTGTCTCTGATCTTAGTTTGGCAATAGTTCATTTTATTTGCAAAGCTGTCACTTTTACTGTCTAAACGAACACTTTGGTACAATTACTTCTATCCTAATCCATCATACATGAACTTCCATGCTGTTTGTAAGGGCCTTTGTGAAGAGAGGGTGAAAACTGAGGAGGAAAATAGTGGTTTCTATTTTTAATTTTTTTTTTTAAAGGCAACACTAGGAAATGATAAGCAAAGAAGTTGTATGACATCAGTAGAGCTCATGAGGGAGATTGAGTGAGGTCCCCAGAGAGAACAGTAATTTTTTTGGAAAAAACTTAGAAAATAACTATGGAAACAAGACAGAAAGATAGTAAGGAGATTTTCTTTGTTCATGAGCAAGTTTGACTTTCTTCTAAGCAATGTAAATACAGTCCAGATGGCTGGAAAGTACAAGATGCTCCCAGGGGTTAGGGTGGAGGTTGGCTGAAATAAGCTTTGCAGAAGTCAGAAGTGAACAAGGGAGATACAGACCTTAAAACAAAAAAGGTGTAGTTGGTTTTTATCCTTTCTCAGGTTTGGGGGCTAAATTGACTGTTTCATGAGCATGATTAAATAAAAGAATATAAAGAGGCAATGTTTCTGTTTATAATGTCATAATAAAGTAGGATGAATACTGATGAAAATGCATTTTTCTTTCGCCAATGGAGCTGGTCAGTTTGTAAACAAATCATAATCTCAGCTTCCAAATACAGCTTGTTCTAATAAATAAGGGCCTTGGTATTTTGGAGATGAGGACAAGTATTTCAGGATCTCTGTGTACACTGAGCATTATTAGCTTTGCAGCAATAATTTGGTGTCATGAATCCAGCCATGGCTTTATCCGTAAGTTAATGCTGGAAGAAAATGATATCATACGTTTGAAATTTATGTTGTGAAACATCTTCTGATCATCTCTTGTCAGGCAAAGATTCCTTGTGGGTGGTTTTGTTGTGTCTTGAGGCAGCTGGGCTAATTGCCCCAATAATCACTGTTGGGAGCGTGGGGAAAATCCTCTCCAGCCCCATCAAACTTCAGCTGCAGGTCTTCCTTTTAATTTCTACTGTTCTCTTCCTATTTGCAGGCACAGTATGAGGCAAGTTTTGACAGTCTCAGAAATAGCTGCAGAATGCTGGAAATGCTCAGAAGTAATGTTGCTGCAGTAGAATGAGAGTAACACTTCAGCTTCACAGCTGAAAGACAAAACCGTGTGTGAGTGCGGGTGAAGAGGTGCTGTGGATTTGATGGCTTGCAAATAAAACCAACATAGCATTAAAGGAACAGGGGAGATTAAAAAGGAATCAGTGGTGCTCAGATGGTTGAAGCATTAGTTTAGCAAGAATCCCTTCTTAGTAAAAACATCCCGAATGGCCATTTTTTAGGACTGAAGTGACAAAGGCAGCTTGCAAATAAAATTGCTGAGAAATTAAAAGTAGTGTGAGAATGTGCTAGGTCTTATTTTTACTTTATATGAAAAAACATATGGAAAGAGCCCCTATGAATCATGCCTTGCTTTGTATGCTTAGACAGGCCACTACGGTTATACCAGTGTTATAACTGTGAATGTTTAAGTGTATTTTTTACATGTTAATGTAGTGAGAGTGGAGTCTCAAATGCACAGATCTGAACAAGTTGGGAAGTTGGTCTTGTTTCCTTGTGTGAGAGATGGAGCCCAAGGGAGTAGAAGTCTTGCTTCCTGAAGTGCCCATTCCTTTGTTGAAGCTTTGATGCCGTGTTGGGTCTCTTGGGCAGAGTAGGAGGTGGATGGTCTGTGTACAGCACCAAGAAGTTGCTTCCAATTTTGCATTTGAGGTGATTGGCCAACAACACAATGTGTCTGGGCAGTTCTCATGCCAGGAGTTCACATGGTGGTGGAAGAGGAGGAGCGGGCTGATGGTGCTGAAAACAGAATGCAGAAGTAGCGTGAAACGGGGTGGGCTTGCAGTGGGTGGAGGGTAGGATTTCTTGCACCCGTTAGTGGTCATGGTGTTTTGGAAGGAGTTATGTATGGCTAGGAGTGGGATCCTGCCAGCCACAAGGAAGGAGTGATTGGAGTGGATGGTTTCTGGTGAGAAACTGAGAGCAACTTTGAAAATGATCATGACACATTAGTAGGTGAGGTTAGAGGACAGTAATGAGACTGCAGTAAAAGCTAATGAGTTGAAGTTGATGCTGAAAGATTGGTAGAAAAGGAGAGATTTTGTCTCAGGGACAAGAAGAAAGCAGGAAACCTGTGTTAACCAAAGGTGAGAAAGGAGTCATGCCAGGCCTTCACATTTCATTTTCTTTTTAAAAAGGAATGCTAGATATTTTTTCTTTCAGGATAGATTTAAAATCTGAGAAGTCTGAATACGAGAATAAATGTGGAGTGAGAAAAAAAAAAAAAGCGGAGAGGGGGAAAGGCAAGTTAAGGGGCATTAAATAGCTGCTGAAAAATGCTATGTGCCTTTTTCTTCACAATTGCCCAAACCTTGGACATAGCTTGAAAATTATTTTGCTTAAATGGATTTGGTGTAGCTTTAACCTATGCTTTTTCATTTTTCATAATGAAGACTGAAGGAACATTGTCTGCCTACTCTTGAGAGGCTTTTTGAAGCTGCAGTTAGCACTTGTGTTTTGTCTGGTTTGAAGTACCTGTTACTGGAAGCGATGCAGTGTATTAACACACACCTTCTCTCGTGCCAGTCTCAGCAGGGACCTCACTTCATTTGAAGGGAGCAAGGGGAGCAGAAGTCTATAGTGCAGAAACTGCTTCCCTGAGGCCGATTAGAAGGTCTGTTGCAAAACTGTGCCCAGCACTCGGAGAAGGCCATTCAGATGATTTCTGACAGTGCCATTTCCCATTGCTTAGACTGTATTCATGTGAAAATTTAATAATGCAGTACTTAAAATACCCCACCAGAAACTAATTTTATTCTTGCTGAGAAACAGTCATTAAAATAGATACCAGACAGCAGCTCTACTCTTTACAACACCAAATTGTTGCACGTTGAACCTTTGCTAGTGGGGTTTATCAGATAACAAAGGTAAAATGAAATAGCCAGTATTATTATAAAGTATAACCCATAAGGTAAGTGAGAATTAACACCTTCATTTTCACATGCATTTATTTCAGCCAGAAGTCATAATTAGAGCTTTTCAGTTACTCTTCAATAGCTTTGATTTGTATTATTTTTCTAAAATCAGTCTCTGCTTCCTTATCAGCACCAAAGCTTCTACTGACTGTAGTGCTAATTCACATTGAGTATGAATGTTCAATAAATTTTGCCTAGAAGTTTCTTGCCATTCTCAACATGCATCCTGGAACAGGACTTTAGAAAAAATTAAAAATGAACCATGCATTTTAATTAAAACCAACAAATGATTTCTTGCCTTGCTTAGTATTACTATGTTCTAATTATGGTAATCATGGTGTGCTTAACTACTGCCTTGCTTTACAGTTTGCAGTTTGGGTAGTTGGCTAACATCGCCAGGGAGACTAAATTGAAAAGTTTTTGGTGCATATTTTTTTCTTAGGGCATTGACAGCAATAAAAATAAAAGATAGTTTTTGAGTAGTGTTCTAAATCTCAGCACACTTTGGCGTATCAGCTGAAGTGGAGTTTTGGTTATCTAGCTAAGATAATAACTGGGAAAATAAGTTTTGCTCTACTATTATAATTAAACCAAGCTGTTTCTTTGTATAATTTATGTTAAGAGTTTCAGAATCTTCTAAAAAGGAGAGGAGGTTTCACATGTTTGTAACTTCAGAAAAATTGAATTCTCCAAGACCATCAGTGTACTGTGATGAAAGGTCAGCTTTTGAGAGTTCAGTGGGCATCTCTTTGAAAGAAAAGATCAAGAGATGCAATAATTTAAATAAAGCCTAGCTTGAAAATTTTAGCTTCTGGTTTAGTAACTCCTGGTAAATGGTTTTGTATGTGAAAATGTTACGGCATGTAATGGCTATTTTATCATTGATGATCTTAGAAGATTAAAATACAGTATAGACATGTTTAATTTATGATGGTGACCTCTTCCTCTGCAGAGCCATTGAAACCAGTTTGTTATCAAAGCTTTGTGTGCATGTTTGTCCACACATGGAACACTAGAGCCATATTCCATTCACCGTTTAGAAGAGCTTAGAGGATTTTTCCGTGTTCCCTCTTGAAAGGGGAATTCCAAAATTTAACATCTTGTAAGAGTGGTTTCCTTGGTTACAAGAGTAATAAAATCTCTCTGCCATGGATTGTAAACACTTCCACACAAGCAAAGTCTTTTTATGTCTCTATCTGAAGTTAAGACATTTGTCTGTCTTTTCTGTTATCCGAAATTCTTGACTTGTTTGGCAAACTAAGTCCATAAAACTTTTTCTTTCATTGGCTTTGTTTGTTTTGGTTTCTCCTTTTGAAAACAGTTTGGTCTCTTTGTAGCACATTCCAGTTTTGTTCTGCTTTTATGAGTTGTTCCTCTTTCTTTCCTTCAGCTTGAATGGAGAGAATTAAGTGCAGTTGTAGCTCTGATTAAAATCTTGCCTTAATTGAGTTGCAAATTTACAATGACAGATATTGGTCAAGGTGCTGATGTAGCACCTTTTACCATTCCTGGTGCCTTCCTGAATTCTGACAGTACTCTGTTTTTACAGTTGCTTATGTTCATTTATCCTCTTTTTCTGTCTTCACAGCATGAAGTTCGGTACAGAATGTAAATTGCTTTCTCCATGATAGTGGCTTGTTAGTTATCTGTCAGGAAAATTAAGTCTCTTTGTAAGTCCTGTCTTGCCTTTCCCTTGAGGTGTCTCTAATACTTGGTCTCCTCGTGTAGGGTGTGGTAGACTGAGTTCTGAGTGCCACTGCTGTACAGATGCACGAACATTTCCAGCTTCCTTTGGAGGGATTCATGGCATCAGTTGGCATTGCTCAAATAAACCTAAATGGGGAAGGTGGTGAGGAAATCTATCCATTAGATTTACACGGGATATTTTGTAAGGTACAAAGGCTATACAAAGAGTAGCATTGCTTTTCCTTTCACTAACTCAGTTGAATACCAGCCCATGTTTTTGTGCCTCACTAGCCTTACCTGCCATACTGTTAGGGAATGCTGTGGGAGTGAGTCTTGTTCCTGATACACTGAGTTATGGTTGGGGATAGGGGTCTGTTGCTGTTTGACAGGGATGCTAACAGTATTTAGGGGAAACTCGACAAATAGGTAGAAAATCACAGTTTTGTTTAGTCAAGATGCTAAATAATGACACAGAAGTTCTCTCTCTAACCCCTAGAAAATATGTTTTTGTTATGTTTCTCAGGTGCTGATTTATAGTAAAATGTCTTGTGGCCCTGGTATGACAGTTCTGTGTTCTATTATATCATCTGTTTTGTATGCTGAGTGCTGAGAATGGAAAAGATGGAAACATGGTTAGACTGTCAGTTGTTTCCAATGAAGAAATCTCTGTTTGGTGGAACTGTTTGCATTCCTGTGGTCAGCAGTATAAGGAAATACCATGTTATGAAAAATTCCCAATTGTTTCCTTAAGGGCTCTCAGACTTGCACAATCTTTTGATGGTTTTGTTTGTTCAAAAAAAAAAAAAAAAAAAAAGAACCTAGTTGCCAGCTCTTCAGTTTGGAACTCAAAATTCTCTTAAATATTTACTAGAGCTTTGCATTTATACTCAAGGTTTAGGTTCAAACCAGAAGTGTATTTTCCTAATGCACACTGATCAGCCATTGTAATACGAGTAGTTGAGGAAGATTATAGTTTCATTCCAGGGCATGTTTCTTTGGGATATCCCATCAGCTCCTGGACTGTCCATCGTTGTGATTACTCATAGTTTCTGAATGCAGCTCTAAAATGTTACTTCACTAAGAGAGAGAGAGGTAGCTCTCAAGTAACCAAGCGGCTTTTAAACTTTAATTCTCAAGAAGATAAATGGTATTTCTGACAAACAAATTCTTCTGTCCTATAGGATGAACCTTCATTTAGCATTTAAGTTGTACTTACATTTTCAATATCCAGTTAGGATTTGTGTAGTGTGTCTGATTTCTGACATACGCAGTTATTCAGATGTGTTGAAAATTTTTTTGAAGCTGTTCATATTTAATATCTATCTTACTGCTGTCATCTCTTGAGTTAGAAATCCATCTCTCTTCCTAATTTGTTCATCCAAAGATGGATATTATTTTCCCTGCTCTGAGAGCTGACTCTGAGTTTGTTCTTTACTGTGTGACTGTTACTCCTTTCCAGATTTTCTTTTTCCCGTTCTTGATATGATCTGCATCCTTTGTTACTGATTGTATAATTTTATTTTGGGCATAGAGACATTTAACTGATGAACAAGAGCTAAGAATGTGGCCTAAACAATGCAAAGTGCAGTGAAGACGTTTCCTGACCAGTGCCTATGTCAGTTTCTTGCTCATACTCCAGGGATGGATAGATTGGGATGAAAGACCCTGGTGGGTTAAGCAGAGGGAATTAAGTCATGACACTAAATGGCAGAGTAGTTTGATAATTGTCAAATATTTTTGTTGGTTTTTTAATAATGAGAATTTTGAATTGGAGAGGGATGAAGAGCCTGTGAAAGTGCGTTGAGTGGTAATAGGAAGGAGGGGTTTTGAAGAAGAAGAAGAAAGGGATTGTAACAAAGACCTTGTGCAAAGGACACGAAAAAAATTTGCTCAAAAGCATATGATGTTTGGAGTGTCACAGTTTCTGGCTTTCTGCCACACTGCCTCCTTCTCCTGATAGCCATAGGATCTGCAGCCTCTGCAGTGCCCAGAGGTGGGGACGGCTGAACAAGCTGCCCACTGCTGCCCTGGGGCTATGCTGGCCCTCCCGGGAGTGAGCAGTGCTGTGCAGCTCCAGGGAGACTGAAGTGGTGTCAAACACCACCAGATATGGGCACCTCTGTGTTCTGCAGACCAGTGCTGTTAGACCTGAAGCTGGCAAAATTGGAGACACTATTGAATTTTCATGTCTGAGAGTGGTCTACCAATGCCCTCTGGAAAGAGTAGCTGCTAGCCTGGAAGAGATTCTCTTCTTGCCTGTGACGGCTGCGCTTAAAATAACATATCAGGAGCTTGCGTAAAAATAGCATTCCCTTATCTCTAACAGTGTGAAGTAGATGAAAAATAAACTGTACTCCTGCCAAGAATAAACAGTCATGTTAGAGTATTTAAATTCCTGATGCTGTGGAGTACTCCCTCTCTAGCATGGCATTTTGATGCCAATGCATTTCTGCCTCTTTCCCCATCACTGCCATTGCTTTGTGTGCTCTGCCCGGGAGCAGTTGGCAGGACAGTAAAATGAGCAAATATGCCCAAGCCCCACGTAGAACAACTAGGTAGAGAATTCTGTCTCCTAAATTTCCCCTAAATCTGTATTCCGGTCAGATCTAAAAGTAGATGAAATAGTTTCGTGGCTGTTTACCTGTATTACACCTGTAATACTCTGTAAGTACATTGTTCATTCCTGAATGCAAACTTGCTGAGCAAGGAATTGACTTTATATAAGTGAATAATTCAGGGAAAATAGACAATTTAAGCAATAACAAGATGCAATTACATCTTATTTTGACTTCTCTTAGAAGTTTGTTTTTTGCTTCAGAGTATCTTATGACGATGGTGTATTCCAGTAATTTTGTATAATTCTACTTGCATTATTTTTGTGCACACTGTTTTTTTCAGAAGTCAGTTCTTTACTCCTGAAATTCATAGAGCACATTGAATAATCCAGCTTTTAGTGATGATGGGAAATGGGATAACTAGCGTGCTGAAGTGTTGGAACTCGTGAAGTATTTGTAGTGTGATATGCTGAGAAGACCTAAACAGTAATGCTTGAGGATACTACAGTGAAGTCATGAAAGAGTAAAAAGGAAAAGCTGAGAATGATTGAAAGAGTCTATTACAACCTGATGAATTAAAATGGGGTAACAAGTTGGTGAGAAGTACCAGTCTTGCCTGATGGTAGGCTGAGTTCAGTGTTTTCACAAGGCATGAAATGTCTAATTTGTGGTGTATAGATCTTAAAAAGGAAAATGTAGCATATGTTTTATATGCATGTATGAAATGAAGGAGTCTGGTCCTGTCCCCTAGGAAATAGCTGGTTTTTCTTGGTGGAGTGGTTGAGGGAAAAAGGAAGGTGATGGAAATAATTTGTCAAGTTTGACTGAAGATAACTTGTGCTCAAAGCCTGTGAAGACAGAAGATGATAGAAGTAAACAATTGCTATTTTATTTACTCATTTTACTTTCATGTTAGAAGATGAATGCAAGAGGAAAACCCATTACTGCTCAGTGATGGGAAAAGGTCAGAGCAGGGCAGTTGTTTCCACATGAACTTTGAGCAGCAGCAGTTGTCAGTTTTCGAAGGGAGGTGTTGTGTTCCTGTGTTCCTGTACCATGTTCCTGTCCCAGCTCTGCTGCACAGCCGTTGCTCTGGAGTTCAGCTTCCTCCGGGCTGGAAGAGGAATAGGGGATTGTCACTGTGATGCTCTACTTTAAAAATGCATCAGGCAGTCTGGATTTTCTGGTTTGTAATCTGGTCAGTGTTGACATTCCCATCTAGGCACTCTTAGATGACTTCCCTTTGAGATTTTTGTATATGAAAAATGTGTTATACGATAACAAAATAAAACGTAATTCAATGAAAAAGTCTGAAAAAGAGTTCAGGAAGCTAAATGTTGTGTTGATGCTTTAAGTGTACAGTATATTCCAGTAATGTTGCGAAGCCTACCAGGAGTCAGTCATGTCTTTTTTCTGTTTTACAGGTCAACTATATTACTAGAAGGAGAAGTTGTGGAAAAACTCAAGGTACCTAAAACATTTTACTGCCTGAATTCTTGCTGTGTTCTTGCTATGTTCTGTATATGTGTAATGATATTAAGGGGGAAGAGGGAACTGAATCAGTGAACTGCCACTTTCAAAGTAGCTTTATTAAAAAGCACAGATAAAAAAAAACCTGTCACAATAATCTCATTAGTGTTGTGCAGAATAATTCTGTGGGATGAAGTTGTACATCAGCTTTGGTGTGTGTGCAGGAGTGTGAACAAAGCTGCACGATATTTGCTCTAAGTATGTAATAGAACTGCATAGACATAAGGATATCGAGGTGTCCTGCAAGTTCCAGCCCCAGTGAGGTGAATATTCCCTCTTTTCACAGTTGGGTACATGCACCAGCTGATGATAAATATCATCAAAGATGAGTGGATGTGGTGCTTGCAGCTTTGACATTCTTCACAGCAGTTAGCAGACTTTACTAACAGCATTTAACTGCTCCGTGTACAGTTCCTAAAGATGCAAAAGGAGTGGTATGAAGATAGCAGGACCTGAGCAGCAGCCTTTTACAAGTTGAAACTGGGGGATTCTTTCATACATTTTTCAGACACTTCTGTTAATGTCTTACAAGTGTATCTGTGGAATAGAGAACATATATTTTGTTGTGGTCTTTATATTTATAATAATAAGCAGCAGACATGCTTACAGTGGAGTCTTTTAGGAATTTGCATGCCTAATCTCTTATCTGAAGTATTTTTTCTCTACCTCTCTTTTCTACAGCTCCCCAGGTCTTTATTAAAATAAGACAGTGTTAATAACTTGCGTTTTCATGTCTGTTATGTAACTGAAAATACTATATTAAGATAATCCTGTTGCTAGCACTTGGATGGGGTTCTTTAGGGGGATTTTTCTTAGTTGGAGAAAGTTTTTGTCATTTCTTTGCTGTGAAGTATTACCTGTGAAGTGCTACACATACCTTGCAAGTAGAACACTATGAGGCAGAAGCAAGGAAGAAGTCAAAATATTGTCACTTCATCAAAATGGAAAGACAATGGCTTTTAGTAATAAAAGCTGATTTTGTACTTCCATGTGCTTCAAATTGAGAGGTACTGAGCTGCCTTCTTCCACTAAGAGTGCATCAGCTTGTTACTTGTGAGTAATGATGTAGTGAACTCTGGTGCTTTCTGTCCTGTTAATGCTAAATTTGCATTGTTTGTAGCTGTGTAGGTTGCTTCTGCCACACATGCAAAAGCAGTTTGCTACAGATGAGAGTACAGTTTATATGGAATTAATTTCTCAAATTTCTCCTATTAATACAGCTTTTAGAGACTGGTTACATCGAGTATTTGTCTTTGTGACTGAGGGAAAAAATAATGGGTGCTTTATTTTTGTTTGAAGAGTGTGAGAATTTAAAAGAAAGGCCAGTGCAACTTACAGTCCTGGTAAAAATAAAATGTGTTTGGTTCCTGACCTGCTGGTGGGTAGTTATGCTTGTATTGCAGGTGATACAAAACTACTCATGTCTGTTACTTGGAAGAATTGAAAATACAGGAGAGAAATCCTGTCCAAGAGCAAAACCAACAGTGTTGGCACTGACGTGTGTTCATCAGTTATGGCTTTCATTTCAAGAAACCGCGTAATTTCTTGGTCCTTTCACTTTTGCCTTAAGATCATTCAGATCA
The DNA here is from genome assembly GCA_013397795.1 of Orthonyx spaldingii. Classification (NCBI taxonomy): domain Eukaryota; kingdom Metazoa; phylum Chordata; class Aves; order Passeriformes; family Orthonychidae; genus Orthonyx; species Orthonyx spaldingii. Next base: position 1,065,925 of record VZTJ01003401.1, on the reverse strand, counting down.
TTGCTTCCACTTTAAATTGAGGTCTTCTGTGATGCCTGGGGTATTTAAAATACACTATGTTTTCCTGGGATTTTGGGAGACTGCTGGGCGTGGAGCCCCAGTGTGGCTGCATTCCCTGCAGTGCTGGACTGGCTTCTCCTGTAGGCTCCTGGTAAGATGAGAAGCTGGCAAAAAGCATAAAAAAGAATTAATGTGTGGCTGGAAAAAAGATACAAGGGACTCAGACATTTTATCTGGCGTCTCCAGTGCTGAAGGAGAGGTTTCTATCTCTTTGCTCATTTTAGACAAGAGATTTTACTCTTGACAGTTTTTTGCCCCTCACTGTGCAGAACCTGTCAAATCCTTTTCCTGACACTTTCTCCCCCATCAGTCCCTCAGAAAGACTTCAAAAGAGATTTTTCCCAATTGCAAAAGGAACCAGGCATGGCCTTTCTTACTCACCCTGCATTTGAAGCATTGATAAGTAACATGTGGCTGGCTCCAAACTGCTGACTTTCCCAGCCGTTTAAGAAAACACTGTAAGGAGTTCGGTTTTCAAAGAAACTACAGGATTGTTCTCCCTTCTTTGCAATTGCTCTTTTGTGTAATGGGTCCCAAGAGGTTTGATTCTTTTCTGTCTGAAGCAGTGAGAATTCACTACTGTCTTTCTGATTAACACGTATTGAAAAGAAATGTCAAATTTTTAAAACTTTTCCATATGGGAAGGATTTCTTTATTCATAATCTGTGTCAAGCTCTTTAAGTTGTAACTTTCTTTTTCTTTAATGCCTTTGGATCATCACTGTTTGGAAGTGCCCTAGCAGAAAAAAAATATTATTTTTAGAACTTGAGACTGAGTAAGAGGAGCCTGGAATCGAAATCTACTGTCTTGCATAATTGTTTAAACCTGCTACGCAGTTTGGCAAAGGTACATACTGAGAGGTCTTTTCCATAAAATGTGGTTGGGGCTTCATCTTTAAAGACAGGGTATGCCTGAGGACAACCCTAGTCTTTTTAATAAGAGTTAAGCTCACTTGAAAGGCAAGGCAGAAGATAAAGAAGAATGTAACCTGGGGAGTTTTGAGCTTATTGAATAACTCCAATCTGATGCATCTCATTATAAGGATGGGAGACCATGGTAAAACAATTGCCTTTTTATTTCCTGCTCTAAGGAACAATGTAAAAGTAAGTACAAAAATACAGTAAGATGCTAGACTAACTTAAATCTGTTTTCAAATCTATCACCTGAATTGATTTATCTTTAAGAAAAAATCCTAAGCCATTCCTGAAATACAGACTGTAATACCCATAACCATTTAACCTGGTGAAATAAAATTTAGCATTGTCTCTTAGCTGTTGGGTAAGCTGCACTCCCTTCATGTTGTCTCACGTGGTTTGTGTGAGGAAGGCTCAGACCTTGAACTATTAAAACGTTCAAAGGGCTTGTTGGGGCTGTTTTCTGAAAACATCTCACAGAACCATGAGATTCACCAAGTTAGTAAAGGTGGGGGTTTTTTTTAATGCCTCTCTCTCTGGTATGAAGCACATTTCTAAGCTGCAGGTAGCACTACTCATTTAGACTTTTAAAATCCCCTTACACATAGTACTGAGGAAGAGGTCAAAGTAGGGATAGTTGCCAAAGTATTTTTGGGTGTTACCAGTGTAGAGTTGACTAAAACTTTTGTCTGTGCCCTACTGAAAGTGTCAGCCTGTAGTGTCCCATTCCCACCACCTGCACACATCCTGTTTTCTAGGATGGCTGCAGCAGCCCTGCTGAAGGTCATGTTCCTAACTAGGCTGCTGTAGTGTTGGTGCTTTTGAGCCCCTGGGCTTTCTAATCCTTGAGAGAGGCTCGATGGTGTTTGTGGGACTATTTTAAGCATGCTCTTGAGTGCTTTCCTCCCACCCTGCTCGGTTCGTCTTTCAACACTCCCTCTCCATTCACCAAACAGCCCTCACCCTTCCAGTCCATCAAGGAGGAATTGGGATGAGCATTGGCTCAAAATCCCTTTGGGCACGATCCTGGATGTACAGTATTTCATGCAAACATGGAAAGATTGTGTTCTCCATCTTTTGTCAGCTACCAGCTCCAATGGAACCATGTTCTTACAAGCCTGGGGTCCTCCAGCTAAATGTGAATTTATTGTCCCCTCTGAGCCCTATTGTCAGAGTGAACTTCCTGATTTTGGTCAATTTTTTAATTGGTGCTGTTGAAGTCACCCTGATGTGGCTCTTCAAATGTCAGTGACTGTAGATAATCCTGTCTGCATGAATGATGAAACAGAATATGTGATACAAGTGTATTTCTGCCTCAAATGCCTGTTTCCAGTAAGTATTCGTAAAAAGAAGTTATCTTGCAGTCTGATAACAAAGACAAAATTAACCATGGATTTGGACTTATGCACATTTCATACAATTATATAATCTGATGCCTCATTCTCTAGTGAATCAGTTTAAAGCTTTTTTTTATTCCTAGCATGAGAAGTTTCAATGCATAGAAGTCTGAGCCTGACTTAATCTCACTAAATATTTGTAGTTGCAGACAGTAATATTTGTTTGTACTGTAGCTGCACTCTGCATTTTTCTCATTCAGACTGAAAGGTAACCACATTAATTGTGAAGACTATTTGCATTTAAAGTCATGCATTTGTTGGACTTTTTCTTTGCTGTTGAGATGAAGAAACTCTCTGGAACTCAGTTCCTTTTTACTTGGCTGTCTCAACCTTGTCCTGTGTGGATGAGACAATGGTGTTGTATCTCCTCCATTTCTCCAGCTTTCCCTGCTGGTGGTAGTGCTTATGCTGAACTGAGCTGTTCGCTGTGACCAGTTCATCAAAGCACTGGAGCTCTGCCCAGATACTCATAAACAAATTAAATAAGATGTGGGGTATATACAGTGCAAGTTAAAGTAATCAAAGAGAATTAAAAAAAAATAAAAAATATATATAAAAGGAGGTCCTGTTCAACTTTTCTGTAGTTGTTGCCTTTTTCCTGAAAAAACTCTTGCTTTGTGTGTAGTTCCTGTTGCTTTTAAAAAGCACATACGTGAAAGAGCTGTAGGATTGTTGGTTGTGTTTGTAATCATTATTTTAAAAACACAGTAATTTTCAGCATAGATTGTTGTTACAAAATAGAACCTGGTTTTCTGTAACCTTGGCACCAAGTGATGATTGTCTTGTCTCAAAAGAGCCAAACCTAAAGTTTCTTTGGCTTAAACAGACTAAACTTGAGCACTTGTACTGCTGCTCTCACTGTGATGGAAAGCTAGAGCAGCTTAGGAGTTGAGGATGAGAAAGTTTGATAAGTAAAACAGGAAAACATCACTCTAGGATACTTCCAGAAGTGCTGCTACTTCGATGATCCCTAGCAGCACGGAAGGCTTATCCAAATTCCTGCAGCCTTTTAAAATGCAAATAGGGTGCTTGAAGCAAAGATCCCCCGTCCTCCAGCATGCTGCTAATCCCTGAGTTCGTACAGAATTTCTGTAGCTATTACTTCTGTTGTGGATTTAGGAAAAATATGTACAGGCTTTCCAAGACAGCATAGTTTTCGAAGGCTTTATTTTCGTTATGTTAAAATACTGAATTGTTGGTGCTGCCTTTTTTTTCACTTTTGTCTTTTGCCTTTTGTTTCCCATGAGTGCCTGGAACGTGTTGAAGAGTTGGATTGCTCTTTGCCATTTTCCCCATTCCCTTTCTGAGGTCCCTTTCATGGAAACAGTTTGCTGGCAGCAGATAAGTTTCTGTATCTCATTCCCAGTCAGATTCCTCAGTCCATATGATAAAGAGTTTCATGGGAGGCAGGAGGAGGAAGAGGACAGCATTTACGTGAACTCTCTGCAGCAGAGAGCAGAAGAGCTTGGTGGGCACCTCCAGAAGGAATTGTAGGGAGTGTGTGTTGCCAAGCATGGGAGAGAAGCACTGGTGTTCTGATGTTCACCACACAAAAACCTGACCGTTTTCAGTTGACACAAGCAGGCTGTTAAAATTAGTAGTACAGATTGTTTTATCACATCCTGTTAATTATAAATTAATGAAGAACAGCTCTGCAAAGAGGAGCAGATGTAATTCTTCAGCTGCTTGTGACATGGCGATCAGATTTTCAGCTCTTTCTGTGTGACACTGGATTTAAAGCTGGAAATGCTACTCAAAATTGCAAACTGGTATATTTTAAATGATCAGGGTTATAAGTGCAAGAGAACAGATCTTTCTTAAAATTAAACATGTTTTTCCAAAAGGTAACCTCATTCTGTTTTGCTAGTATTACAGCTATTAATGAAATGGGTTTAAATATGTCTCTCTACATGTACCACATTATATTTAATTTTTTTTAATTGGTCCTTGGCTTAGGAATAAGTCTGTCCTGATAATTGCTGAATCTTTGTAAAGCATAAAAAACCTACATGTGGCTAGATGTGTATTAGTTCTTTATTGTGTCTTTACTGTGGAGGTTATTGGATTTTATCTGGTTTGGCTTTATTCATCAGATGAGTAGAGTGAATGAGGAATATGTGTTTTAAAATGGGAATTTTTTTCTAAAGTAGTTATAAACCTTGAAACTCTCCCACTCAATACCAATTTAACTTCAGCAACAGCCTGTGGATTTCTGATTTTTTCCCCTCTTCACTTATTGTGCTATATTCAGAAATTACAATGTCCTTAGCAAATGTTTATATTTAGAAAGTCAGTTTTTTGTTCCCCCTTTGCTGTAGCTGGATTAGTATAACTTCTTAACAGTTAAGTTGTTGTAACATGAAGGTTTTCTTTCTGCTAATGACCAATGTCTCTTCATAGAAAAGAGTCTGTTAATCTGGAAGTAAATTTAAGATTTGGCTTTGCTGGGTGTTAGGTTCAAACAACGAACTCAGTTTAAACATCAAACTGCAAGTTCTTTGCAGCTGAAGCTGCCTTAATTCTGTTCCTCCTGCAGATCTTATGCTGCTAACTGAGACTTGCCAACACTTGAGTCTCTGCTGGTTATCAGCATGGAGTGCTGGGAACTGTGATTTGTGTTGTGTCATCTTAGGCTGAGGAGAGTCTTGGTTGAAGCAGAATGGGATAAAAACAATCACTAACAAAGCATGAAAGTCTGAATTCTTTATGTTCTGCATTCAGAAACTTTTTTTCCAGTGGTCAACAGTTAGTATTGCCCAGTGTTTACACCTTAATACAGAGATACAGAGGATTTCATGTCAAGTGGTTCAGTTTGAAGCTTGTCTATGCAAGTGATTGGAGTAATCTGTAATTCTTTTAAATTCAATTTATTCAAATTTCTGGACTAAGACTAGTGCAGCTACACAAATCAGTGAGTGAATTGCAGAATAAAATGTGTTTATTCTCTATGGAACTGGACCATTTATACTTGACTTAGGCTGTTACTTTAGACTGAGTTAATTCTTCTAATAAGCTAAAGCAATCAATCCCTCAAATGTTGCAATTAAAAAAACCCATCTGCATTCTGTCTGCAGTCTTTTTATTTTTCAAGGGAACACATATTCAAAGTTTTGCAACATTGTAACACACAAGCATCCCAATAGTTGTTATAATACACTGAACATACTACTTTCGTGTTTGGAGCAGCAACCTGCTGCCATGAAAGTATGGAAGGAGGCAATTTTGTGTTTACAAGTCTCAAGCTTGTTGAAGGCAGTGACTTCAGAAAGCATCAGTGTTGCTTTCGGTACCAAAGCTGTGCTTACGTGGCTCCCGGTAATGTGTTTGTGTGATTCAAGTTCAGTGGTCACATCTGAGCTGGGGAGCTGAGAGCTGCCATTTCCCTGCCAGCCTTCTGCCTTTGCTAGTCATAAAAATGAGAAGGCTTGTTACAAGGAAGTTAAAGCCTGCAGGTAGTGAAGTGTCTTTTTAAAGAATGAACTAAATGTTGGATAAAATATATACCAAGCTAGCAAAGACTTCAAAGTTTTTGGTTTTGCTACTTTTTATTTTTAAGAGGTAAGGAGGAGTTTATAGCAGAGTTTAGAAATCTCTTAGCAACAAGGAACCATCTTTCAGAAGTTGAAGTTTTTGCTGAAGAAAATAGAAAGGGGGAAAAAAAAACTCTCACACAAATTAAATTTTAAAGTATAATAAGTCTGGCCAAAAGATATTCTGAGAAACAATTTGCTAAAGATACCAGAGCCGACAATAAATCATTTAAATTGAATCATTTCAAGTACATCAGGAATGAACATCCTGCCAGACAGACTGGAGAGCTGATAGATGACTGAAGTATAGAAGAAATACACAGTGAAGATAAGACACAGAACAAAAGCTAAATGATTTTTATCCAAGTTGACTTTCCTGAGAGATTTTAAGGCAGAAACTTTGCTTTGTAGGTTGTATTTTGAGAATTGGTCTCAAATTGAAAAGTTGGTAAAATAGATTTTTAGAACATAGGAAAAAAAAAGTAGCAAATTGCTAGAAGCAGATACCATTTGCCCAAGAGAGCTTACGGTAACCACCAGTGATAACATTGATCTGGCAACTGTGATCTGTTACTTAAAATGGCTGCAAGATCAGAGGCAGGAAGATAGACAAACACAGTTTCAATATATTAAAAGCATTCCAGGAATAGTCAGGGTACCACAGACCTGCAGGTCTGTACAGGCAAGTTGGTGAGTTTCATTAGGAACAAAGACCACAAAATTGGTAAACATGTTGGCAAATACGTGCGCAAAAATTTTTATCGGGGTTTGAGGGAAGTACTCGTGCATTTCAGATACATGGCCTTTAACCTTAGAGTGGGACATGCAGTTATTTAGGTCTCTTTTTCCTCCTCTTCAGCTTGCAGAGTTGAACTTGCTGTTGGTGTCAGATGCAAAAAAACCCCAATAATTTGCTCTGTAATCATATAATTTTTTGAAAAGAGTGCTTACTTAACAGTCAGAAACAGAATTCTGTACCACAATGTAACTTTGTGATAAATTAGATGGATATCAATAAATAACTGGATTATAGGAAACAGTGGACTGAAATTAACTGTATTGCCTCAAGGATACTAAATGTCATGTATGTAGTAAAAATCTGTGACTGCTGATGTACATTAATTTAGTTGTAAATGTTCATTTCATTTTGGTCTGACCACAAGGTGCAGGTGAAGCTTAGTTTGTGGTACATGTGGCATGGTCAGTAAGTAGACTCCTATGAAATCTGCCAAGTCTGAATTTTCTCTTGTCTTTGTACGTGATTGGCACACATCAGATTGAGTGTTTGTGACTTTTTTACATTGCTGATAACACACACTTCTTGGTAAGAACATACAAAATAAATAAGGTGAAGTGACATCTTGGTATCAGATACCAGGCTTTAGGAAAAAAATACAGTTTGGACTAAAAGTGCCTTCAGGCTTTTTCATGGGTACAGCCTCTTTAAGGTACTTAATGATGGTGAAATAGCTTTGAAGTGAAATAGATTTACTAGACCAGCCAAAAGGCCCTCTCCTGTATTTGTCCACTTTATACCAGTTTTGTACAAAAGAATTACAAAATGAGCGAAGGTTACCAGAAAGGTCAGGTTACTTCCATGGAAATATTTTCTTTGCCCAAATCTGCCCCTTAGGCTTTGTGAATATACACTGTAAATAAATTTATGTTCCTCTCTTTCAAACATAAAACATGAAGTTTGCGCCATTGCTATTTTGCATATGTTGTGTCATATGGGAGAAGGCATATGTTTGTAGGTGGGTACTGATAAGCTAGTATGATTTAGAAAAGTATTAAAAAATCCTTTCATCTTCACCATGACTTAGTGTTGCATGTTTGTTGTGAATCGTGCCAATTCAGCCCTGGCTCATCTAATTGTCATGTAAGGAGGGGAGCTTAAATCAGCTTTTACAAAATACATTTCATTGCAGTACATTAAATACCTTTCACTGCAATAAACTCTTTATTGCTGTGAATACAGCAAGGTGCTTGTAGTGGGCTGATGCACCTTGTTGCTTTCACTCCACTTTCAGCATGAATTGTTAAACGATTTCTAGTATAAAGGAGTACTTTGTTTATTTATATGTCATACTGACATTGAGATGTAGAGACTCTAGCACCACGTTGATGTCCAGAAGTGTAAGTTGTGTAATGTATTTGCTAACTTTTTGGCTCATTTTTCTTTCTTGACAGCAATAATAAAATACAGAAGACAGTCTTTGAGATGCACATTAGCTTCAAGCACTTACTGAGAATGGGAGAGAAAGCGTTGTCATTACTTTAAAAATCGTTTATGGAACTTGTTAAACACTATTTCCTATTTAACTTGTTTGCTTTATAGTAGTCCCCATGGATGACCATTTTTGTAATGAAGTAAATTTGTATTTTTACCACAAACCCAATAAAATATGTCTTCTACCTTTTCCCCATTCCTCCTTCCTTCACTTTTCTTCCTGCTCTACTCCCTCTCTACATGTTGAGATTTTGTTTCTTTATATTTTCTAAGGAATTGGTCATATATTTTTACTTAATGGTTGTTATGTTGGCAGCTCTTTCACTTGGTACTCTCAGACCTTGTTTGTGCCTGGTAACAGTTTCTCACAGCATATTTTAGTCTACACTCACACTGTTGCCAGATCTTGGGGTATGCTTGGCACTGTAAGGTCCTCGTTTTATACTGTGTTGTGCCTCAGTGCTGAGAATTAGTCTGCAATATGTGTTGTGGACTTGGGCAATGTGGTTTACCTCTGGTTGTGAGATGCATAGAAAAGTGTACTACCCATTGTGCACGTGAATTTCAAGAATTTAATTAATAGGTTCTTGTTTTTAAATCTGCCAGCCACTGATTTTTTTTCCCCCTGGGCTAATAAAATAGTTAAGTGATCTCTTCTTACATGTTCACTCCCTTTTGCCTGTAGCTTGTCAGTGTTTTAGAGCAGCACATGCCTTGCATAACTTGAGATCTCTGCAATATCAATGCCTACTTGTGGATTGTGTGCCTCTGTTGGAACCACTGTAAGTCTATGGTGCAGCCAATGAAGTCTAGATGATCATTCACTTCATGCCAGGGAGAGCTTAATTAGACAGTGAATTCAAATGATATGTAATTATCTAAAGCTGGGCAAAAAGAATTGCACTCTAAGACCTAATAGTTTCACAAACACAAATGTTGAACATGAAGATGTTAAGTTTCAGTACTTTGTACATAATATGGATGATAAATGAAAACTGTTACTTTAGGACTTAGGAATTTTTCTTTCAAACTGGGAACTTACAGACGTTGAGCAACTTTGCTCCTGCTTCACATCTCGGAGAGAGAAAAACTTAAGTCATCCCAAGTGACTCACAAATTATTTAACCATGAAGTATGAACTTCTGTTGCAAGTTCAGGTGCTGCTATTTATCCTTAAGCATTATGTGATGTAAGCATTTCTAGGCACAATCAAACAACTTCCATATTTCAGGAATTATCCCAGTAAATGTGATATGTGCTCATATTCAGCATAAGTAAAACAGTGTTACAGCTGGATTTGAAGCCTAGGGACTTTCTAAACCACTTCTGCATTCTTTTAGTGTGAAATTCTTTGCTGTGTATCAAATCTGAGATGTGTGCACCACTAAAACTCACTATTACTCACCTGTAAGTCTGGTTTGGGACGTAAGTGGTGTGTGGGCTTGGAACCCTCTCTGCATCTGAATTTTAGCCTTAGTGACTAAAATTTATCTCCAGCTTGAAGCATCATGCCTAAATTTAAATGGTAAATCCTTAAGAACAGAAGAATTGTGGTTTATTTCAGGGATAGATCTTTCATGCTTTTAAGCAATATATAGATCTTGGATAAGTTTGCTGCACAAGAGAGAATTTTGCTCTGGAGAAGTAGCAACAGAGAAGAGACTAGTCAGTGAAGAGTTGTGTTTAGTCAGCCAGTTGGCATATGTGCACTTGCAAGATTCACTTCAATGATTTCTATTTGTAGTGCTCAGCTGAGTTCTACTGATGCAGTGAAACTTACAGTTATCACTTTTAACATCTATCAGCATTTTCACAGCCTTCTATCAAAATATTGCTGAAAACTGAGCCTGAGAAACAATTCTGAAATCAATAACTAACACCCATTCTAGTAAGTATGGCATGGGGAGAGACATTTTTAAGCTACATAATTTTTTTAAGGCATCTACAGCTCTATCACCATTCCCTACTTTGCTGAAATATCTTCCATTTTGAGGTAGGTCTAAAAAAGCCTTTAATCCTTCTGGGATTTTTAGATTAAAGACGTCTCCATGTGCTGCTGCTTAAGAATACCTTTGTCTTGTATTGTCCAGTATTTAGGATGAGTAGGATATTAAGAAATATAATTACTTGCATTGCAGAACTTCATATGAAAAGAACTCATGATCTTGGGAAGGTACCCTCCAGGTACCTTGGAGGTCTTAGCATTACTCAGTGTGATGTGATTGACTGATCACCTCCAGAAACTTTCTGTGCATGTTTCTAATATGTGGGAAAGCCAGGTTTTGCTGTGGCAGACAATAAACAATGTAGGAAATCATCCCCCAATGGATTTGTCCAGTGTTGAGTAGCTTAAAAAGAAATTGTGGGAAGAATGATGAGTGCTGCTCTTGCTTTCCAGCAGCAGTGGAACTGTTCATGCAGCAATATAGTGAGATTACTTGCAGTCTAAATTGTGCTATGCTTCTGATTTAAAAATGTGCTACTTCTGTTTGGCCTTTATTGAGTCACTGGCTCCAAGAGAGAAAAAAGAGATGGTATTTTAAGCCATTTGTACAAATTCATGTCTTCCAGTCGACCACAGAATCTGGATTTACTTTCCTTGGGAAGCTGTAAATTACTGAAAGTCCTCTGCTTTTGTATTTTCCCAATGATAACACTTCATGCTTGTATAATGGTTTTGCAGATAATACCAATCCTCCAGAAGCATAGCTCTAAACTTTGGACATCCTTTTTTAAAAAAGTATTCTTTAAATATCTCATTAGTCTTGATTGCCAGAAGGATATTTTTCTGCCATTTTTAGATTACTATATAGACATGATATCACAGCCTTATTTCAGCAGAATGTTTTTCTTTCCACACGTTGGGTCACAAGCCTGTAGTTTGAGGAGACTCAGTTTATTCAGCAAAATACACAAGCTGGTACTTCATTGCTTTTTTTGAAAGGAATAGCCCTGTAATAGTTACTTCTTACTATAGGTACTGGTCTTGAAAATGGTCAAATGAAAATACTTTCGTGTTAGTGTCATTCTTTTGAATACCTGTGCAGTTTGAGAGGATTGAGTGCTCCAGCCAATGAAAAGGTGACCTGCTGCTACTAAAAATCAAAGGAGCTATTTTTTACTGGTGGTGTTGGAGCTGAAGGAAAAAAATGCCAGTAATATATATTAAGAGTGTTTTGCTGTGTGTGTGGCTTTACCCAGCAAGAAGGAATCAATTTGGAATTTTTTAATTGGGACTGACTTGGATTAAGGAAGGGAAAAATATACATATTGTTTTTGCTTTTTAAAGGAAAAATGAGCTGTTCGTGTAAACTGATGAGTTTGAGTGGGATGAAATTTCCATGGCTCAGGAGGGTGAGGTTTGTTGATGGTACCAATAGCATCCTCCTCTTACATACTCTATGCCTTTCCTGAAATCCCAAGTGTGGTATGAGGGGATTTCGTTCACAGGAAAGACTCTGAAGGACTGAATTCTGCCTGAGGTTCTGGAGCTTCAGGGCTGCAAGCATTGGTGAGATTGCTTACCAATAAGTAGAAATTTCTCAACAGTAAGTCTTACTCTAGAATAGATGGAGCCAAATCTCTGTAGCAGCTTTGCTGGGAAAGCGTGATCCCAAGTGAAGGTAGCAGGTTTTTTAAAGTGCTCCCAGATCTACCTATCTGACATCAGCCAATGTAAAAACATCTTGGCAGAGCTGATACAGCCGTGCAGGTTTCTGAGGTCTTCCCACCTTGCCAGTGATGGATGTGTCCTGCATGCTGAGCCTGGCTTTGCTGGCAGCTCTGCCCTTGGCTGCCCTCTCCCCCAGATAACTCTATCTATCCTCATAACAGAGATACTCAGCGCTCCAGTCTGGATTTCATTTCTTCCCCTTCAGCTCCGAGTGAGCTCGCGCGCATTCCTGCTGCGTTACCAGCAGCCCACATCTCTGAAAGTGCCATATCAGCTTTCAGTGGCCAAAGCTCGGAGGGGAAACAGGCCAGTTCCTCCCATGCACAAACAGCTGGGCAGTTGTGGATGGAATTAATTGCTGATATGCACTGGCTGTGTTTTTCTTCTCTTGTCATTTCCTTTGCAGCTGTGAGAGGCAAGGTTTTGAGGCTTTGAAAACAGCACAGACGTTCTCAGTGGGAGAAATGTAAGAGTACTGAAATATATATGTAGATTAGGATTTGCATACGAAGTAAAACCTCTCCTAAGCTATAACAACCAGCCCTGTTGACACTGATATTCAAATTCCAGGTGCATCTTCCAAAAGTAATTTGTGACTTTGGGTTTCCAGCTTGAAAAAAAAATCTGTTTGAGGAGGTTTGGATTTCTGAAAGCAATAATTATTGTTTTCTGAAAATAGGAGCCTGAAGTTGAGTGTTGAAAGCAATCTGTTATGAAAATGGTTGTCTTCTATGTATACTCTTGGAGCTATTATATAAAATGGAGTGATGCTGCTTTGGCCAAATGTGAAACAGTCAAGTTGCTGAAAGTCATGTTCCAGGCCAGCAGTTATGGGAAATTTATCACGGGGTTGGAAAATACATATGTTATCAGCAGGGCTGCATGTCTGCCTCGAGGCTTCACCCAGCCCATAACAATCCAAAAACAAACCACCCATCACAAATCAAAAAATGCTGTCAAAAGTAAACTCTAAGCCCTAATGCTGTCAGAAGCTGCAACATACTGGGCTAAGTTGTAGAATCAGTGGAAAAATGTGTGGCACGTGTTGTTGAAGATAATACTTTGTGAGCTTCCAGTATGTAAGTGCAGCAGATATTCTTCCCCTTGTTTATTAAACTGTTTTAAATGTGCTTTTGTTTTATGGAATTGTTACACCTCCCCTACCAGTAGGTTTATACTGCCATGCAGTTTACTCAGGGGAAGATCTCTAAGTTCTTCCGCCAAAATAATTACAACTCACTTAGGTATTTTACCAGTACGCAGTATTTGCATGCCGTATATTTATGAATAGTCTCATACCTAGAATGGATTGTTTAAATAAATGCTCGAAAAGGGTTCTGTTGTTTTAAGACCTGGTCTTAATAACTAAGCAAATGAAGTTCTACAAATGTGCTGAAAATTTCCCCACCAGCCTGGGTTGTACAACTCCTTGTACCGCAAGATGAGTATTTCAAAGGTCCCACTGAAACCAGGGCCATTATTTGTGGTAAATACTGTGCAAAGTGAGGAAGGGTTGACAGACCAAGATCTTAATAAATAAATAAATAAAAATTGCACAAGTCTTGAAGGAGCCAAACTTTCAGTCACAGCACCCACATCAGCCGAACTCCTACAGAGACTGCTGCAGACAGCTGTGGGATTGTACTTGCAGCAAATAACCAAGAAGTGCATCCTTACATCCTTGTTTTTCAGGCATCCATGCAAGGGATTTCCGCTGTGACCTTGTGTCTGTCATAGCTAACAGCACGCAAGGGGACACCAACACAAGTCTGGCTCACATGGTATGCAGGAAGTTCAGCTGTAGTAATTTGATTGTAAATCTGAGCCAGGGAGTCAATAACTCAAATCATGGCTGTTACTTCAAAGAATGAAGGTTGCCTCTTTGAAAGGCTTCTGGTTTTTATAGCTATACAAAAGTTAACTATTACATGAGTTGTATGTTATACATACGTGTATTTATGTTCATATCTTATTATAAATGTACATGTATCATAGGCACCCGGTTCCATATCTGTCACACTAAGTACTTTTTTGGCAGGTAGCAGCAGTTATGGAAACAATTAAAATTCCTATGCAACACTGGATTACTTATTTGTTTGGAAGAGTGGGTGTTGTTATAGGGAGGGGAAAAAAGGCAGATCTCTACTTCAAAACTGAAGTGTAAAAGCATTCTGGAGTGGTTTTGCCAGAAGGTCTTTTTGTCAATTTGTGTTTGGACAGAAAGACCTGAATATCAGGAATAGAGTTCTGGGGTTTGCACTCTGGTATATATTGTTAGTAAATATTTGAGGAATTGTAGATCTGCAGTTGTTTTTATGGCCAGTAACCAACTGGTGATCCTTTCAAGGCAATAAACAGTGTATGAGAACAGTATTCTTAATTGCCCCAGAGTGTAAGAAGTTAAAGTTTAGAAACTGGTTGTTCTCTGCTCTGCCTTCACTTTAATCTAGTGCCAGTCTGACTGAGAGATTAAGAGTGTCAAAAACCCCAACCAGTTTTAAGGAACTCATATAGAAGCTGGGCAATTTAATTTCATCCAACAGTGAGTATCTTGATCCAGAGAGTCTGCACTACATTTTCCTGTGGGTTACGTGACAGGTTGGTGGCATGATTTGCTTTGCAAACCTGCAAATGATTTCATGTTTGTCAATCTTTTAGCTGCGGTTTCTTTCTCCACCCTTTTCTCATGAATAAACTTGAAAACTATTTAGGACAAGATTTCTCTGGACTCACCACGTCTGATGATATCTTTTTGAACTGTGGTCTTTGTGTGTATGTACTTCTAAAACAATTGGGAGGTGTGGTGCAGTGTGCTTCCTTGGAGGGAAGAACACTGTTAGTAAAGATTACTGATTCTGTGAGAGGAGTCCTACAAAATGCTGAAACTAACACTGTGGCTGGGAGGAGTCTGTGGCTTTGGTTTTTAACTCCCTTTGGGTTTTGCCAGTGACTTGGAGGAGGGAAGTATTTGGTCAGTTCTGGTGTAACACTGGAAAGATTCTTGTCTTCCTGACAACTACATTTATCAATATAGTAATAAGTTCAGTGTCTTAAACGACCACCTGACTTGCCAACTGAAGGAATTCTGTGCAGTTAATAAATACTTCAGATTGTTCTGCATGTGACTGACAAGCCGTAGTTGACTAATGAAATACAGGATTTGGCAGTACTAAAGCTCGAGACATCGTTGAGTGAACTTTGTGTAAGAGTGGGTTCATTCAATAAAAAATAAAAGGAGCATTTAAAGAGCCTTTTATTCCAGTCATAAAGATGCTTTGTGCTGTTGCAGTTGTGTGTTTGACAGAATGGTTGGGGATGGATGCTGCAGAAAGTTGTCTTGTAATTTGAGTGTCTTCTATTTGAGACCGGCAAGATTTTTATCTTCGGTGTTGTGACATGGCTGGTGAGTTACAGTTTCTGTGTTTGAATGGAGTTTTCCCTCTGTAGCTAGAGTCTATGTATCCATAAACCAGTCTGCTGGCATTGGTTGTTCTGCATATTATGGGATGGCTTGGGGTTTTTTTTATTTTGGTGGGTTTTTTTAGAAAATGAGGTCTGATTTTGCTTCTGCTTAAGCCAAGGAGAACACCAGACTCAGCAGGACTGGGCTCAGACTTCTGGGTATATGTTGGTAGCTGAAGTGATCACAGCCACATAGGGCACAGGACTGATTCTGCTGTGCTGCAGTACTGTGGTTCCCTGTACTGGCCTTTGAGGTTTTAATTCTAAGTCTGTGGAATAAAATAAATCAAATATGTTTTGTTTTGTGGTTGAGTTGGTTTTGGGGTTTTTTAATTGTTGTTGGTTTTGGGGTTTTTTTATAGGCAGGTAATCTTGATACCTTTTAACACATGGCTCTAAAACAGCTCATGGCTGGTCACACAGTTACAGCAATTGTTGCACTGTAATTCCTCATCACCTTTTATTTTGTCAAAGTAGTTCAACTTCTCTGAGTATGTGTGCTAATGGGTTTTTACCATGTGTGTGAGTAGTAGCAGACTAGAAATTCTCCCATATTAGTCATTGCAGTGTGATAGATAATAGAGAAGTCTGTTCTAATTTAAAGCTAAAGTGGAGTAAATGAGGCAACTTTCATTAATATATACTGCAATTGCACAGAATTTCTTCGATTACATCAGAGGGATTCTTATAATAAAGGCATGACCAACTAGTTTTAGATTGTCTATTAAATTCAATTTCCCAGTATCCAAAAGCATATATGCACCCTGCTCAAAAAAAAAAAAAAAAAA
>VZTJ01003401.1:989914-1049810 GCA_013397795.1 Orthonyx spaldingii | reverse complement strand
AACCCCCCCACAAAAAAAAAAAAAAAAAAAAAAAGGCACAAAAAGCTAAGTACCCAAGTACTTTAAAATACATAAACTGGGGAGAAGAGATGAATAGAAGGCTTCTAACTTTCAGTAGATTAATCATGCTTTCAACATCTGGAATTAAGGTTTTTCCTAAACATAGGTTTGAGATATGCAGTATTAATCCCAAAGCTTTGTGAGGGCGTGCAGTGCTTAGCCTAGCAGGCAGATACTCAGTTCTGGCATTAGTTTTTTTGCATTGTTTTCACATTCTGGCACTCCACTCCATTTCCTCGCCTCACTGAGCACTGAAAGGGACATAAATTGACATAACTAGATTTTTGTGACTGGGGTAAGGGAAGCAGCCTGAAAGATAAACTTTAACCTGTCATCCTGTCAACAAATTTGCATTGTTACAAAAGTAAGAATTTATATACTGTGGAGTCAAGAATAGTATGTAGGGACAATGCATTAAGATAAAGAAAGTGCATATGTGAAGTTATATTTTTTTCAGCCTAAAAATAGACTCTAAACATCCCACTGTCTGATTTTCTTTTGCATAAAAAATTTTACTTTTCCATTTTTCTGTCATAAAGAAAGCTTTGAGTACTCTCACTGGCCTAAATCAAGGCAGTCTGAACTATGATAAAAGTTAATGGGAAAGTAATGGAAGGATTTGACCTGTTCCTCTAGTTTTGGAACTGCTAACTTCTCTAAGCAGTCTATACTGTGTCTTGAGCGTGCTGCAGTACAGTTATGCAACCTTGGGAAATTTCTCTCCCACTGAATGCACTCTTCCTTTATTAAGGCTAATGGGAGTCATGTGTTCGTGTCAGTGGGAAAGCAGACCCTTAAAAATCTTTCTGGTAGATTTGGTGGAAACAGAGCTCATGTTCGTTATTGCTTTTCTGGGCAGTTGGATGTCTCATTAGTGGAGTGTTAATGATGTTCAGTGAACTTCATTATTGGACGAGAGGATGTAGTGAAAATATAAAACGAGTGACTTTTCAATGTTATAATTTCCTGTATTGTTGGATTAATTTCTGCCTGTTGTGGTCCTTTCTGCCATCCCAGTACTTGCCCACTGTTACCTGTAACCTGGTGGGTGTGATGCTGGGGGTGCTTCGGCCCCGCTGCACCTGAGCTCTCTGCCCTGAGCCTACACTGTGACTCCACTCTCCTGGGAAACTTACAGTAGCAACCATTTAATTTTCAATTCTTCCACTACTTAAGGCAGGGAACAGGTTATAAACATCCAGCAGGTAGGAGCCAGATTTTAGCCATGGGACTGTCAGTGCAGTATCTTTACAGCGACAACCGCGTGCGGAGGGAGCAAACGTGGCTTTGCACAGCCCTGCGGGAAAGATGACGGTGAGATCCACACCATCCCTTCACTGAGCAGATGTTCTGCAAACCCCCACTAACAAAAACAAACCCACCGTCTCCAAACCGAGGTGCAGCATGGGCTGGCCCCGACATGAGGCCGAGGCCTTGGCCGGCGGTGGGAATTCGCTTACCCTCGGAAAACGTGGGCTTTCGTTTTATCTCTCCGAGGCAAGCGCAGGGGAACAATGGGTTATTAGAGCATCGGAACAACGCGGGCTTTGAGCGTCACTGTGTTGTGCAGGCAAGGCTGAAAGGAGAGATTGGCTGCCCTCTGAGTTAATTTGGCAGCTGGTATGTGCGGGCCTGGGCTGGTGGTGGGTGTGAGGTGAGGGTGGCCGCGAGGGAGCAGGGAGGGCTTCCCCTCAGGGCTGGGGAAAGGGACAGAAGTAAACACAGAAACAGAGACCTGGAAAAGTTAAAAGTGTTCAGTTTGTTTTTTCTTTCTGGTACAAAATCTGTTTTCCTTCATTCTTCAGCTCTTAAGGCGAAACTGTTACATTGCTGATTTTTGTCTCTGTGATGGTGAGAATGGCTGGCAGTGGCTGAATGGCAGGTGAAGTGTCCAGTCACAGGCAGAAAGGTGCTGACCTCCCCAGTTCTACATGGAATGGCACAGGCAGGCTTTCATATCCCGTGCAGGGTCTGAAGACTTTGATCTTAAATGTAGCCTTTGGAGGTGTCATCCTCCCCGAGGCTCATCCTCTCTGAGGCTGTGCACATCTGTAAGCAGTTAGGTAGATTATGCCATTGATATCTCAGAAATTAGAGTCCCAGAATCACAGAATAAACTGAGTTGAAAGGGACCCACAAAAATCAAGTCCAGTTCTTAGCCCTGCAAAGAAACATTCCTCAGAATCACACCATGTGCCCGAGAGGTTTGTCTAAGCACTTCTTGAACTCTGTCAGACTTGGTGCTGTGACGGACCCACAAAAATCAAGTCCAGTTCTTAGCCCTGCAAAGAAACATTCCTCGGAATCACACCATGTGCCCGAGAGGTTTGTCTAAGCACTTCTTGAACTCTGTCAGACTTGGTGCTGTGACCACTGCCCTGGGGAGCCTGTTCCAGTGCCCCACTACCTTCTGGGTGAAGAACCTTTTTCTAATGTCTAACTTGCTATACTATGAATTCGTTTTTTCAGGGGAATAAGGATATAGGGCAATGTTTTAATCCACAAACAAAGTATGTTCCAATTATGTGTGCTGCTGGTCTTAAAGCTGACCTTTTATTAGAAGCTCTAATATTTCAGTGCTGGTAAAATATGTAGAGCTGCAGAGTGAGCATGAATTTTGAGAAAATCCAGAAGGGACACAGCATTCAGATGTTTGCCAATAGCAATGCTCCACTTTTTGTAAAGCAGAAACCAGTTTTTTAGTTCCTCAGCTTTCACTTGCACACATACCCCTAACAAAAACAAAAAGCAACAGCCCTCCTGACCACACTTCAGACTGTCTTGGGTAGAATTTCCCTGCCTCCAGGGCTGGAGGAGGAGCCCATCCAGTGAGTTATTTGTGGGTCAGTTGATCTGTCCATGATGAAAAATAACAAGGTGATGAAACTAGTTTTATCTTCTGGACTGGTGTACCTATTGCATGCTGTGATTTTATGTGTATTTTTTTAATGTTTTTCTCAGAACATGTAATAATGAAGAATTGTGACATTCCCTTCCTGGGTAGTTATCTACTCAATATGCAAATGTGTTCCCAGTGCCCTGAGTGGACGCCTGCTGGAAGGCTCCCAGTCCATCCTCGCTGAGCAGTTCCTGCATTACATCTGAGAGTCCAGAACCAAAGACTTTGCTGTCAGTTTGACAAAGGCAAAACAGGCTCTCCATGAAGGAGGAAATATTTAATAGTTATGATGTGCACATCTTTCTTTTTTTTATTATTTTTTTATTTTTTAATCAATTGGGGGAAAACAAGTGATGGCAGCAGCTGTGCCATGTGAGCGAGTGTGTCATGAGCCTGCTGGGCAAGGCATAGTGAAGGGCATTATTCTGCCGGGAGGTTGGCACTGGCCATGGCCCTCCACAGTTGCCACAAAGGATTTTCTGTTCAACATCTAACGCAACAAGCACATTCATATGTTTGCAGAGGGTTTCCATGGAAACCGTGTAAACTGTGATGCTGGCAGACAGAGGCAAAGGTTATACTATTGTAGAGGCCCTTTTGTATTCTCTTTAAATGTTTCAGAGCAGCTATATTTCTTAACTGATACTCTGAGCCTGTGCAACAGTTTGTACAGATTTTTGGTTTGGTCTTTTGTTTTTCTTCCTTTTTTTTCCTCCTTGTCCCTTTCATGGTTGTACTGAGGAGGTCAGATGAGATGCAAGGATAACAATGAAAATGTGGTACTCATTTTTATTTTTTTTACATAGGATCACTTGGTTATCATTATTTGAATTGATTTCTCTTTCTGTTAGTGATAATGATACAATTGCAAATGGAAGAAGAGGGCACAAAAAAAATTTCAACCTATTCTGCCCCTACTAGTATATTTCTCATTTTTGTTGAGTTATTGCTCAGGTAGCACTGACTCGGGTCATTGCTCACTGGAACTTGGGGAATTTTGAATGCTGGTCTCCCCTCAGAGCTGTGAACTATGCTATTTATAGATATTAGTTTTAACACTGGCTAGCCTTTAGTATGCTTTGAGAGTTCATGCTGGTTTTAAATTTATCCTACAAATTTATATTTCCAAACATACCTTATTGCTTTGTTCGTGTTTCAGAAAGTACTCCCACTATGGGCACAAATGCTACTTACTAAAAAGAAAGAAAATTACTGGCTCTTCAATAGGACTATCCAAGTTCCCCTTCGATTTTCCATGTTTGCAAAATTATACTCGTTCACAGGTTCAGCTTAATTATCATGGGAGGTTATTTTAAGTGACTGAATCTGTGTCTGGGCTCATGCTGCAGGTCAGAGAGAGGTCCAGGTACTGCTTGTTTACCTGCTGCTCTATGAAAATCAGATCTTAGCTGATCACACTGCATGTATTCATTCCGACCACTTAACTTTTGAACCTGTTGGTTACTTTAAGCCAAACTTGGTTCAAAGGTAAAAGCATAATTTGCTTGTGCATTACAGAAGTTAATATCTGGTTAGAAGAGAAAGATGTAGGATTTTGATGCTGAGGTTGAACAGTAACCTCAGTACTTGAAGTACAAGTTGCTCATTCCATCTGATTATAAGGCAATGACTAAAAAAAGTCCAGCCTAAGTGTAGATAGTTAATTGAACTTGATCACAAGTTTGCAGAATCAAGACAGAATTTAAATTCTCAGTTTTAAAGATTAAAACATACTTTGCTACAAAAGGGGCTAAAACCTTTTAGGTGTATAAAATATTACCAACTTACATAGAAAAGTAATCTCAAGGCATTAATTGTGTTTCTGAACTTGTGGAAGTGCTGTCACAATTACACAAGGCAACACCTAGTAATTACTTTTTGTGGATACAAGGATGAAACACCCAATTTAGAGAACTTACTGTTGTGGGTGACAGTTTCTAACAGAGAATGAAATGGTGGAATGTGCTGTTAGCTCAGGATGGCTGCTGATTTCCTTTTGGACAGCCAGGCATGCCCATGACCTGCTGCATCATGCCAGGTGGCCAGGAAGGGATGAATTTGTTTGTTTACTTATTTCTCATGTTCTGCTATTTATATACCAGATATATATCTATTAAAGCCTTCATATCCGCAGGAATGTGACAGTTAAAAATAACTTCAAAGAAATAAACTGTCCATTTTAGTCTTCTGGAAACCACTGGTCTTCCAGACCAATATCACACAGCTACAAACAACACATTGAATATGACATGAAAATGAACACAAGATAGATGTAATGAAAGCCTTTCTTCAAATTTCATCCAGCATAATCGTATAATTGCCCTCTCTGAGGGATGGGGGTTGTGTGCCAGGTAGGAGTGTTTCTCGTTATAAATTCCAGTTTTCTGAGTTTGAAGCCAGAAGTCTCCAGAAAAGAGTCTGTTCATATAGCACAAAACTTTGCATGCTTTCATCACATCATACTGACTGCTTTGCACTACAAACTTTGATTAGTTTTGATAATTTATCACAGAGAGAGAACATACACTGCTGAGGCAGGTTGAAATCAAAATTCCTTAGCAATTTGCCAGAGAATTAAAAAGAACAAAAGAACAAAATGATAAACCCACAGCAACCCACAAATGGCATCTTACATGCTTGTTTCAATGCACACTGGAAGCATCACTCAGTAATTAATATAAAAATAGAAATCTAGCTATCTCCCTGCCCAAAATAATGAAATAAATTAGCAAGTCAGAACAACGCACCTTAGAGGAAAAAAAAATAAATCTAAATAAAAATAACTCTAAAAGCAGCACCTAGGCCTGCTCTTCCAGAAACCTTTAAGATCAGACTCCTGAGACCAGATTAGTCCTGCAGATTCCTTTTTTCCTCTTTGGATTAAGAAAGGAGTTTAAAAAAAGAAAAAAGATGTGGTTCCTCCTCATCCCCACTCTGGTTAAGGCAGAGCTCTGGCTGCCCTGGGCTGGTGTTGTCTCTTGCAGCATTCCAGCACGGCTGTGAGAGCTGTAACGAAGGAGTCTTTGGCAAGCATCTAATCACCTATTATTCAGCACTTTATTAATCAAGTTTTGTGGTATTGTTTTGGCATGTTCTTGCATTAATATGGAGATCTTTAATTCTTCGAACAGTGTTAGGCTTTTACAGATGTTTATAAAAACACCACAAAGCACCCAACACAAAAGTGAAAAAGAAAAAAAAGACTAAAAGACCTAGAAAATATGTTACCTTTATTCATCAAGTAGATGTAATGTCTATAGCCTCAGACATTTTTCTGTATCATCAGTAATTTTCTTGTAGTATAAGCTGAAATGCTGTTTACCTAGGATGATTTCCATGAGTTATTCAAATATTTTTTTAAAAAAAAGCATCACCCAAGCTCAGAACACATCATTTTTCTTAAAAATTCTAATTGATTTTTAAATTTGTTGCTTTTAATTCTTAATATTATAGTTGAGAGAAGAATTTGCCTCTACATCTCAGGCTCTGAACTTCAGCCCACGGGTAACACGTCAGATACTTCCACTCAATACAAACATACACAGGTTTAATTGCAAACAAACAAATAGCATTTTCATGCCAGGTTTACAAATGAGCTTTGGAAATTCAAATAAAGCAACTTTTATGCATTTCATTTTATCTATGAGACAGATCCATCTATTCTATTTGTTGGCTTCAGAATATTCTTGAAATTACAAAAAAAACCCCCAAAAAACAGTAGAAGTCAAAATTGAAGGAATCATTTGGGAAAGGATTTGAGGGAGAACCTTTAGTGCTGCATGTGACTGATCAAAGGCTGCGCGTACCTTCAAAATGATAACTGAGAGTCTTTGCAGCTGGAATTCTGAGTCCCTGCTGCTGCAGCTCATTCAAGTCCCTGGTTAGAGGAGAAACCAGGAGGCTTCTCTTCACTTGCATGGCAGTGCTGTAGTATAAAGGAAGTGTCCCCTGAAGCAGTCTGGGGTGGATGGTTGCTTGTACCACCCTGGCTGATGGGAAGTCCTGTTCCCAGGACATTGGACCATCTCCTCTTTAGACATGAAGTATTCATGCTTCATGCAACTGAGATCAAAAGAGAGGATGGTTTAAATCTCTAGGACAAGTGTTCAATGTTAGCTGGTTTTCCATTCTAGGAACAATCACAGATGTGTGCAGGTCCCCGTGATTTTACGTAGCATGCCAGGATGTATCCATGCTCTGTAATACCAGAGTAGTTTGTTGTGGAGTGTCTTTTATTTTATCCAAGTTTCCAAGGCTTACAAGTAACAATGGAGGAGGGGAATTATGGGATAACAGTAGATAATTGCTTGCTTGCACTGGAAAATAATAGTAACCTAATTATGAAATATTTATATATTCTGCTTTTGACTTTTAAAATACTGCTCTTACTACTGGGCTTGGTGCTGACTCACCCTACCCCTCACTGTGTGTCTTACCAAAGCTTTTGCTAGTAAATCTTCAGCACTTGTTCAGAGATGTGCTGGCTGCTGCTCCTGGCACATCTGCTTCTCTGAACTCTTCAGTGCTGTGGTTAAGTCCAAAGTGACCCTTTGCTATCAGTCAGGCATGCTTGAGATTCAGTAGTTGTCCATTGCTGAAGGTGTAGAAGACCTTTGGCTCTCTAAATTCAATTTGGTTTTCTAATACCATGAGCAAAAGGTGGCAGAGACATGAAGGAGGTCAAATTCAGGCCAAGTCAATTGAGATTGTTGTACATATTTATATAGGTTAAACTTTGAATGCAAATGAAACTTTTTGTGTTTGCTGGTTGGCTAATTTGTTGGGGGGAGGGGGGTGGTAAAGTATTTTCAAGCAACCTGAAGACAATATTAACCATGTGACTATACACAGAAAAAGTGTTTCTCACCACTGTAAATCCTAGGGATTTCCCTGGGAAGGATAATTAAAGCAACATGCTGTGAATGCAGCTAAGTAGTCACCTGTTTAACTTTTGAGGAGGGCAGCCAGGCCCTTGCAGCCCTGCTCTGCTCCACACTTTCCCCTGCTCTCCTCCCCCAGATTATTTTTAACCCTGATGCCTTTGTGTAGCTGTTGTAGGCTCAATCTTCCTGGAGAGATGTGCTTAGCAGAATTAGGGAATGGCATTTCCAGAGGTGGGGGACTGAAACACCTGCACTGAGAGGGGCAGGATTGCCTCAAGCCAGGCAGGCAAACATGAAAAACTGTAGCATAAGGTATGTTTAACTTAAGTCCTCTAAAGATGATAATTTTGTAAGTATTAGGGATGCAACTATAACCTCAATCAAATTATGCATGTTTGTTAACTTTCTCCGTGTTATGTTTTGACAGTCATGAACATTTGTTTGTAAAAGGACCAAGGAGAGGAAAAATTGTCCCATATGCTAAGGCAAAACTAATTTTGGTAAAGGAGAAAAAATAAAGACCCTTTGGAGTCTTGAATGGGGTGAGAAAAGACACTCTCAGGATAATCTGGGAATAGTGATTTACAGTTTTTTTGTCCCTTATGCTACCTCATGGGTTATATAAGATGTTAGTCCTATTAACAGAACCTTCCCTCTGCACCTCAGTTTGAGCCTGCCTTTTTTATGCATTTGCTAGAGTAAGGGGATAGCTTTTTTCTCACAATGCCTAATGGTTTTCTCCTTGCTCATGACCAGTGGCAATGTGCCTGCTGCACAGTCAGACCTAGGCTTGGCTGGCATCATTTGTCTCACACGTTTATCAATCCCTAAAATTACTATTTGTAAATTATAGTTAAAAACCTTGAGACAACCATAACATTCCCAGAAAGCCAGTTCTGCATATATCACAATATATGTAGTTGTGTTGGTTTTTCCAAAATATTTTGAGCTTTTGACTATAGCTATCATAAATAAGCTTTTGTGAAAGCTCTTGTTTTCTGTTTAATGTGAGAATGATGTATAAGTCAGTAAAACGTTAAAATTCCCTTTTTGAGAGGCTAGCCAATTTATTTTGACATAGTCAAGCTGATACCAGTGTATTAATGTGACTTATGTTATTGCTCTTTATATAAAATTTATTGCAGAGTGATTCAGAGATCCCAGGATGAACCAGGGAGAGTTGTGCAGGGTGTGGTGCGTAATATTAATAAAGATACAATTTGTCCTGAAGACTGTATGATCGAAGACCTGGCACAATTTCATCTTTTCCTCAAGTTTCCAGTTAAAAATATTCTACTGAGATTAGCTGTTGGCCAGGTTTCCCAGTCCTCACTTGTGAGTTATGGAGAGCATTGAGCTGCAGTTCTGTATGGTCAGTGCACGGTGGTGGTTTTAAATGGGGTCTACACTGAGCTGTCAGTGGTGATAAAGGTCAGGATTTGATGTGAAGAGAGAGGAACCCCAGGGGTTTGGGCTATAAAAAGGTTTGGCTGCGTGCTGCCATACACAAGATCGGTTGTTCGTGTAAATATTTGTAAAATCCAGCAGTTGCCTCGTGTCGATCTTCTGGACTGCCCACTGTAACAGCCTCTGACCCTCCAGCAAAACCCAGGCGGCAGCTGCTTTGGCCATGACATTTCTCAGGATAGTCAAGCAGCCATAAATCACAAAGGCTTTCCATGTGCCCTGGGATCGATAAGAGGTTTCCCTGCTCTCCAATGTCACAAGTTGTACCAGTGACCCAGGAGGGCTCTTGCAGGTTGCTGGGAATAGTCCTTGTTACTCTAAATGGCTCCATCCAGGTTGGTGTGAATCAATGGATTTAAAAAAAATATTTCCATAACAGACTTATTTCTTCTACTCCATAACCTTGTTTAGATCTGCATATAAAGTGAAATTGTTTTCCCCTGCCTCTGTGCAGGTCAGGGACAGCCCAAAAACAAGTCAGCAGAGGAAGCTGGAGGCTTTGCAAGAGAGGGAGAGGAAAAGTGTTGCAAAATATGGAAGGCTGTGACTGCAACCACCTTTTCCAGTTAAGTTTTTTTTTCACAGAGAAGTTCTTAATTTATACTGTGGAGGAACCCAGGTTTCATGTTCTTCCAATGACACAGGGACATTGTTCACTCATCGTCAGTGTGTGGGGGTTATGTGTTTGTCTACTTTCACAGCTTGATACGGATAAGTGCTACCAGAACGTAATCTTTTAATTTAGCTCTCTGTTGTCTACTGACTCCTGAAATATTTTTAGGTAACTTAAGCATAAGTGATTATGTAGATAAGCAGAGGTGGATCTTTAAAAATAAAAGAAGTGCTTTTTATTGTCACCTGCGTGAATTGTTTCACCAACAAACTCTGGATTCCTCCTCTGCTACTTTTCTGTAACCATTTTGCTTGTGTCACTGGTTTCTTCTGACTTGTATGTTTTGTGTACAGAACACCATAATCTCAAAATGTTCGTGTTGTCTGCACAATTTCAACGATTTTCACGTAAAACAGGAAAACATTTTATAGAGTGAAGCGAGGAACCCCTTGCACTGTGGACTGCTCAAGTGTCACACAGTGCAGTGATGGCAACAGCCCAGTTATGGACTGCCTTTCCTTGGTGGGCAGGGTGGACTTTGGATCAGAACTCTCAGAGTTGTGCTTCTGAGACCATTTTTGTCTTTTATCATACAGACTCTCAGAAAAGGGTGATGGGATCATTTGCTTATCAAGGTTTCCCTCCCTTTTTTTTTTTTCATTAAAAACTCTTGCAGCAGTAAAGGAATAGCAAAATGTGAATGATTAAAGTAGCTTGGGTCTACAGGGTTAAGCATACAAGTTCATCTATGAGACTCAACACATGCAAATAGCATTTATGGCCATGTGGTAGAGCATATTGGATACATCAAATCAGCATTCTAGGCTCTAGGCTCCAGAAGTTTTTTCTCCACTGCTTGTGCTGAAAAATGTTGGCAGGCCAGCCTGCAAATGTGGAGGTGCAGACTGCACCTGCTACAGGCTGAGTGCATTATAGGGAGCCTTCCTTAACAGAAAAAAAAAATCACCCCTTCAGTTAAAGGTAAAGCTACAGACCTCAAATTCTCATATTCTGTGTGATTGTCAGCAACCCACTTAGTTCTCACTTCTTGACAATAAAGTGTGTCTGGCTCAGTTCCAGTTTACACTGAGTAAAGTGTGAGTTGCACAGCGTGACTGTTTGTGTTGACTTTAACATTGCATGATATAATTGGGAAAAAAATAATGCTTTAGTTTTAACACAGCAACACAAAAATGAGGTTGAAATGCTTATTTCTTAGTGCTTATTTCTTAGGGGAAAATGTATCTTGCTGCCATATAGTCTCTTCAATGTGGTGTCTGAAAAGAGATGATAATTTTATTAGCTTGCTCTGTTTAAAAGCAGAGGGACTTAAATATGCAGTGCTGGATTTGACTATTTGATTAGTAACCAGTTTGGGCTGTAGTATGACAAATTGTTTATGCCTGCATTGCTACTGGAAGAAATGGTATTAGACACTCCTGTATCACCATTATCTTTATTTTAGAACAAACATTTGTGTAGGTATGCAGTTAACTGGCAGGGGAACTGGTACAGCTGAAAATTAATCAATTTTAAAAACCCCAAAACTTTAAAAACCCCTTACAAACATTTGCTGGTATGAATCTGAAGATGTGATAGAGGGAGAAAGATTGAATGGCTGGGCAGCTTGGGAGGAGGTATGGCTACTTTATTTTTTAGATGCAAATTAATTTGCATCAATTTGAGGATATAGTTTGGTTTGAGTGCTAGTGTAAAGAATTACTGTATATTAGTAAAATCAGTTAATAAAATCTTGAACAAATGCTACCTAGTTATTTTCAGCTCCACAAATTGAGTTTAGAAAATGCTAGTCTGAACATATTACTCACCTGAATGAAGTGTAAAGTAAGAAAATCCAAAATCCATTGTAACATAAATTTTAAAAAAAGAAAATAAGGAAATCTGTCAGCTCAGATATTTATAGTATTTGATGTCCTCATCAGGTGAATTTCAGAATTAATTTCATTTTAAAGTTTTTATCCAGATTATTTTTTTGCTTTGGAGGAGTTGCAGTTATTCATTTCTATGTCATTACTAAAATGCATGGGAGGAAGGATGAACTGTTGACTTTCTAGTGCTAGAAAACAGCACTGGTGACCCTCTCCTCAGTCCATATTCTCCTGCCTATTTCCCTGTCCCTCTCAACCATCCCCTCATATTCCTGAAGTGTGTGTGTTGCTGCCAGCTGACGTTCGTAGCTGCCGGTGTCTGCTAAAGCCAAGTCTTTGATTCAGACTGGAACCTGCTTCATAGGGAGGCTGGAACTGAGATCAAGAGACGCCCAGTTTGCTTCCAACAAGTCTCCTGGCAGACAAGATACTGGAGTGGGGGTGGGGGGAAGAAGGAGCAGGCTGTTCCTTAAAAACAAGCAGGCAAGAAATCGCAGGAGCAGAACAGCTCAGCGCAGCTCCTGGGGAAGGAGCCGCTCTCAGATGCGGTGCGGTCCAGCTCCAGTGCCCAGAGCCCAAATCAGTGGCACCAGTTAATGATGCCATGCACACACTGCTGGTTTGCAGTGCTGGGAACTCCTGGTGAGATGGATTGCACTGCATAGAGAAAATGGAGATGTCTGAAACCAGCCAGAAAAGATCAGCATAAAAGGTAGGTTAATGTTCTGTTGCTAGGTGATCTAATAATTTGGTCCCTTTTCTGTTACCCTGTCTGGTGGTATTTATTTTTATATACATTCAGTACATTATGAAAGATATAAATATATCAAGTCAGTGCTTTCTGGGGGGTTCTTTCTCAGTATAAATTTCCTTGCGTTTGGTCTCTTGCACTTTTTTTTTTTTATTTTAGTACTTCTTGTTTCTCTGACCTCATTATTATTTTTTGAGCTGTTTTTGTGATTTGACATTGAAAATAGTTATTGCAACAAAAGCAGCACGGCAGGTTACATAGGTTTTACAAAGTGTCAGATGGGGATGCTCAGGATGTAATGTTGCAACCTAAAATCAACAGTTTCATGTTCTTGGGATAAATTGAAGCTTTCATTAAATAAAACTTACTCCTAAGTACAGAGGTAGGGAGCTTCCTGACGGAGGGGGTATGTTCTACTTTCTCTCTGTAGCCCAGTTACGGGTATAAAATACAGAACAGGATATGGAAGCCAAACCCATGAGCTATATAAGGCATCAAAGCACGGGAGGACACGACCTGTTTTCTTTTGTATCAGAATTCAGTTCAGCATGAACCAGGAGGGCAGAACTAGGAGGGGGAAGTGGAGTTAGATTAACAAGTTACGTTGTAGCAAGACCTTGTGAGCCTTTTTGTTTTACACGTCCTTAAAAGTATTTTCAGCAGAGATGAGGGTTCTGTGTAACAAAAATGTATCTATTCTGACTTCCTCTTCTTAGCTTGGCCCCACATTGGAGCAGTTGAACCATGTGTGGGAAAACTGCTCTTCTTTTTGCTTTGAGTCTCTTTCTAGCATGTCAGCATGTGCATATTAGGTCAAAATGTGGGCTAAAGTGTGTGCCTCAGCAGAGCAACTGGGATAGAACCAGATCTGAGTTTAAATTTGATTTCTCTGTGTACGTTTGTCCTTTCTGACCAGTCTACATATAGTGTCTTGTTCCTGTAGGGTCATTTCTACCTATGCCTCAGTCTCTGGAACCACGCTGGAGCATGCATAAGAAATGTTAGCTAGTACTGTTCAGGCAGGTGGTACCTCACTTTCTTTAATTCATAAACATCATTGGAGGGGGTGGAAGCCAAAAGTAGCCTAGCAGCAAAGCTGATTTCTTCTTTAGGCACAAGTATCTCTCTCTCTCACACACACACACACCCCCCAAAAAAAAGGTGGGTGAGAAGATCCTCTATCACAATTCATAGATGTTGAGATCTGGATTTTCTGTAAATACTTCTGTGTTATTGCTGGTTCTATGCTGAGAAGGAGGTACTGACTTTTTGGTCCCCAAAGGCTGATGGCATTTTTAACAAATATTCTCTTTCTTTAAAAAAAAAATCAGTAGAAGGTACAAATAAGTAATAAAAGAACGGTTGATTTGTTGGAAAAATTTTCCAGAAAACAGTAGGGGTTATATGAGAGTCAGCCTGGGCCCAACAGAGCAGGCATTGAACCAGACCTAATAAGAACAACTGGACCCAACACCCATATTATGTTCAGTAATGGAGGGATTTTGTACTACAAGGACTTCAATGTTGTAATCTTAATGGCTAGAGGTAGCAAACCAGGCTGAAAGGAAAGAGGAAAAAATAAAGTCCAAGGCAATTAGAAAAAATCTCTTTCGTGGATTTCGGGTATTGCCAGTCACATTTGTGCCATTTTTACAGATGAATGGGCTCTTCTGTCATTGTAAGAATGAATTGTAAAGTAATGGACTTGAACTAATTATGTCCTATAAACGTATAATAATAACAATAAATGTGTTTTGAAGTTCAGACATGCGTGTAGTTGATCCAGCCAACTGAGTCGATCAGCTGCTGAGCAAGTCTCCTGCTTGGGGTTAACAGGATTCAGGGGCATTTTAGGGGAAAAAAAATGGTCAGATAAGACAATTCCTGGAAGAATCACAGCCGGTCACCAGTTCAAGCAAAGTTCTTGCTATCGGCATTTCTAGACTGCTTTCAGTTACCTGCCGGTGCTGGAAAGTGTCTGTTCTGCCTCAGATGAAGGTTCTTACCCCAACACAGATGGAGAGCAGTGGAGACTGGCAGGTCTGGTCTCAAGCTCTTCATACATTGTGGCATTTAGCCAGTGATCTCATGGTCTTACGCTTTCTCTTGATGTTGTTTTTCTTTTTCTTCTTAAACCTCACCATTTTGGGCAGGGGGGAAAAGAAAGGTACACACAGGGCAGGGGAGGGGAGACATAATACATAGTTACAGTTATAAGGGTGTGTTTTCTAAGCTGAGCAGTGGTCAGATCCCCAAATACAATCCCAAGAGTTAATTCTTTAGAAAAACTTAAGCTCCTTTTGTACTTCTACCAGATTTTCCCCAAACTCTCACTTCCTTGAAACAAGGCCCTTGTTTTCTCCCCAGCATCCCCAAGCTGATCACACACACACACACCAGGCTTCCCAGTGGTCAGTCAGCAAATGCTGAATGAACTCCTAATGCACCCAAGCAGCAAATGCAAAACTTACTAATGGGTTTTCACAGCCTCTGGAATGAAGCTGCCAGAGTTCATGGAGCTTGTCTCCAGGATGTGAATTATACATCCCAGAACATGTTATGTTCATCCAGCATGCCAGGTACCTCCTGGGAGCTCTGTGTGTGCAGCTGGATAATGTTGCATCCCAGATGATGTTTTCTTTCTGCCATTTCCTTTTTTTCCAGAGAGAGAGAGAAAGAACAAAACCAATTAAACCTATTAGTAACTGTTGTATTTCATCCCAATCACAAATTTTATCATAATCTGTAGTATACAAGAAAGTCATAGACATGGTTTTCCTGGCTCGTACCTGCTAATGCTTTCCCAGCTGTGTAGGTGGTTTCTGTCTGGAGTTTCGTACTTGGTCACAGGGCTGCAGTGTCCCAGGATTTCATCCTTGTGCTCTCTCTTGCGGTATGTCAGCAAAGCCGTTTGGGAATCAGTGTGGGAAACTGGCTGAAAACCAATTTGCATCCTCCTGCCAGCCTTTGTCGTGGCGTGGCTGCACAGCAGAGGGTAGAGCACAAGGACTGCAAGGAGTTGCTGCAGGCAGGAGGAGGGCTTGGACTGCTGAAGCGGGTTTTAACGGGACTTCCCAGTGTTTCAACTGGGAAATATGTGAGATTATAGTAGAAGCAGTTCAGATGCTCCACACTGGCTCACTGTTCACAGAATACCCCGAATGGTAATTGCAGTGACACAAACAAGGGATGGGTGAACTGTGCCACAGAGCAAGGACCCTTTGATCTACTGATACCAGAATGTCAAGCCATGCTGTTTAACACTGCTTGACTTGAGCTTTTTTACTCTGAAGATATGAGTTTACATACCAAATATTTTTGCATGCAAATATTTTTATATTAAATATATTATTAAATGTAGATATTTGCATGGTAAAATGCATTTTCATAATATACTATCTCTTCAAATCCTCCTTCTCTTTGTTCCTTAAACCTGAGAAAGGGTCCCTCTTCAGTAGCTTTTGAGGAATGGTGTTCCTGAGTGTGCTTTTGAGCCTGATTCTTTGTATGAAAATTCAGGTGTCTGCGTCTTTGCTTTTGATCCAGTTCTGTTTGTGTTTACAAATGCTTATCAGGGTTTTTAATGAGATTTTCAAGCTTTCTACCAAGACATGAAAGTATTTTTGTCTGACTTTTTTTCTTTTCCTAATGTAATGAGCTTCAGTGAGAATCTTTGCATACAATTGCACACAAAAGGAGAAAAGGTAAAGCTCAGCTGTTTGCCATGCTTGTGGCCTCAATGCTGTGTAACCCAACATGCAACCTTCTCTGTGGTTCCCTCAATGTCTCCAAGTGTCTTGTGAAAGAGCAGGCGCCAGCTGGAGCTCTGTGGAAACTCCCGGTGGTCTTGGAGTGTCCTGAAGCCTTGTCTTTACACTGGGTTTATGAGATGCTTTGAAAATGCTGTAATTGAGGAACTTCTTCATTCAACTTGGGAGATGAGCTCTGAGCAGATATTAAACAGGCCTTGTCTTCTTGGTGTTTGCTTGAATGGCTCAGGAAGGAAAGCTGTATAAAAACCTTGGAAGGTGGTAAGTGTAGTGTAAAATGATAGAGGAAAGTTTGGCATAAAATGTACAATGGTCATTTCAAATGTCATTCCTAATTGTATGCTGTTGGGATTTTATCTCAAATAGAGATGGTTGTGCACTATCAGATAACTTAGTAATGGTTTTTAAACATTTGCTAGAATTTTTCCTAAGTTTTCTGATTGTGATAGTTATTCACTTGTTTTCCTTTCATTTTAGATGATCTGCAGAGATGAGAAGGAACATTAGCTGTGCCCAGACTTGGAAGTTACATGCACTGCCCTCCTTTGAATTAACATTGTTGCCTGTTTTCCATTTGTTCCAGGGGAAGCCTTCCATCCCCAGTGTTGAAGCATGAGTACTGATGCCAGCCAGGTGATCACCACTCCTCCCCCGGCCACGATGCCTCACAAAGAGCGGTACTTCGATCGCATCAACGAGAATGACCCCGAGTACATCCGGGAGAGAAACATGTCCCCTGACCTGAGACAGGACTTCAACATGATGGAGCAGAGGAAGAGGGTCACCCAGATACTGCAGAGCCCTGTGAGTGCCATTAATGGGGAGTGAAAAGGAAAGGGTGTTATAAAAACAAGAAATTGGTGTCACAGCTAGAAAGACTGTCTCTGGACCATCTTCTACGAAAAGTCACTAAACAGATTTTCGAGCATTTTGTTGGCATAGTGTTTTGTCTGTGCACAAGCAGCCTTTATTGTGTTGGTTTTTTCCCTGATACTTTTATATTCTTATGGTTCATTGCAGTATTACAGAAAGATGTGGCTGGCTGCAGGATTCCTAATTAAAACTTAGGGGCAGGGAAGAGAGTGAAGGAGTCACTGGTCAAATAGGAGCAAATCAGGGCATTACGTGGTGTTCTGCTTTCTGGGTTTAAATATTAACGTATCTTTGCATCAGGAATGCTTTAATTAACATTTATAATTGGGTTAAGTCTGTTTAAATATTAGACTATGTTCTTTTTATGTCCTTGACTATGAGCATACCCCTATTTGGCGATATTAGCACTCACCTACTGGTTGTGTAAGGTCAGCACTTGCATAGACTACATACAAAACTATTAAATCTATTGAACCACACTCATAGCATTTTTAATTTATGTTTTAATACCTGTATTCTTTGACTTTAACCTGATGAATACATTGGAAAGTAACACTGCTGCCTTGAGTATTTTGAAGCCATAGGGAGTGAGTAATGCTTGTGCAAGGGTGATCCTTTAGGGGTATCCAGGTGTAATGCAAGTACTGAGGATAATGGGACTGGGAAGGGGCTAAGCAGCTTTACAGATCCTTCTGTCTTCAGTTCCTCTGTAAATTGGGGTGCTTCTGTAATTTTTTTTTTAAGCGTTTCCATATGTAATGAGATTGCAAACAGCTGTCAGTAATCACCCTATTATAGTCATCCATGAATAACAGGATTGTTTGCTGAAGTGTTGTCTTGGAGTGTCTCTTGGATCTGTGTGTTGCTTTGAGTATAATGTCAACCTGTTGACTATGGAATTTATTCTTTTTCAAGTCAATTTGTGCAAACTTGGGTTTGCAGCCAGGCTCTTTTAGAAAGAAAATATTCTAAGGAGGTACTGCATAATGTTTTAAACATGATAATTTTATGTTAAATACTCAACTGTAAAATGTGATCAGAGCCTACTCATTCCTGTTAAAATACTCACATTATGACTAGTCAGGACTCATAGCAAAGACTAGATCTTTAGCCTAACAGATAAAAATAAGTTGGAGAGATCATTTGGGTTTGTATGTAGGGGGAATTTTTTGGTCCTTTTGATGACAGCATTGAATCTGATGAGTGTAACTATTTCATTAACATTTTGGGCCACCTTTTGTCAAGTCTGCCAGATGTAATTAATGTCCCTTTGCTGCAGCCTCTGTGGTGTTTTTTTCAGTAGATGCAATCTCAGTGTGCAGGGAAGGGGTGTGAAGAGGGGTTTGAACCCCTGACTTTAGGTTGCTGTTTTAACAGAAGGTTGCAGGACAGAGAGCTGCTGGGCTGCTGTCAGTGTCCTGCTGCAAGAGAAGCTGAGCCCAGCACTTTTTGGAAAGTGACTGTTCAGAGCTGCCAATAAGTTGCAAGTTTTTGTTGTGTAAGGGAACAGTTGTCCAAATAAGCCAGGGGCCTGCTGCCTGCTTGGCTTACAGAGAAATGGGAACGTGGGAGCTGAGTGTGTGATCAGGCACGAAGGGGAGTTGTCTGAGCTCCCATTTCCCCTCAAGTATCTCCTTTTATTCTCTCTTTTCCTGATACAGAAATCTTAGAGGAACTCTGCTGTGATTTCTCACACAAGAAAATAAAAGGATTTTTATACAGTATCTGTGGCCAAATGTCCATCAAGAGAATTTCGTGATTTATTTGGGGGTGGAAGGTGCAGTATTTTTTCTAGGCTCCAGCTGCTGTGTGCCATACTGTTCCTGGGACTCAGGACTGAAAACATCTACCTTGTTCTCCTGAATTAAAAAGTCATCACAAAATGGCCAGAAAGTATTGTTCCTGTTACCAGTCTGCCTAACAAAGGTTCGGGATTGAATTGATGAGTATTGTCCATAGTGTTTTTATTCTATAGCTGCAGAATTACATTGCGTTAGACATTTTCATAGAACTTTGTTGTTTTTCTGGATTATTCCACTTGACAGAAAGAATATAGTTTAAAGGTGTTTAGAAGAAGAGGAAGAGAAGTTACGAGACACAGTTTAAGGAAAAGCTTGCTTTGCTGCTAAATCTTTACCCAGTCTTAGATATAGAAATGCATATCTTCACCAAGCCTTGATAAATGCATTCAGATCAAAGAAATAGTCATTGACTCCTCTTCTGGCAAGTATTAGTAACTGTGAAGTGCATCTAGCAAGGATAGTAACTGTCTTGAAAGTACACAAGCATGTATGGACTTGAGGTGAGCTTTGAACATGCACTTTCTGTGAGCAGAGGTGCAAAACCAAAGGGTTAATCACTGTGACGTAGTAGGAAGCTTAGGTACTAATTTAATCTGTTTTTTTTAACAAGACTTTTTCTTTCTTTCAAGTAGGAATATCTAAATCCTTTAGCAAGAAAATAAATTAGAGAATACATTTCAGGAACCACAGTATATTTTATTCAGTGCATGCTACTGTAAGGGCTACAGGCCTGACCAGACACCTTCAGACATCAAGCTGCTGCATCTCTCTGATGTGCTGTTCAGTGCCCATACTAGTGTGCAATCTGACTACTCCTCTCTGATGTGCAATTTCCCTTTCCTAAATTAAATAATTTAAAAGCTACTGAAAAGCTATTTCCATTACCTCTGATGTTTGCTAATCTCTTTTAGTCTGTTCATAATAAACCTTAAACAAATCATAGCTGTTTTATGACCATTGCCCATGGAGAATGTCCTGACATTATCAGTGAGTTCTCAGAAGTGTTTGCCTAATACTTCATGTAGCTCCTGAGCATCTGAAGACCAGGAGAATCTGATAAATTGAATGTGTTTGCTGTTCTGTGTCTGTTAGAAAGGTGGAAAGAAATTAAGATCAGCTGGGCCTGAGCAGCCTGATAGCATCCAGAAGTACTGCTGGCCAACCTTCAGCATAAAGCCATTGAGGTTTACTTTAGTAATGTTTGCAGTTTCAGAGGATTCAGGCAGTATGTTGTTATTTCTAAAGAAAAGGTGCTACATTTTTGCAGTGGACTAGTTTTATTGCTTATTAGGTCCAAGATACTTTCACTATAATATATCCAAAATCTGAAAAGATGGGTTGGTTGTATGCTGAACAGTCATATGTTGCTTGTTACAGGAAGTAACTTTGTATTTCACAGAGTAAATATGTATTTGCTGTACCATCAAACCCCCTATTTCAGTTATGTTACACAAGTCCTTCTGGCCTTTATTTCCTCCTGGCATTTCTCTGATGCTGTCACCACAGCAACCAGAAACTCTTAAAATACTTTAAAAAAAAGGCACTGTTTGTGCAGTTATGGTGTTTGTGAAGACTGAACAGGCAGATCAGCACTGAAGAGCTGAATGAAAATATAGATTGGGAGAAAATCCCCACAGCCATGGTGAAGCAGGGAAGGTGTTGGATGTTTCTGCAGGCAGTGCCACACTGTTTCCAGTGAAGTTAGACCTTGTGAAACAATTATCTACCCAGCAGAAAAACTAACTATAGGCTTCAGCTAACAGGACAGTGTGTGTAACCTAACAGGAAATTAGGATCAGGGCTGAGGCCCTTGGTATTGGTGTATTGGAAGGAAAGCTACAGGTGAGGGTGGATATGGGAGAGGATGTATTCTTATACAAAAGGTGTGCTTATATATGAGATAAACTTCATTATTTTTACTGATGTAAGAAGAGGTTGTGTCTGAAGTCTTGAGCTGAACAGCTGTTTTATGTAAACATTAAAATGCCCCGTTATTGGAATTTAAATGTCCAATTTATGTTTTTAATTTACCAGCGAAGTTTTGTGTGGCTTCTTGAGATGCATTGGAAGTGCACTTGCTATTTTTATGTATAAAACACAGATATTTGGAGTTTGGGGTTTTTTTCTTAACTTGAGCTCTGTGTTGGCAGGATCCCATCAGGCTTTACTTTCATTTCATGCTGGATCTAGAGAGTCTAGAGAGTGTCTACCAACCCATCATGACTCTGCAGGGTGTTCACGGCCGTTCTGGTTTGACACTGCCATTGCATGAAGGTTCAGGTCAAGCTGTCCAGATTGCAAAATCTTGAGGGGTTATGATGAGGTTAAAAATGTACTTTTCTACTGTGCATCTTTTCCTTCCTGCTTTGTACATGCACGCACCCCCCTGCGTCCCACACTAGCCAGTCTTGCCCAAAAAAAGTGGGGAGATAACTGTACAGCTTAGCAACTCTTCTATTCAGAGGTCTGCCTTAGCATGCAGCGCACAAGCAGATTTTTCTCCTCAAAAACAAGCAATCCCACCCACACTTGAATTTTTTTTTTTTTTCTGTCTATGTTATTTTCGAACCATCAGGACAGAGATGAAGGATGATTTAATGTATTTTTTCCCCAGCTTTTGCAGTTGTTTAGCTTACTTTATTTTGTATTGAGTGAACATCCAGTATTTTTGCAATACCACTCCCTTTTGGGGCAGTTTATTTTCTTAAAAATATCAAAGTCCTTTCGGTTCCTCATATGTTTTGGCTTTTACTGCTCTTTTCTCAGAAGTTCAAAAGCCTTTCACATCCTTCAGAAGCCTCACCCGTTGGCCACAAAGGACTCACAACCCTTTACATCACCTGAGGACCTCCTCAACGGGCAGTCCTCTTGCCTTGCAGCTCCCTGCTCTGGCTTTTGTCTTCTCTGACATCTTCCCAATATCCTGCTGGGAAGTAATGACTCTCCTCTCACTGCTATAGCTTATTTAATTGCATGCTTTTGTCATATAACCTGTGCAGTATTTTGTTCACTCAGAGGCAAGAGCTCAACTTGACAAGTCATTGACGACATACTACAAAATGTCCCTTAAAGATCCCCTCTGAGCTGTGACATCATTTTAAGTGAGAGGAAATTTGTGCTCAGGGTAATGTCTCAGATCAAGGCCATCCACTCGAGCTCTGTGAAGAAATCCCAAAAAATTCCTCTGCCTGGCTATGATTTCTATAGCTGCAATGGTGCGTAGTCAATTCATGCCAATGTCCTGCACCACATGTGCACATCGTGAGTAGTTCCTTGCTTTCTTACCTTAAAAACAGGCAACTTTTCACTCCCCTGTATTTCCATATTGCTCCTTTCCACTTAGTTTGAATTGTGGTTGTCATTAGATATAAATGCCAACAGATATATGTTGAACAATACCTGGAAAACCTTGGAAAGCCATGACTGGTGACTCTCCTCGTTGGCTGCAGGGGCATGTGCATCCAGAACACCCTGCCAGAGTTCTGCCATCCCTCCTAGTGCATAGCCACCATGTGTGCTCCCACCCTTCCAAGTCCTGCACTTACTGAAAAATCCAGTTAATTATGCTCAGAAATGTGTGAGACCCCTGTCGAGCTGAAATTTGATTTCTTCTAACATTTTGCCTTTTGTTGGACATTCCATTTACATTCATTACATTTCATTTACATTCCATTTAGCAGGATGTATAGTATGGCTTTACTCCACGAGAGAACACGAGGGACGGACCCAGGCCCCCATGGACAGCAGCAGTTGTGAGTGGCTGGCGCTGGGCGTGCTGGAGATGGGCTTGGCAAAGGAGTTCAGTGCTTCGGGTTTGGCTGTAATCATAGGGTATCTCTAGGCTGCTTATCACAGGAGTTAACACTCCGCTGCAGCTCACAGAGGAAAGCCAGTGTGCACCAGGTTAGAGGAGCCAGAAAAACTGGCACAGGCTAAGCTCTGTGTGGGGACCGCCTCGCTGTCAGCCAAGTCACTAAAGCCAGCCCAAATACCCTCAGTGCAAGTGAAGAGATCATTATTATAACTTCAGCTAATTCCCCATACTTCTTACTGGGGCTGCTTCTTTTTGTCTTAACAGAGAAGCCCCATCCCCCTTGTTCTCTTCCACAGCATTGACAAACACTTTTTGTGGCTCTTATCTTCGCCCCGCCAGCCTTCACTCACTGGCGGTTTTTCTGTGGCCAACTCCACCCTTCTGCACTCAGGGCACCGGTTGTTTGTATCTAAACTCCAGTCTTGAAAGAGCCTGTTAGAAGCCGTGTTGGCTGTTTCGGTGAAGGTCTTCCTCTCACGGGTAGCTGTGTTTACAGCACGGGGATCAAAATTAACGTCTCTTCGCTCTCGAGGACAAAATACCAGTTAAGGTTTGAAACTTTTCTTCAGTGGTGGAGATTTGGCTTAGAGACTCTGTGTGAGCATGTTTATATGTAGATAAATTGAACTATGCCCATTTTAAAAATGGATTTAAGATATTAGGAACTGATCAAAATGGGCGAAAGTGAAAATGGGTTTCTTGTATTATTCGACAGCTTTTAGTCTAACAACAGTGCTGCTATGAAAGGTAGGGGTCTCACATATCTTTTTTAGATATTTTCCTGTAGAATGACATGAAACTGGTTATTACTTTAATTAATCCTAATGTGCTTTTAATGAGCATGTGCTTTCTTCTCTTAAAGGTTTGCAGCTGTGTGGAGTATTTGTAGATTACTTGCATGCCATTATTATTTGCTTCTTGTTTTATTTCTACTTCTTTTGAGTTGGAAACACGTAGAAATCAGTGATCAACAAAAAAGAAACAGCATAGATAGTCAAAATACTTGTAAGCCTGTGTACTTCCTAACATCCTCAGAGAGCTGTCTACCAAGGTGAAGAGATTAATACCAAGTTTTTTAGCAACATCATTATTCTGCGCTATGTGTGTGTATCCATGTAAAATAGGTTATTCTAGCAAGTTGATTATTCTAGTTCTTCCTGCATATGTTGACTGAGAAATGCTAGTTGTCAACTGGTACCTGCAAATGTTGCTTTGATTCTTAAAAGCCCAAATTTACACTGTCAGTTCACACTTAGACTGTCCTTCTGAAAGAAAATGGAAGTAAATGAGTCAGAACTGAGCTTGTTAATTTCACTCTCCAGTTTCAGGGAACTGTTGCAGATCTAAGGTGAAAGATTTTTCATCTAAACTGCCTGAGTCTATGATGTGTATTTGGAAAATGATTGCAAATAGTTCTGGAGAAGTAATTTTATGATATTAGAAAGACCTTGACCTAATCATTCTTCTAATGACTCCATCAAGAAAAGCTCTATCTGTTCTGCAGGCTGTGCAGTACCATGTAAGGCATCTAAGCTGGTGTAAAAAAGCTGACTACAGTTTTGGAAAGAGTGGAATTCGGGAAACAGTTTTAGGAGCAGGCTGAGTGGCCCTTTTTCTTTTTACTGGTGAGTTGTGGGGAAATCCATATCTCAGAGCAAGGTGGTGGAGTGGCACTCAGAAGGTGGATGAGGTGGAAGCAGAGCAGCAGCCTGGTGTCCACCAAGGTCAGGCTACTCTACTACACTACTACTGTGTGTCTGCTGCTGTCTGGTGAATAAAAACCCTACTCAACATCCTCCCAGCTGTGCATCATGTCTGAAATGTTGTCGTACGTCCTTTCCAGTAGCCATCATGGGCCCAGTTTTCATACCATGGGATATTTTCTATGCAGAATTCCAGATTGATGCTTGAAGTGTTGTTTCAGCACAAACAAGGGGGGACACAGGTGCTTAGCTGTGCAGGTGAGGTCCCTGAAGGCAGAAGGATGCTTGTGCAAACAGGAAATGATTCCCAGCTATGGAGGGATGGGTTATCCAGGCTACATCCTTGGTGTGCAGGCACAGGCAGGTGTTCAAGTCCAGCTGTGTTGGCAGGATCATGGGCAGCCATGAAGTGTTGTGCTGCCCACTTTGAAACTTGTACCCCGCTGTAAAAAGTCACTGCTCTTAATGCCTCATGTCTGAAGTCATAGTGGTTTCAAACAAACAAACAAACAAACAAAACAATGCAAGTGTACTGAGAGAGCCTACTAAATCCCAGGGCTGAAACTTTCCCTTGATTGAGCAATGCTGAGCATACAGCTGAATAACATAATATTTCATTCATCTGACAGTACAGTTTTTCCTTTGTCAGCATTTTCTTGTCAAATGCTACATCTGAAATTACCAGTGACCTTTCCGCTTGAAAAATGTCTGCTTTGTGCCAGAGCAGCACGTTTGTCATCTCTTTGAAAACATCTCTCTAATATGTCTGGAGAGAGACTTACTGGTATGACTTTTGCTTGGTCACTTGTGGGCAGTATAGTGCTACACATATATAAATGTATTACAATCTCACAAGTTAAAGCAAAACCAGACCACTTGGACTCCAGGCTCTAGTTAAGTTTTCAGAAGCAGGCTCCTGCTGCTGAATGGGTCAGATCCCAGAATCAGAGCCCTGCAAGGTAGTGGTTTTACAGAAATCAATCTTGGACAGTGAAATAAATATCCCATAAATATCATTCATTTAATGGCTCTTATTAAAGGTAGCTTGTTGACCATAAGAAGGTGGTGCCCTTCACAGGAGCCCACTGGGATTACCAGAAATGGAAGAAGGTTGTGTTAGCACATGTGGGATGGTTGTCTAAGGATATATAGTTCCAAGTTTTAAAGGTCTGTAGCAGTGAATGAAATATATTGAAATATTCATAAATATCCATAGAGGGATGCGTGTGCCAGGCTGAAGGCTGCTAGAAAATATCATTATGCACTGGCATGTGGATAAATTGCATACTTGATTTTATGCTCTTCATCCATATTCTCACCTGCTTTACAGCTCATCCCAAACCTCCACATTTGCCACTTTCCAGGCTCTTACCTATCTTCTCTTATTTCTAGAACTATTTTTAAGGGAAGCTGCTTTTTTGGTTTAAAAAAATTGTTAATACAACACTAAATCCTCATTTGTAGTAGTCTCAGCAAATATGTAACATACTACTGTTAGCACCAAGGTACAAAACTAAGCTCAGAAGAATGAAAATAACATGACCAAAAGGCAGAAGAATTAAAAACATAATATGCAGTAAACGAGAAAATCTTTCTGTCATAAAATTTCCCAAAGTATGTTAATTACCTTTTTTTCTGCTATAGAAGTAACATTACTAGTAGAAGTTAAGAAAACCCCAGAAGTCTGAATATGACTAATAAGAGTTTACTATTAACTATTAGATTTTTTTTTTTTAGTCCCTGTTGAATTGAAGGAGGAATAATTCAATATAATCCAGATAACTGGGCAGCCTGTTCCAATGCTCTGCTACCCTTGATCTAAAGTTCTTCCTCATGTTGAGGTGGAACTTTGTGTATTTCAGTTTATGGCCTTTGCTCCCTGTTATCCACTTCTTTTCTTCCAGTTAGGTTCCTTTCCTCTCTCGATTCAGTGGTTTTTTCTTTCCTTTTCCTCATCTACTCCTGTCTCCTGCTGCACAGACCTTAACAACAGCAGCCACTAAAGAGGAAAATCTGACTTTGCGGGTGCATCTTCAGGCTGGTGAGAGGTTGTTCAGCTGTTTGGGGGATGCCACGTGAATATTCT
Source organism: Orthonyx spaldingii (assembly GCA_013397795.1). Lineage (NCBI taxonomy): Eukaryota > Metazoa > Chordata > Aves > Passeriformes > Orthonychidae > Orthonyx > Orthonyx spaldingii. Next base: position 1,023,200 of record VZTJ01003401.1, on the reverse strand, counting down.
GGTCTACACTGAGAGATCCGTGCAACAGATCCATGCAGAGTCAGTCAGTGGGAATTTTTAGAGGCTTTACTTAGGGAAATCTAGTGAGTCTCAGGTACAGACAAGATCCTGACAAAATTATTCTAAGGAGAGCATGGATGTCTGAAAACCTGGTAATTAGTAGTTATGGAGGCTCAACTGTCCAGCTAGGGAGGCTGTGTCAAATAGAGTCTTGAGGATGTCTTTGGGGGGTTCGGTAGCACTCGCTCTTACTAATCAAAACCTGTTGGTGAACAGACTCAAGAGATTGATGGATTTTGCCCAGTAGAGTGGGTGTTTTGAAGGACTAAATTAAAATTCAGTGAAGAAATTACATTTGTCATACAGAACTGTTTTCTTACTTTAATTGAGAGCAAGTACTCTGCTAAGGAAGGCAAACTGAAAGGAGCAATTACTTACAGGGAGCAGTCTGGAGTTCTAATCGGAGCCAGCTGCGTGGTAAAGCCACCAAATGTCTTTTTGGAATGAACCAGGAAGAGTGTTCTCAATCCACCTCAGCTCATGTTATGTGCAGCTTTGGGTACTGCTAGCTTGAGGAAAAGCTGCAAGATGCTGCCAAGAAGTAATGAGAGGGGTAGAAAATGTAACCTATAATGAAAGTTTGAAGAAACAGAATTTACTTAGTCTAAGAATGTCAGGAGTGCAGTGGTCCTAAGACAGGGGTTTGTTGTAGATAGGGGATAATCTGTTTATCATCTCGAAGGAACAGACTTTGTCCACAGTGCATAGGACATTAAATTTGATACTATGAAAACTTTTTTGTGATATATTCTCAATGAGTTTATCTCTTTGGCTTGCAGTCACGTTATTCACAAAAAGAAGGCAGGGTTTTTCCCTTTGGGGAAGGAAAGAAATAGAGAGGAGATAGAATTCCTTCTAGTTTTTGCACGTCTGTGATATTACTTGAGCATGGATGAGCTCCAGTTTTCCAGTTGTTTATAACTTTATCGAATTTGAATGGGTTTTCAGAGAGATTACATTATTAAAAAAAAATCCAGCACAGAAAGCAGAACATCCTGGTCAAATTTCAAGTACCTCTTCCAAAACATGGACAACATTTTGATTATTCATAAAAATGGGTTTTATAATTAAAAAAAAAATATATATATTTTATCTTGTTGTGCACTGGGAAACAGTAAATCCTCTGTGACCAAACTCCTCCTTTCTGCCTCCAAATTGCCAATACCTAGTATACAAAGTTTAGGTCAGATGATTAAGTCTGGCAAAGTTAAAGCAGCTAAAAACAAAGCCTTAAGGAAAAGTTTCATGTAACATTAGTAAGAGGCAAAACTACCAGCCCCACCTATAACAGAAATAAGACTATCAAGGCCAGGTTTCCTTGATGATTCTCAAATGTTTCTACAGGCTTTTAGAGAAGATCTGGAATGCCTTATTCAAGAACAGATGAAGAAGGGCAATAACCCCACCGGACTGCTTGCATTACAGCAGATTGCTGAATACATTACAGGGAGCACTTTTACAGGTTTTTCCTCATCTTCACTCAGTAAGTGAATTATATATATAACTGCTTTTTTTTTTTTTTTTTTTTTTTTTTTTTGTTTTGTTTTGTTTTGTTTTGTTTTGTTTTTGATATTACCATGGCTTAGCAATGCTGGAATCTCCTCTTTCCTTGAATAAAAATTCTGTTAGGGCTTGCTTCAGCTGTGAAGTAGTACAGATGGTGGCCTTAACTTGCCTTTTTAGGCTTCTTTCTCTCAAATTCTTTGATTTGTATAATAGTATCCAAAATGGTTGGAATCCTCAAACTCAGTTATTCTATAATTTGTTAATAGAAGTTTAACTGACATAGGGAACAAAATGTTGTGCCCTGTTACTATTAGGAGTTTAACATGAATATAAACTGAGATGTGAAGTACATTACCATTTAGTTTCTTTATTTTTCTACTCTTGCATATAAATTGTTACTAAAATAAAAATCGACCCCGAGGTGGGGAGAATACCCTGGCAAACTGAATCATCAGAAAAACAGCTCCCACAGTTAAGAACAGCTTGTAGTCTGCACTCCAGTTGTAAAGATGTCCCTGGGATCTCACAGTTAACACCTAAGCTCTTCTTTCCAAGTCATGAAGCACTGAAACGTTCCAGGCAATTTAAGTTCTGTGGGTGGACATCGCAAGGGAGCTTACAAGCCTGAAGTACAGTGGCAGCTGTCAGCATTCATCATCTTTGGAGATTTGGTCCCAAAATGGTACTTCAGGGTTTATTTAACAAAAAGAGTGGAAGAGAACAGAGAGCCCAAATAACCCCGTGTTCACGTCTCTGGTTGGTTACTGAGACTGCTCTGACTGTTGTCTCTGCTGTGTTTGCCAGAGACAATGGGGACTGCTCTCAAAGTGCACACTCCTTTTGTCAGAAACTAAAATGACTTTTACTTCTTTCAGTCTTAACTTTCCCTCTAAACAAAGGTTGTGAGCTGTGAAAAGGGTATCATGCATTCATGAAGGGGAGAAGGGTATGTTTGTGTAGTCACAAGTCAACGAGAGAAACTGATCTTTGTGATTTCTCTGTTAAGAGGTGATTCCTTCTGTCTAAGGGTTTGAGAACTCTTGCACTAATCCTAATTTCTTTGTTAGGACTGAATTGAAGTGCTAAAACTGAGATAGCTCTTCAAATTAGTTTTGTCGGTGTCAGAAGTCCACAAGGAATATATTCTCCTGAAACAAAAAACCAGAAGTAACATGTAAAAATACTTCATTAGTGGCAAATGTCTTAAAACACAGTTCCAGTCCTATATGGGGTATTGATTCAGGAGAGAGCTGGGGGAAACCTTTATCCAGTCTAATAAATGCTGGTACTGCTTTGCTAACAATTTAAATACACTGCATCTGGGTGGTCATGGCATAGCTGGAAATATATTCAATTGTCCAACTGGCCATCATCTATTTTTGTCTATTTTTCAGGCCATGGAATGATTACACCCATCAATGACCTACCTGGGGTAGATACCTCATCGTTTGTTAAGGGAGAAAAACTTACTCGTTGCAAGTTAGCCAGCTTATATAGATTGGCTGACTTGTTTGGGTGGGCACATTTGCCAAATGCCTATATCACAGTAAGTATTTTAGACAAAAAAAGTCTGTTTGCAATCTCACCTATTCATTCAAATTAATTTTCCCCCTGAATAATGTACATTAGATCAGTAATCCATTTCCTGTCTCCTTTGCAGGTAAGAGTAAGCAAAGAACATGACCACATTCTAATCATTCCGAGAGGGCTGTCCTTTTCTGAAGCTTCAGCTTCTAATTTGGTATGTGATTCACCTGCTGTAATAACTACCAAGGTTCATCCTGTTTTCTAAAATACTTTTGTGGCTGCTTAAATAGACTTCTATAATTATGCTGTTGTTTGGGGTTTTGTAATATTCACCCACCAGATGAAAAGCTGATTAATTATTTAGATAGCAGCACCCTTTGTATTTCTTCTTGGGTTTAGCTTTACTTTTGCTTTGTCTTCAGCTTCAATGTAGAGCAGCAAAGTTTTGTTTTCCTGTTTGGTGGAGCTCATCAGTAGCCTCAGTGTAGCAGCAGCCTTTTATAACCTGAGATTGTGGTAATACATGTGAAATGACTCTGTAGGAGTACTGTTATCAGAATCAGCTCTTGAGATAAAGTCCAGTAGTCTTCCCCAGGCCCAGCAAATGAGCTGGGTGAAGTTATAGGCTGGCATTTAGGCAGTGGTAGCTGCTAAGTCACACATCTTTTGGTGCAGAACCTGCCATATGCTCTTCAAGTCAGTGCATATCTGTCGAGAAACTGCCTCAAGGTGAAAGAGGTACCAAAATGAGATTGATAGTATTACATAGCAAACACAGAACCAAAATACCATGAGACATGACCCTGCCGTAGTTTTTTGTTGATACAGGAATTACTATTTTTATATTCCCGTGAAATTGAAAATTTCTTGTGTATTGAACGTTGTTACTGGAAATTTCTTAGAATCTAAATTATCTTCATATTTAAAATGTAGGAAATGTTAACGAAATGCATTTTTGAAAGTCAGAAACAAGGAAAGATCAGTCAGACTGAAAAGGAATATATGTTATCTCAGGGTCTTATCCTTACTTCTTCCATGCTGAACTTCCAACAATTGTCAAGGGCTTGTACAGTTGGGTGGTTTATTAACACACAGATTTGTGACTGCTCTCCTACGGTTTTTTTTTTGTGCTCAGAGCCCTAAACGTGTGTGGGGAAATTTGGTGCTAAATAAGAAAGGAAGGGCATTTTCTAGATAAGTGAAGTTGTCGCAAACCTTTTGCATGTAATTTGTCTGTTTGCCTTTTCCAGGTTAAAGTGAACATCCTAGGAGATGTGGTGGACCAGGGAAGCACAGCTCTCAGTATTGACAGTGTAGGCTTCAGTCCACACGTGGCCATCTACTCCACACGCCCTGACGTCAGATGTGTCATACACATACACACCCCTGCCACAGCTGCTGTAAGTCCTCCTTCTGGCACAGACTGAAAGAAAACAGCTTTACCTTATGAACTCAGGGCATATTTATGCTCACAACAGTTTCATTTTTGTATTAGTATCAACTCTTCACTGGTAAATAAAAGTGTGAGGTTATCAAGTAGAGAGAGAGAGGGCTGGGCCACCATGGTCAAATCGAATCAGAATAAACTGATGCTCAGAGATTATTATATTCAGGTTGAGGAGGTTGTAAAGCAAATAGTTTACAGAGACTTCATTTATAGCATCCTAGAAAATATAATGTGCTGTATAAATCATCATCATTTGCATTATGCAGCTCCATTTTTAAGTCGTTTAATTAGTAGTTACACTTAGTTTGGATTTACCTCACTATTTAAATGTCATAGTTAACATAAACTTTAAATGGTCTGTATAATAATGATAAAAATGTAAAGAGGCCTGAAATAATTGATTTGAAATTACTAAATTCTTATTATTTTATCTAGAAATGCATTTATATAAATCCCTTGCCTAAAGGAATAAATAATAAGGAATAAAATAAAATTGAATGAATAATTTCTTGTATACTAGCTTTTTGAAGTCATAAATGTGTGAAAGAAGAACAAACCATTAAGTAAGCTGAGAATTAAACATGGATAAAATTCACAAAAATGAACTTAGTTGGACTAATTTGTCTTTTCCTCTAGCGGATCTAGGCTGGGTAGCAGCACCTCTGTCACCCTATTGCAAATTAGACTGGTGGTGGGGGGTGTTGTGTCTAAGCTTTCATTATGGAGTTTGTCACTCTTCCAGGAAAGATATAAAGTACACCCTGCTAAGGCTTGGGTGGTTGAGATGTGAGTTTTAAGGGTTACATTTTTCCCTAGTTATCAGCATTTCATTTTCATGAAACAGGTTTCTTCTATGAAGTGTGGCATCCTTCCCATATCACAAGAGGCTCTGATTCTGGGGGATGTTGCTTATTACAACTACCAGGGTTCTCTTGATGAACAGGAAGAGAGAATTCAGCTTCAAAAAGTTCTTGGACCCAGCTGCAAGGTATTCAACCTCATTCATGCTCTTCATAAACAATTTTCATGTCCTGCTCCAGTTTCTACCATTTAACATTAGTGTCTTCATTTACTAGGTTTTAGTCTTGAGAAACCATGGTGTGGTAGCCCTGGGAGAGACACTGGAAGAAGCATTCCACTATATTTTCAATGTGCAACTGGCCTGTGAAACTCAGGTGAGAGAGAATTTATCTGTGTTGAATTTCATGCTGCAGAGTTACAGATTACATCCCAGATGGGAACATCTCTAACATTACACAATCTTGGGGTTGTGGAATCCAGTAATCCTGTATACCAGGTCAAAGAGAGACTGGAATAATCAGGGAATCACTGAGGGAAAGGCACAAATACTCATTCTAGGAACACTGGCACAGTCTCAGTGGTGTTGCACTCCAAAGGGTACAGAAGGTTTTGTTCCGTGCTGTGCAGAGTGAGCCTCATGCAGGGAATCTGTCAGATAATAGATTTGCTGGTACTCACTGCATGGGGAACTGTGGCTTCAGATCTCTCAAGAGCCAGCTCCTTTATTGAAGCGGAACGTTGTGACAGGAAAAGAAGCTTCTCTCTGTGATCACAGATTTGTGAAACCAAATTAAGAGAAGGTGTTTAGAGCAATGGTAAAGGGCGGCATTTTTAAAAATAGCTTGAATCACAAATTCAGTTGTTTTCATTTTGTCTAGCTTTAGCTACCTGGTTAGATATCCTATATCTAACTATAGGTTAGTTACCTGTAACCTGTAAAGAGAGACCACTGAAAGTGTTCTCATCTTCCATAACTTTTAAGACCATCCCCAGAAACTTCATCACTTTGTTCTTGTTCCCCAGTGATCCTGTCCTCCCAAAGAGGTGCAAATGGCAAACTCCCACTCCTTTCCTTCCTTGCTCTGCCATTTATTTTGACTTCAATCATTCTTTCATTTTGAAACAACTAGAAAAATGAAAAATTTTCAATCTTGTGGTGCAGAAAGGTTTTTTTAAGGTACTCTGAAATCAAGTGTTTGAATCTACTCTTTTTAAAGTGCAGTTATTAGTAGATGGTATAATGCTTTCCATAACAATCACTTGCTGTATATTTTAATACATTTTTTGGACAGTAGAAAACTAGCCTGAGAAATAACTGTAGCATGTATTTAAGCAAGCTTCTGCTGCAAATTCAGAAAAGCAGAGAATACAAAAGCTTTTCCAGAAATTAAATACGCTCCTTGATGTCTCCAGGTTCATGCATTAGCTGGAGCAGGTGGGATAGACAATCTCCTACTGCTGGATCTGCAGAAGTTCAAGCCTTCCACACACGCCGTGGCAGCAATGGGAGGAGGTGGAGTTAATATGGCTTCGCAACAAAAATGGAAAGTTGGGGAGCAAGAATTTGAAGCGCTCATGAGAATGCTGGACAACCTGGTGAGAGCACATTGGTGGTGGTATCCATGTAGTCCCCGTAGGCTTTTAAGTGTAGGATTATCTTCTGTAAAGCAAACAGTTTTTTCTGGTTTCTCTGTGAGTTTTAAAATTAAGACAGAGTAAATTTAAGGGTATATGAAATCCCTCCTGCTTGGTTTAGTTTGTCATATGTCACTGTTTCTGACAGTAGTATTCCATCTTAATAAGAATTTATAATGCCTTGAGTTTTAGTTTTGTCCCACCACAGTAAAAGTGTATAGTAAATACATTTTATTTAATGTATTAAAGAAATACATTGATTTCTTTATTTTTAATAATTAATAATTTAATAGTAAAAAATTTTATTTTAATCTTTTAAAACATTATTTTCTTATTTTCCTCTTTCACAGGGATACAGAACTGGCTATGCCTACAGGCAACCATTAGTCAGGGAAAAACCCAGACATAAGAGTGATGTTGAGATCCCAGCCACTGTGACTGCCTTTTCCTTTGAAGATGATACAGTCCCACTTTCCCCCCTGAAATTCCTTGCACAGAGGCAACAGAGAGAAAAGACACGATGGCTGAACTCTCCAAACACATACTTGAAAGTCAATGTGCCTGAGGAGTCCTGGAATGGGGAAACCAGTCCCAGGACTAAGATCACGGTAGGTTGATATGTTGGGCAGTCACTTTGGTTTTGCCCTACTTGCAAGTAAGTTATGCACCGTTTATATGAGGAAATCTTTAACAGGATTAGCAAATAAATTTATTAAGCAAATTAAAATAGTGTTTTCAGAGACTTAATGACATAGGTACTAAGGTTCTCCTCTGTTTGGGAAGAGAGGGGTTGACTGTAAGAGTAACAGTTTATGACAAAATTTAGCAATGATTTTGCAGTTCTAACCATCTCTTCTCATTCCTGAATTAGAAAACAGTTTTTTCTACCAGATCTTCTTGTGCTATTAGTTATCCACCAAAAATAGTAAGGTTTTAAGTCACCCGTGGGCTGTTCTTTTTTTACATGAGGGAGACACGAGCTCTAATTCATCTCTAGCTGACCCTTTTCTATTTGTGAGCTTACTGAAAACAGCTTTCCAAAGGTCTGTTCATTCTACAGGCTTTTAATGATGATAAAGACTTTCCCCCTCCTGGAGCTCAGCAAGATGCTTACACTGAGTTTCCAGCCTGCAGAGAGGTGGCCCTCATGGGACTACAGAGCTCTTTAGCTACTCCCAGTCACAGTACAACTGTAAAAGCATCAGCTCCTCCTGCTGGCAGGCTGGCGGGTTTCTGAACTTGGGTTTGGGAAAAACACCCTCAGAACCCTGCTTGAGAAGGGAAAAAAACTGCAATCAGTGTGTGGTCAGCAGAGGTGGAAGTTGATTGCATGAACAAGGGCTCTGGATCTACGTGCCAGTTACTAGAAAGTGTGATCCTTTCTAAATACAGAATCATTAGTACACAGCTAACGCTACACTTTTCAGGAACGTGTGGCAGTATTTACAAAAAGTAGTCTTGTTCAAGGCAACTTAAATCCTCTTGGGCAAACACACAAACCTGTTAGGAGCTGGGATTATTTTGTAGGTGTCACGTGGAACGGAGAATAAAGTCAGAAAGCCTTTTCTTGATATCTCTTCTTTAACAGTAAGGCAACACAGAGAATTGTTCCTTTCCATCATACTGGGTATTTTAGCTTCTTTTTTTTTTCCCCTCTTCAAGTGGATGAAAGCTGATGACTCCTCCAAGACTAGTGGAGGAACACCAATCAAAATTGAAGATCCAAACCAATTTGTTCCTCTAAACACAAACCCAAGTGAAGTGTTGGAAAAGAGAAATAAGGTAAAAGAAGTGTAATGAACTGAAAATTGTAACATTTCCAAAAAAATTTATATGTTCAAGTAACGATTCAGCAGAGCAGTAAAATAACATTTTCAAATGTTTTGATTTTATTAAGGTTCTTACACTATATGTGGTTTTTGGCACCAAAACCATGTATTTAAATGTGTGATATACATACAGTCTGTAGATACATATGCAATATTTATATATTTAAATTTTGAGTGCAGTAGTCTGATGAAGGATGAGTATTAACTTTGGAAATGGTACCCTGTTATTTAGCATTTTGTTTAGTGGATAATTAGGTGTCAACATGAACCGAATTGCTGTGCGTCATCTGCAGCATGATTCAATCTCAGACTCTAATCTTGCTCTGTTCTGTTTTAATTTGCCTAGTGCTTGTTAAGCTGGAATTTCTAATGGCAGTAAAAAAAAGAAAATGAGAGATTATTGTTGGACTTCTCTGTAAACAGAAATATCTCGCTGCTTTTCCCTTCCAGCATGGAAGACACTGATTACCAGACTGACCAAATACTCCACCCTCAGCATAACTATATTAACAGATATTCAGGACATTTTTCATTTGATTACATTTTTTTTTTCTTGGAAAGCACTGTATCAGTGTCCTTGGGGACTGAAGTGAAGTTAGAAGGAGCAACTCCCTTCTTCAGAACTGGAAAGGCACCCTCTAATCATCTAGAGATTAATAATATGTGTCCCAGGCAATGATTTTTAAATTCATGTATCTCACTGGCTCATAGAGAGCTTATTCCTGATTTTCCGCTGTAGGATTTTTTTTTATATGATCTGTATTGGTATTTATGTTTATATCCGATCTGTCATTCTCTTAAGCACTGCCAGTTAGAAGCTAGGGCTGTTAGGTTGGGGAAAACAATAAACTATTCACAGAAAGAAATGCTCTACCAACCTTTGTGACCACAGAGTTTTCTCCAATAGCTGAACATGTGTCGTTTATGAGGTGAAGAGGACAGGTTCAGGGACTATACCTGGGAGCTTGTTTCTAAATGTTGGCTCACATGAAGTGCAGGAATTTGTACTAGGAGGAATATTTGGGAGTACTGGAAGAGCTAAGCAACGTATGCTGTGTATTCAGAGGTGGAAGAAGAGTTCTTCATTTTTAGGTACAGGAGCATACAGCTTGATCCTCCAGCCATTCACTGCTGCCTCTGTTAGTGGCTTTGCAAAGCTGATGGGCATAGGATTTGTTAAAAAGAAATATCTATTTCTAACCTGGTTATTTTCTATCTATAGATAAGAGAGCAAAACCGATATGACCTAAAGACAGCAGGACCTCAGTCTCAGCTGCTCGCAGGGATTGTTGTGGATAAAAAGCCGAGTTCAGTGAGTACAACATAATTAACTAATTTACAACTATTCAGGTTGTTTGGCTGCCTGTCTCTCAAATGTCAGCTTGGGCCATTTTCATTCTGGATGTTTTGTTAGAACTGATTATTTTAATACCAGTTTTAGAGGTGTGATGCATCTTATTCATGTTTCATTTTAAAGGTTTAAAATGTTAGTTTCAAATTGAGATATGCATGTTAAGTTTGCCAGCATTAATATTAATGAAGTAGGATCCTTGTCTAAGATCATTTAAGTGAGAGAGGAAGAATTTGGAATGCATAGAGCCAAAAATAGCCTTCATTAGTCTGTGGAAGTGATGTTTAAGATAACAATTGAATCCCAGAAATAGTTGAGTTTAAAAGGTGTGATGTGACCATGTAGAAGACATCTTTCATTAGAAACAGGCTTCTTATTAGGAAAGAAAGTTTTCAGTTTCTTACCTGCCCATACTAATCTTTTCTTGAATAGAATAGACTTGCTTTCAAACAGTATAGATATCCCTAATAAGGTTATCCAACAAATTGAGATGAGTTGGAATTGGAATTCTATACATCTAAGAATTTCCAGCTATCCAACTGTTAGTATGTCTGTGTTCTAATTCTGTGTTCCCTGCCAAAACTTTGTCACCAAATTTTGGCCAAAAAAAAAAAAAATAGACATTAGCCCTGCGCATTTTGCTTGTTGCTTCTTATTTTTTAACTGTTAAATTCCACGGCTTTCTCTTTCCCAGCCAATGCAGTTTGATGATGAGCACGCGCCACCGGCACCGCCCAACCCGTTCAGCCACCTCACTGAAAAAGAACTGGAAGAGTACAAGAAAACCATTGAGCGCAAGCAGCAGGGGTTGGAAGGTCAGCGGTGTGGTTTGAATTGTTGGGGTTTACATTTTAATAATAAGCTTGAAAATACCTGCTGTAAAAATTGTGTGCATGCTAATTGTTAGCATATACTGTTGGCAACTAGTTTAGAGCTAATCATTCCTTGAGGTGGTAGAATTCTTTTGTTAAATGTGGTTTGTTCTTTTAATTGAGTTAGTGCTGAAATTAAAGGAATGAATAGTTTGCACAGAAATGGGGTTGACAAAAACACAATTTAACATGATGAATTTTTTTGTCAGAATCATAGAATAACTTAAGGTGGAAGAGGCTGTGAAGGTCATCTTAATCCAACTCCTCCTCAGAGCTGATAATAAAGTTAGATTAAGTAGCTCAAGTCTATGCCCAGTTGAGCAAAAGTTTACTGAGATGTTTATCTTAGCTTCTTTAATTTTGCTTCTGTCCTCTCGGTGTGCAAGCCTCATCTACTTTCACTTTTTACATCTTCTTCCAGTACTACTGTTCCATAGAGAATTACTAATTCATGGTTGATTTTAATTTTTAACAATAACACTTACTGTGAATTCTTCTTCACTAATATTGTGTAATAAAACAATTTTGCTATATGTCACATTCAGGACAGAGTGTAATAGTTTACTGTACCAGCAGACTGTGACTTATGGCTAGAAAAACTATGGGGCATGCTACTTGGAATGCAACCCTGCCACCTTTTTTAATGCTTTCTAATAAAGAACTAATATATACTGATTTTTAGCAGATAAAAAAAGTAAATCCATAATTCTTTAGAGTTTCAACTGTGTATTGTAACTTTGTGCTGTTGTCAGCATGAGCAACACAAGGCTATAGCAGAGCTGTAAATCTTGTAGCACCAGCACTGACACTCTTGCTTGATTTTCACTTTTGCTTGGCTACTAACTCACATCTTGTCCTGCAGATGCTGAACAGGAATTATTCTCAGATGACGGTTCATCTGTGTCCCAAATTCAGTCACAAACTCAATCCCCGCAAAATGTCCCAGAAAGATTAGAAGGTATTCCATGCAATTTCTGTACAATGCCAAGGGCTCCAATAACCCAAGTCCTCCACTCTTCTGCTGCACCCTACACTTGCATGAAGTCATCTGAGCCAAAAGGAGCCCTCTTTTGCAAAGTTTGGGTGGTACTCTGTGCAGAAAACTATTTGTCCTAATTTTTTGCTAATACATAATTCTCACAAACAGGAAACAACTCAGGGCATACTGAAGCCTTGATATTAACCAGGTGGAGTAAATAGATATTATACTTTTATTTTACTGAAAATGTTAAGATTAGTTCTTTTGCCTAAGGCTTTTCCAGAAGTCTAAGTAGGCATTTTAAGGGCAAGTTCTCCAATGCCTTCTTCTATGGAATGGCTGTGTATTCATAAATCAGTCTCTTGCAGTAAAATGTAATTCTGACTGTGCTTGAGACTGTGTATGCTGTGTAGACTGTATTTGTGCATACTCTATACAGCTTGAGCTTGTGCATACTCTATACAGCTTGAGCTGTGCATGCACATGGCAGAAATAAGGCTAGGTTTTCCAATTCATTTTCCTTTAGTGACATTTCCACTGTGTTGTGTTGCTTACAGCAACTAAGATTGTGAATAAAGGCTAAAAAATCCCATGTAAGCACTTCGGGTTTCATTCTTTGGATCACAGTCCAGACTCACAGGCTTTGTCTCAATACTGGGATATTATGTATGAGAGTATACATAAATAAGTGCAAAATAATTTGCTCTTTCAGAAAATCATGAGGATTTCTACACCCAGAATGCCAACCTAATATCTGTGGAGATGCCAGTTGTGGTGGTGAACGGGAAGGAAGATGCACACGACGTGGAAGAAGATCTCACCAAGAGGGTTAGTCAGTTAACCACGAGTACTGTGGAGAGTGTGGAGATCACCATTAAAGGCTCTGAAAAGATAGAAGAGGCCCTGTCCCCTGAAGGGTCACCTTCCAAATCCCCTTCAAAGAAGAAGAAGAAGTTCCGCACCCCATCCTTCCTGAAAAAGAGTAAAAAGAAGGAGAAGGTAGAAGTGTAAGTGCAGCTCTGTTGTGAGGAGACATTGCACATTTTAAACGTTTAAGATGACCATTAACAGCGTAGTGCTAGGGGTGTGCAGTAACTGGACTTTTAACCTAAACAAGTAGAAACTGGAAGAGGTTTTGCTTTAAAGAAACCAAACAAAGAGACAAACAAACAAAAACCTTTCATGTTAATTGCAAATTAATTCATCTCTCACTTAGCTGTGTTCAAAGTTGCTATGAGGGTTGGAAACATTGATTAGTTTCATGTAGAACTACACTGGCAGGTGCTCAATTACCATCATAGCAAGGTCAAATACCATCACAGTATGCAGCAGCAAGTTCTGCTTGGAGTATTTTGCAGACCTTAAAATTTTGAGTACAGTTAAAGTCTTTAATAAAAAGTTACTGTTGGGTGATCATATGACTTTTTAAAACTGCTGTCTCATTTGGAAACCAGATCATACATTTTTGTATTGTGGTTTTTTGACCATATATTTTATGTTTCTGTACCCCTGTTTGAGTGGGTACATATTAACAGCACACCTTTACATCTTTTTTAAGATTAGCTCATATAGAAATATTATACACTGGCACATAATACTAGGGGAAAAACTGTGTAAGAGAAGGTTTATTTGGAATTATACAAAATGTCTAAAGAATTCCATTATTCAATAACTTTTTTGCCAAATATTTCATTTTAGTGAAATATAATTTTTGAAGACTTCTTTTTTATTCTATCAGTTGGGGCAGGGGAAACCCTTATTTTTCAAGAAGGGGGATTTTATACACTTAACATTGATAATTTAGTTTAACTGGCAAAGCAAAAAGATTTTATATGTTCAAATGTTTGTATACCATTCAGTATAAAGGTATTATAAGCATGTGAACCAAGCATTTAATAGTTAGAGTGTATTTAAGAATGCTTGGTTTAGAGTATACTTAAATATAATTCAGGAATCCAGGGACTTCCAAATCAAAGGATAAAAGCATATAAAATTGAACTGGATTCATGTTTAAAAATTACTTGTGGGTTGTTCTTTTTCTCTCTCATGGTATTGCTAATGAATGAAGAAAATAATCTCTTAACATAACCAAATGAAGGAAACAAAAATGTTAAAAGGGAACGTGAAATAGTAGGGAAATAGGAGGAGACAAAGAAAGTAAAAGTTCGGTGATTATTTTTTTTAAATATATGATACGGATTGCGGAATATTTTTATTAAATCAGCAGAGTGACATTTCCATATTAGATGTTTTAAATAATTTGTGTGGATTCATGCAGAGTGCAACACTTTGGGTTTTTTCTTCAGTTTCATTCAAGTTGTAAAAGGGTCTCGTGAATCTGTGTTGTCCTTTGGATGAACCCAGAGCAAATCAGAGCCTAGTGCCATGGGTAAGGGTGGTAGTGCCACTTACTCATTTTTACTTGTATTGTCATTTTAGTACTTTTACTGTATTGTAAATACAAACTAAACATAGAAATTAACATAGGGGTTTCTTCGCTGTGTCAAATGTCTGTAAATCAGCCATCGCAATAGGAAGTACATCTTTAAGATCCATGTGATTCCCAAATTACCAGTTGAAATATTATACAATATATAATTGTTAAATATGGCTGGAGAGTGGTTTGGCATGCAAAAATGTTGATTATAGCATGTTCGGGGGCTGGTTAGCTTTGACCGTGTAAGTGTGATAATGCAATGTTGGAATGGATCCTGGAAACAATTTTCTAGCTGTCACTAAATACTGGAATCAGTGTTTTTAATCATAGTGGAAACTTTCAGTTGCTTACTTTGTTTTTTATGTTCTACATTATTTGTGTTGTATTACAACATATGTAGAAACAGTAACCTGTGAACTACGCTTTTCATAACTTTTTTAAAAATATATCTAAATGAATGCAATGTGCATAAATATTTTTTAAAATGCAACCGTGAACTATTTGCACCTTTTGCTAATGCCTCTATTTACTTGCTTTGGCATAAAGAATGAGCCAGCCAACTCTTGTGTCCTGTGGAAAATATATAAATGTTATCTGAAATTGCTCATAGATGTAATGCTAATTAATGTTAAATCACAAATAAACAGTATTTTAAATAGATGGATTTCACATAGCAGCCTTTTATTTATGCACTTACATCTCTCTTGTAGAGAAGATGCTTTGATTATGCACGTTGCTGCTCAAGAATTTTTTCTGGAGAGGGCTTCTTGCTTGTGCTTCCCCTAAGAGCTCTGCAAGAAAATAACCTGATCTTGCTGTTGACCAGCTTTTGTCTCTGCCACGGATGCTGGAGAGAAGAGAGGACAGGTCCGTGGTAAAGGGCAGGGCAGTTGTTCTGAGCCCAGGTGGGTCTGTGCTTCCCCACCCTGGGCTGCCTCTGCCCTGCAGCACCAGGGGAGCACGGGAGACAGCACGAGGGACTGGGGAGGTTTTAGTGCTGAGTAAGTACAGAGCAAGGAAAAAGCTTGCAGAAATTACTTTTTTTAAAAAATTATTAGTAGTAAAACTAAGGTTTTCCTATAGGGAAAGCTTAATGCAAAGGTATTTGAAGACATCTGTGTCACGCCCTGCCAACATATGGTATATATCGGAGCCTCTGAGGCTGCAGAAGTTGCAGTGTTTTGTTTTTGTAGCTGTATCAACTCTGTGAAATGTCCTTAAGGGCTTCACAAATACTTATTTTCCTTGTCCTTCTACAAATCAGCCTTTTGTTTCTGTTTACAAGAAAGTCAAAATTCAGACCTCTGAGTCTGGTGACAATTTGCTGAACTCGGTCCCCATGTGGTATGATAATTTTGGTTTAGCATTTTAAATAAATCTTGAGCAAGGTTTTACTAATTTTCTGACTATCACTTGTGTCCAGAAGCATCTGCAGTCTACTTAGTGCTGCTCTAATGTGAAAGTAGACAGTGTATCAACACACAGGAGCACCCACTCTAAGGCCAGGAGCATACATAATTTTCTTCTTTAAGCTCTCTTTATTTCCAAGAGTCTACAAACCACATCAGACCCTCCACTTTCACTTAAATCTTACTCTTTCACGGTGTTACTCAAAGGATATGAGATTCTGCAAGCCAAAGCATGGAAATAAAGTAGGTATTTGTAACAGGCATAAGAAATGTTAAAACTTTACTTTGGGGAAGGAGGAGCCCTTGGTAAGATGAGCTTCAAAATGGATCATTAACATGATAGGAAATAAGTATTGTCATTAGGCTGCTTAACCCAAGAGGGAGCAATGCAGAGAAGCAGTGTTTGCTATAGGCAATTGCATACAAGCTACCACCCAAGAACATTAAAAAGGAGAAGGATTTATAAAGCCATACATCCAGGTGATTACTTGCTGTTGTCCTTTACAGGCTTCCAGCTATTCTGGAGATGAGTGTTACATAGCAAGCCAGATTTTGCAGAATTTTCAGAATGAGATGTATTGGGCTTTAAATGTCACAAGAAGATAGAATAATGTCATGGTTAGGGCTGTAATGTCATTTTGACTAATATTTTCCTGCCTTGCCTGTTGAGTCCATTGCACACTGTTGAGAATGTGGCATAAATTGCTGTTCTCTCTGGTGCAAGTAGTTGAGGATTTTCTTTTTTCTACATATCCAGTTTGCAAATCTGTTGAGTTTTCACTATTTCAGCCCATGGAATCTTCTCAAACAGGATGTACTGCAAAGTAGCCAAGGACAGTGAGAAAGGGCCACGGTGTCCCACGCTGTGCACGTGGGTCTGATGGAAACCTCTGACGTGAGCGCTGATGTTCTCTCTCTTCCTTTCTGCAAATGACAGGGAAACGCGTCCCCTCGCCCCAGGGGTTGCTGCGTGGGTTGGTGTTTGTTCTTTCGAAGGCCCAGCATGTTCAGAGAGGTGCAGGGCTCTGAAAAGCACTGATTAGAAGCTGCCTGGCCATGTGTGTGCCAGCAGCTGGAGCGTGGCCAGCCTGGCCGTGGGCACGGTTCTGGTGGCATGAGCAGAGCGCTGGGAACACCAGGAAGGCATTCAGCGATGATGGGCACTCCTGGCATGTTGGCTGTCACACAGCCTGCAGAAACTGCTGTTAGAGACTTGCAGCTTGGCCAAACTTGCACAGGCTCTTAGGGGAGTAGTAGAAAGCCCATCCTCAACACTAAGATTGCTCAGCCCTTCACCACAGTTTCTAATCTCAGTTTCAAAGCCAGCAGTGATTTAGGTTTCTAAGAGAAAAGATTGGCAGAATACAGCATGAAAAAGCTTTTATTTTTGTACAGCCTTGTCCTTTGGAAGTGTTGGGGTACAATAGCTGTATTTTTTACATACATGCAAACACACCCAGGCGGTCTTCATGTCAAGCAGCGCACAGCATGGACAGCTTCAGTCAAGTCTGATCAACTTAAAAGCAAACAAAACAAAGCCTGATGATGAGAACTGGAGGGCGAACAAGAGTTCACACTCTGAGACTGTGGTTCAGAGTCCCAAAGTCAAACAGAGCCTCTGGGAGGTGAAAATTCAAGCGGCCTTTAGGTGGCATCAGACCCTCGCGTTTGCTGCCTTTGTTCCCCGCAGTCAGAAAGCTACACTAACAAAGCGCTTTCAAAGAAGGTATTTTTGGTGGAGATTTTGTGGGCTTTATTCCAATTCCAGTTCCAGTGCAGAGAGATGAAAGCAGACATCTGGCTGCTGGACTCATTTTCTATATTGATGCATTTCAAAATCCAGCAATGGAGCAGGCTTTGTTAGGGAGGCAAGACTCCGCCTCTCCCCTCCATCCTTTTGCAACAAGCTAAGAATGTTGGCGAAGGTTTTTTTGCATTATTTAACTCACTCCACTGAGCAGAATAACATCCATATAGTCAGTATTTTCTCTCTATCAACCTTACCCACAGGCCAGAGACTTCTCAAGTGTTTCTGGGTGGTGGGGTAGAAGTCACAGGAGACCCCAGTGGGAGACCACTGGTGCCAGAGGATCCTGCACTTTTCTGTCTCACCTGCTTCCATGTCATGAATTCCAAGTGCATTTCGTTTTGCGTTTGCAGCAGTCGTTTGATACAACTGCATGTCTCTGGACACTGCTGGAGCTTTTGCAAATTTTTAATTTGCAAATGTTATTCATGAGAACAAAGCTTGTGCCCTGGGTTATCAGGATGGTGAGCAGTTGAACTCTGTAAGGAACAACTGAAATTCTCTGGAGTGGTGACGTGGTCCTGGGCATGGTCCTGACTGCTGTCAGTCCTGGCTGACATTGCCAGCTGGGGCTGGATTTAACCTTTGGCACGTCAGCTGCTGGCTGCTCTCTGACCTGCCTCTCCTCCCTCCTCCCAAGGGTACAGAAAGTTCAAACGTCGACTAAAGTGAGGTGCTTACCTTAATGGCCTGGCGTTTCTCAAAGGGCTGAGTACTTTGCCATGCCAGGGGGAGCTGCAGAAGAGCAAATTGTATAGCCCTCGGCTTGATGCAGTGAGAGCCACATAATCCCTGAACTGCAGGGAAAAAAGCAGCCCCCAACATCAGCATTTTGACCATTTGTGCTTGAGGACCTTGCAGGGACTGCGTTTCTCAGTGAACGTCCTGTCAGCCCAGACCTTTGCTTCACCTCCATGCTGGATGGAAAAGGAAAGTCTGGTGCAGATGGCTGATTTTCTATATCCAGGGTGTTGGGAGCAACTAACTGACCCTTAATAAACATGCCATGTTGGGGATCTCTGAGTGATAATGGCAGTGTGAGGACCTGCCTCAGCATGTCTGACAAGCTGGCACTTGGCTGGCGTGTACCAAGGCAGGTGCTGAGCTGGAGCCTCAGACGTGCTCCAGAGGATCAAAGCTGCCTCCTCTCCCGAGTTGTACCTTTGCTGGGTGCCAAAAAGGACCTACAGAAAACTCTGAACACACTGCAGCAACTGCAGGTTTATACACAGTGCTTTGCCCTTGGATGTTGGGCACTTTCAGCCCCAATCCTTCTTTAGATGGATGGACAAGACAGAAGGTGGCTAATAAATCCACTCAGCAGAAGGGGAATGTGGGACAACAACTCCCTTCCCCAAACAGAAACTACCAATTTCTTATTCCAGTGAATATAAGCATCCTCCTCTTTCTAGCAGGCAGAGGAACAGTGTTTTCAATACTTACTCTTTCCATCTGCCTAGACAGCTTTCTCAAACACCAATACCTATAATTACATATATTATGTATATTTGTATATACATATTACACATGCTAATTATATCTACAGAGGCATTAAAACGTTTACCCTGCTTGACTTCAGTTTTCTTTTAAAGTTGGCAACATCCAACCAACATTAGGAATATGCTGTATAAATAATTAGAGTTTATTTAGATTTATTCAACAGTGTTTACAACTAATAAGTAATCACATCCATTTCAGTCCTGATCTCCTGGCTGGCATGTCACCTACATGTGATCATTCACCTTCAGCTGGAGCAGCTGGTTCTTCCTGGATTTATTTAATGGGGCCAACTTCACAAATGACCTGGAAGAGGCACATTGGGCAGAATTTGCTCTGCCACAGTCTGTGTAATGGAAGAATATTTGGGTATTGGAGTAGTTTTTTTATAACCAGATGTTTTGGGCTGTCTTACTCCACTTGGCTTGATTTCTACCTCTCCAGTTGCTTTATGGTACTAGAGATGCTCCAAATGCCTTCTGAGGATGATGGTGAAGGCGCTGTGTCAATTTTTCCTGTTCCATCTGGCCACCACCACCATGTCTGGGGTGCCAGCTGCTCACTGGGGCTACTGGGCCTCCTATGGATATTTCAAGAAATAAGTGTGTCCTGTCTCTTCATTGAAAATGAGCTTTGTGCAAATGGGGAGTGGCAAGGGAGCTGGGCTCGATGATCCTTGTGGGCCCCTTCCAACTCAGGCTATTCTATAACTCTTGATGATTTTCTTCCATTGGGCATTTTAAGTTTGAAAGCAAAGTACACTTTGCTTTTACTTTCAGTCTCTTCCTCCAGTTTAACCCTCATGAGTGCTGGTGTGAACACGGTGACAATGCTGCACAGGGAGAAATCTGGCTGGAGAAACTTCTACCTCTGTGAAAATAATCTCATCTGAGAGGTTATTTTCAGCCTGTGGAGGATTCATGTGAGTCGGTCAAAGGCTCTCCTGGGGCCTTCCTGACAGCACCTCCAGCCTCCCTGAACCCCACTTCAGTGTGGCACAGCTCACTGAGACTCACTGTGTGCTGCCAGTGCCTTTTTGGGTGGGTTTTGTGAAGCCACACACATTTCATCCACCTGTAAGATCAGGATTCAGCCTTTGCTCCCAGTGCACACCCAGTGCTACCCCTAAAGCAGAGGAGGGCTGCTGCCCCTGCTTAGTCCTGCTCTCATTTAGATCTTATCAAGGCTGTCAATAGCACTGATTTACTGGGCACTCGGCAAAAGCACATTTGCTTTGAGAAATCAGTGTGAAGAGAAATCAGTGTGATGAGAAAACCAAAGTGGTGTCTGCGTGAGTGGGAACACGGTTCCAGACCCCCTCAGCATCTGTGCAAGTGCCTTCTGCTCCACACAGGACACAGCACCTGCCTCTCCAGAGCCCTGGACATCCCACAGGGGGCACAAAAGCAATGCAGGATCCCTGTGCAGGGCCAAGGGTGCCGAGCCCACAGCAGACACAGGCTCACACAGCATCATCTCTACAGGTCAGTGCATTCAGTGGCTCTTTGCACCAGCAAGGTCACAAAACGCTGTGGTGTTTCAACATGAAATTGTGATATTGAGCATCTTTAGTGCTTTGATTTGTTCCTAATGAAATGAGGAGATTCTGTGAGAGGCAGCTCCAAGCACTTCTCTTATTTGGCTGGGCAGGGAACTGATGCTGCTCACTGAGAGCTCTCTGTGCCCAAATAGGGGCTTGAAAGTGAAGCTGCAAATTAACCCTGTGGAATAAGCGCAGCTCTGTCAGTTTTTGAGAGAGGAAAAGTGGTTCTTACCATAAATAAATAACTTTGAACAGAAGTCTGAGTTCTGCAATAGAGCTGTCAGGGATAGCAGGAACTCACCTACCCTGCAATTTCCACTTTGGCACCATCCACACTGACCCTCCAGCATGTATGGTACAGCCCTGGACACCCCCAGCTGCCGCGGGATGGCTGGAGAAAGGTCAGAGCAGCAGCTGCTCAGCCCAGCTCCCATCACTGTCCCCTCTTGGCTGATACAGACTCCAAAGCTGAAGTTAAGCTGCTACAGGAGCAGTGCTGGGCACACTGCCCTCTTTTCTGAGCTGCTCTGGGGCACGGGCAGGCAGAAGCAGACACAACCACCCTGGTTTTAGGCAGGCTTTAAAAGGACAAATTTTTCAGGTCCCTGGGTCAGCAACAAGCTTTTTCCCTGCCAAACCACAAAGGCAGCTCTGCCGGCCCTAATGCCTAAGTCTCTGTAGCCCACAAATGTCTTACTATTTGGAAAATTCAGATTAAAAGGGGCATATTCCCATAAGAAGAGAAGGTCTGGCATGCAGGAAGCATTCCCCAGTGTCAGCCCGTGCCCAGCATATGGATTAAATAGCTTTTGCTGCACAAAGCCAGACGGGCTCTTTGAGCATCACAAGTGCACATGTGCAAGTGCCATTTTTGGCAGCTGCCTCTAACTTGATAGATGCAGTTACAAATTGATTTTAGAATTAGAGAACACAACTCCTCCGGTCCTAAAGGAATGACAGCACCTCTTAGCTCCTGTGTTAACTGAAATGCTGTGGCCAGAGGCTGGGATGGCTATTTCCATGGTCCAGCTCCAGTGGCTGTTGTAGAGCCAGGTACAGTGATGCCCAGTGCTGCACTCTGGGTAGCAGGGATAATGTCAAGTTACTGATGGCTCCCTTCATCCCTTTATTCCCCTGTTGGTGCAATGTCTGTTCCCTGTCTCTGTGAGTTACCATGCAGTCTCATTAATGCCATGTGCCACTCCAATTCATCCAGCTGCAGCTGTCAGAGACAGCATTTAACATGGCAAGGGAGAACAGGAGTGGACTGAGCTTGTTTCAAACATCACCTAGGCAGAGAGGTGAAGGGTCCCTTGGCTGGGAGCACAGTGAACAGGAGCTGCTCCAACAGCACTGCCAAACCTCTGCCCATTCCTGCCTCCAGCCCAACACTTGGGAAACACCACCAGACTTTGCCACCAGCCATGGCTCACCTGTACTGTCCCTGCAGACAAGACAAAAGTCCTTAGAAGTGAGGATGTGCAATAAGTCACCAGCAGCTCCTGGATGGCCGATGAGCAGGAGTGAGGTTTGCTGTTGCATCACCTGCTCCAAAACACGCTCAGGGCCACTGCTGCACAGGAGCCAGACCTACCCCCAAACCTGCCCACTGATGGGTGCTCCCAGCCACCCCAGGGAGAAACATGCACTCTGGGTGCTGTGCAGCCCTTTGCCATTGCCAGCATAGAGACTTTGGTGTGGCGGAGCTTTTCAGGAAGCCAGGAAACGTCCCATGCCTGTCTGCCAAGGATTCAGCTCTGCACAGGCCATGGAGCCACATTCTGGAGAGCCCCTGGCCCCCCAGGGCTGAGCACTTAGCCAGAGCTCCCCAGCCAGCCCATCCTGCTGTGCCAGGGGCTGACAGATCCAGACTCCTCTTCCATCTCTGGGTGGGATGAAAACCACCCACCCTATTGTTCACCGCCATCCTCTCAAAGTTTATAAATAAACCCCATTTCCCTGCTGTCTTTGTGCTTTTCCATTTTGACGCACCCTTGATTTCCTCCTGTTCCAGAGGTCTTCAAACAAACAGCTCCTTTTTTTGTTGTTGGTTTGCTTCCTCCCAGCCCGTGGCCGAGCAGGCGCCGGTGACAGTGGCGGTGCCTGGGCGCACGTCGGGTGCCAGGTGCCAGGATGGCGAGCACCAGGACAAGGTTATCTGACAGTTTCCCATAAATTACCCCGTGTTGTAGGTGTGGGTGTTAATGTGCAACCTGGTGACAAAGCGGCTGGTTTTGTTGCGTGTGCAGCATGTTGGCAATGGGAGGAGGATGCTGAGAAGTCCAGGGACGGGATGTGGGAGCCTGATGCTGTTGCAGGCAAGTCTTCCCTCTATAGGGTGAGGCAGAGCAGTCAGGCTCCTTCAAATCCAAGCATGAAATGGTTGACCCACAGGACTCACTGCTGCCCAGACAGCATCACACCTCCACTATCCTAAAAATACTGGGGTGTCCAAAACAAGGTGATTCCTCAATTAATTTTAATGGTGATACTTAATTTCTAAGCACTTTAAAGCTCGCTTCTTGCTGGCAATTTGCAGCCCTTTAACAGTGACTCTGGCTTACGGCATCTTTTGGGTAAATATTTAAGGAACACTAAAATCCACCCATGATCTATATAAGTGCTCTTCTCTCTGTATCAGTATTGGGGGTTGCTCATGTAATACACAGCTGCATCAGACGTGGTCATAAATGCAGTTCTGTGCCCTGGGCCAGCACAAGGAAGGGCGTGTTTTGCTTTTTCAGCCCTTGCATTACAAGGGCAGGCTGATTTTTACCTCTTTCCTTCTAATATTCATAGCATCTGTGTGAAATCTCTGTCCACTGATGAGAGCCTGGGGTGCAAGGAGAGCTGGGGAGGGCAGGGATGCTCTGAGCATCATGGTGCTGCAGGGTGAGATGTGGGTGTGAATGAAGTTTTCCCTTTTTTGTTCCTTTTTTGACTACTTCTGCTGAAACTAATCTCCTGAGAAACACAGAGGGATACAATAGGTGTTATGGCAGCCCTTCTGCCTTCTAAGTTAGAAAACTTGTTGAGTTTTTAGTATCCAGCTGGGTCATTCCCAAGCAGGAGCGAAGTTGCCATCTCCCCTATATGTGCTCATGCCGCTAAGGTTAAAAAATAGCAGAGAGAGAAGCCTTAAAATGTCTTGATACCTGAAATTCAGGAAGAAGAAAAGAAAAGCCTGGGAAAGGGATGTGCTGAGCTGTAACAACACGTGGCCAGCCCCTGTGCTGGCACATGGCAGCCCAACCCTGGTGACGTTGTGGGTACTCATGGTTTCACCCCAGCCCGCCGCAGCGCAAGCGGGTGTCTCCAGTTATTTGACACTTCCCTTCCTCCTCCCCAAGGCCGAGACGTCTGTCTGTCCGTATCCCACCCATGTCTGGAGCCACCAGCTCCAAAGGGGAGCAGAGTTGGATGGCGGAGTTTCCCCGCTCCACTGCCTTTGTGCAAACCGGGTTTATCTGTATTGTTTGACCAGCGCCAGCAAATTACACCCTGCCTAATGCGTTGTTAGGGAGAGGCAATTAAATACCAACCCAACGAGTATTGCGGCCAGTGTGACTGGGGAGAAACAGCTGCAATCTGCATGGCAGCTGGGAGAGACGGGTGGAAAACATCGACCTTTTCATTTATGTCTTTGCTCTCCCCTCTGCCGTGTCTGGCTGCCCGGCTGGGTGAAACCTGTGCGGGGCAGGGTTTGGCAGGAAGAGGGCAGGGATTACGCCTGGATGCAGTGAGTTTTCAGTGGTTTGACCTCAGCCCAAGTGGCTGGCAGTGCCCATCCTGTGTGGTGCTCGGTCGAGTCACCAGAGGTCACAGGGCTTTGCTTTTGCCCTGCAGAGCGTTTCTCCAGCTGCTTTCCAGCCATTGCAGCCCTGTGGGCTGTTCTTGCAGGCACATCCTGTACATCCTTCTAGGATTTAGTGCTCCAGCTCAGTTTCCCATCAAATCAACCCTGTTTTTCTATGGCATCTTCTTCAGTGCCCTTGTGCCCAAGCTCCTGACACTGAGCTTGTGTCAGTGCCTCCCCACCAGCAGCCTCCTGTGCTGTCCCCAGGTGAGATTTGCTGTCCCCCTCCTGCTTCACCTGCCATGACCAACAGCACATTCACATCTCCATCCCTCAGCCTCCAAAGCTGAATCACCCCAAGTGTTTTGTAGACCACTAATCCTGTTGCTAATCCTGGGCACCCTAATGAATAATTTCTTCTCCCCAGATGCTGTGAGCACTCTAAGGGATGCTTTTGCCGCAGCCTGGACTGTTTTCTCAGTGTTATACAAATAAACAGGGGTAGGTTTGAACCAGGGTGTCTGCAATCAACTTCCTGCAGGTGCTGAGAGAGTTTCTGGGTAGATTTAGCAGGCTACCTTTGCAAACAACATCTTTAAGAATCACTGAAATGGTGTTCATGGCAAAGTGCTCTGGCAGCTGGAGCTGGCAATGAGAAAATCAGCATTTGGGTCTCATCAGAGCCAAGGATTTAAACTGGCTGTGTGGACCAAGTCAACTGCCACCAAGTTCAGCCATCTGAAATGTAGACCAGATAATTTGTGCTGCTCCCTGTCACCAGCTTTCTGAGAGCCAAGACTCCCATATTTGTAGAGGGTTTTGTGAGCCCTGAACAAAGGGTGCCCAGGGGGTTCCCAGGAGGGGGAATACCCACGGCAGGGAAGCACATCAATGACATGGAAAAATCATGTTCCTGCCAAAGTCATTGCCCACAATCAGCTGCTGATTTAAGCAAGGGTTTTCTGCCAGGTTGGTCTTATCAGGAACCCGCAATCACTCTTTCCTGCCCTGCACATTTTTTTTGGGTGTTTTATCTGGTTTTACTCTGCAAGCTGTTTGCTCTTTGGGGGATCCTACAGAATCTAGGTCCTGGAGGAAACAACAGTCACAGGTCTGGAGAGGAAGGGCACAGGGTTAAAAGTGCAATGAACGGGTCACACTGATTATTCTCTTTACAACCAGACTTTTCTAGGCCTGGCAGTGCAACAGATCAAATCTCGCCTTCACACAGGTATCTGACAGCACTGTGAGAGTTGTCATAGTGAAACTAGAACAGGTGAGGATTAGTAAATGAACTGCAAAGTGAGTATCACATGGGCCGAGGGGAGCAGAAGGGCTGGGGGTGTCACCCCCACTCAGCAGAGCGATAATCTGCACAAAAGAATAGTCAGGACCAGCAGCAGTGGGTTTTGCTGTGATGTGATTGCCATAAGATGCAGGGATCCCAGTCCACTGGAAGCCATCCACGTAGGATTGCTGTGGGCAGCAAACCATGGGCTGGGATGCCGAGACCTGCCCCTGGTGCTGGTGCAATGACCAACTACAGCCAGGATGAAGACAGAGGATACCAGGCAGGATCATCCTGGGAGGATGCACAATCCTTCTTCTTAGTTACAATGAGAGGGGGCAGAGGAAGATGAGAAAGCTGTAAGGAAATACCGGGGAGAGAAAATGGCTTTTAAACCACAGATAATGCTGGCACATGAACAAATGGGTATTAACTGGTGGGGGCTGCCGGGAGACTGAGAAATTTGTGAAGGGGATTATATGACATGGCTGCTCAGAATAGTTGGACTAAATGACCCAGCCAACCCCCTCTGGTTTCGCCCTCCCCTTATGGCACCAGGTGCTTGGAGTAGCAATCTGGTCTGTTTGTATTTGAATATTAGGATCTCAAGCAAGTAAAAACGAGCAAAACTGCATCCAAACACTGCTGTGCTTTTTCTGTTCTTGGGATGCACCAGGAAACCCTCCTGCATCAGCTTCTGGGGTCAAAACCTGCCTGTCTGTGGCCCGAAGAGGCACAGTGAGTTGTATTGGAGGGAGATGCTTGTAAGAAATGAAGAAAATCATTAGGCAACAGCAATTACACTGCAAGACTCATGAGTTGTCTCCTGATGCATCGCTCCCACACTGAACCAGCAGAGCTGCTGGCTGGTGGCACTGGATGCTCCCAAGGTTCCTCCCAAGCAGAGCTCCTGCTGGGAAGCACTGTCCCCTCCAAGCCATATTCTCCCTTGCCCAGCTGGTGCCCACCCTTGTGGCACCACAGCCAGGAGCTGCTTTGCCCTGCCCACTGTGGTGTGGTACCACAAGCAGCATCCTTGTGCCCCCAGCCTCCAAACCAACCCCAGTAGCCTTTGCCCATCAGGTTCCTGCAGTCTCTCCCTGGGCACCCACACTTTCTTCTGCCTGCAGGTGGGCAGTGACTCCAGGTTTGAGCATGATCTCTTTAGCCCATGATATTTTTTCTAAACTTTAACAATTTTTTTTAAGTTAAACCTTTATCCAGCCTTTTATTTGGAATAACCAGCATTCTCCCCTTCCTTTGAAGGGAAGAATGGCATTTTTCACTATTATTTAGTTGCTGCTGTTGCTGGAGTTAAGTGTCAGCTGTGCCCTGATGGATTTCCCAACCTTAACACCAGCCCCAGGTACTGCAAAGCCCAAGTTAGCCAGGAAATCCAAGGAAACTAATTTTACTGTGCAAATTTGAGGATCTCCTCTTTGTAGAAA
Organism: Orthonyx spaldingii; assembly: GCA_013397795.1. Lineage (NCBI taxonomy): Eukaryota > Metazoa > Chordata > Aves > Passeriformes > Orthonychidae > Orthonyx > Orthonyx spaldingii. The sequence continues at coordinate 995,968 of VZTJ01003401.1, read as the reverse complement.
CTGTCTGATGAGTCCAAGCTGAGAAAGCTTTGACAAAGCAGAAATAAGGTATTGCTGAAGAGGCAGTCTGGGGAGGCCAAAACTGAGTCCCTGCCCCTCCAAAACCCTGGGCATCATTCCTGTGTGCTCTGTCTTTGAGGGGGGGGGAATGGCTGGAAACCTCCCAGAACATTTCTCCTTGTAAAGCCACTGCCTTTCTTTTCCTCTAGGCTTTATTTTCTGCAGCCAGCTTGCCAAGACACAAGGTCTGAGGGGGTGAAAGGGAAAAATGAGGCACCTGAGCAGGTACAATTTGTGCATGACCCCAGAGAAGCCTGGTTTCATAGCTGTCACTGCCTCAGGAAGGCCGTCCAGAGCTAATGCATTAAAACACAGGGTTGTGTGCTATGACACCAGTTAAAAGGCCAGCTGAGTGGAGGGCCACAAGGCATTCAAAAGTGAGAAGAGGCTCAAACTACCGTCCATTGGGAGGTGTGGGATCCTCTTTCTCTGCTCTTCCCACAGTGCATCCTGCTGGGCTTGTTCTGATGGCTCCTCAGCCTTAGGGCAGAAAGCACAAACCCCAGAAAAGTGTTGGATGTCGATGTGTTGTATGTCACATTACTGAGTTTAACACAAAAACCCAAAGCCAAAGCGTGCAAAATTGCACACCAAGAATATTACAAGATCCTCCTGCCTGGAGCAATGTCAAACGACCTTCTCTTGATCTGCCAGCCCAGTCCAGACTCAAGGATCAATCGGTGTATTCCTAGGAGTGGTGTAAAGTTTTCAGCTGAACAGACGGAGAACTAGATCCTCCACTTGGCTCTTATCACCAGGGGAGATGCTCTTGGACCTTTTGCCACATCCATCCTCCCACCTGCCTCGGCAGGTCCCACCCACTCCCTACGGGGCCACCCAGACCCACCAGGAACATTAAGCAGTGAATCCACCCACCAAGAGCTGTGCTTTTTTCTGCTGGCACAAGACAATTTCAGACCATATGTGTGCTTTCCCTTAAGGGTGGGCAAGAAAAATTCCTTATTATTTTTGTATCAGAACTGCATGGCAACTACTGTGAAAGGCCAAGAGTGAACAGCAGAGAACTTGTAGGAGCCAAGAAGAGCTCGTGCCAGCTCCCGGCCTCAGAGACAGAAAACCCTCTATTAAAAAGATGGAGAGTGAGGAGGGCAATTAGGAGGCTGGAATTAAAAAAAAAAAAAAAAAGCTTATTGTAAAAGCAGAGATCATAGCTCAGGTTTACCTGAAGAATGCTGAGATCAGGAGATCCGGGGCACCACACAGGTAGCTTGTAAGGAGGGATTTCAAAGGAAATTAAATAGAAGCTTTAGAGGTACTAGCAGGATGAGACTGTAAATAACAGCATCATAAATGGATCTGAGACAAGCAGTGTGGCTGGGCAAGGCAGGAGCAGGCGAGAGGGACCATCACCACTATTTGTAGCTTAGTTATTTCTAGCACACACCAAAAGAGAGCATCAAGGACAGAACACAGAGGTAATGTGGCATCATGGGCACACCAGCGAAACCACGGGGCTTCCTGAGCCCCAGCAAAAGATCAGGATTGCTCCAGAGCCTGAGGACCCACCTTATGCATGACAGCTGCTGGAGAAGGCACTTAAAACACTGACAAGGGTCTTTCTCCTGGGGCACCTCTAAGTTATCCTGATCTCTTGTTTAATTTAGGAAGCAACTGGGGAAGCGAAAGGCCATCATAATGATGGCTTCATAAGGGGGCTGGATGCATCCCCCCACTCCAGGTCCGGCCAAGTGAGGGTCAGGCTCTGACAGCATCCCTCAGGAAAATGAGCCCTTGGCTGCAAACATCTTCCAGCCCCACAGAAGGATGTGTGGCCCTGCTGTAAATCACGGTCCCATGTCACACCTTGGGACAAGGAACAACAGGCAGCAATAGCAGGTGGCAGCCTGGCAGGACAGCCTGGAGCCAGTGCTCCAGGGGAGAGCTACATGTATTAATTATTGACTAGAGAGAGAAGAAATACCAGATTTCACTGACCTCTGTCTATCTCTCTGTGCAGGCAGATTTCTGTACCCCGATTAAATCGCGCCTGGGCGAGGAGAGGGGTAATACCTGGACTTGCCATTGGGCTGGGGCACTTGGCTGACCACAAGGAGTGATGCCAGTAACACTAAAAACTTTCTGGGTCCAACAGCAAAATTGAGTCTTTAGAAGTCACCCAGGTTCTGTCAGAGATCTGCTCCCCCTCCAGGGCACAGCTACTCCACACCAACTCTAGCCCAGCACCACAACAACAACTGTATCCATTAAAAAAAAAATATATATATATATGTGATAGCCTCCAAACAATTTTTCAGTATCTTTATATCACCCTTGTGCAGCAAGAAATGGCTGCCCTTGTCAGACAGGCAGCACAACTATCACTTGGAAAATGGGTTCATCCTTCCAAAAGGGCTGCAGCAGACTTTTAAAGACAGGTGAAATTTTATAAAAGGATTACATTGGGATTAGCCTGAAAGGAGAGAGAGCAGGTGCTTCAAGGAGCCTTTGCAGACTGAAACCCAGGTTTGTCCTGGCCCCCACCCTTTAAAACCTTCTCTGAACCCTGCCAGGTCTGTCCACGGGGTGATTTACACTGGTGCTGCCACTGGAACAAACGGAATGGATAACACCTGCGATGTGGGGAAACAGCTGCTGTGTGTGACACCACCAGAAAAAAGTCAAAATATACCCTCCAAAGGGGACTTGCTATTTGTGCTCAGAGCAGTAGCTCTGTTCTCCTCTGTTCAGCCCAACATGGGCACCACACACACACACGAGATGATTCCCATGGCAGAAGGGAAGGGATGCTCACTCTCTACCCCAGGGGTTTCTCATGGCACCTCACACAACCTGGCAGCTTTGCACCTAAACCCACACCTTGCTACATTATGGAGCACTGCAAAATAAAGCACTCCAGCAATCTTACCTCTTATCTAGCCCAGTCCCCAGATGACGGGGTGGATATTTGCCCCACTTCTACAGGTGTGAATTTGGCAACATCACTGTGGGCAACCAACCTCTGCACCCCTGGGCCACACTGTGCCACGCTGTACTGAGGGCAGCCTGCAGCCACAGGCTGCTGATAAAAGGTCCAGGGATCTGCCACGTGGTGAGCGCTGCTTTGGCCACGTGCCTGGAAGCAGGGCCCGTGCCGACAGTGTGGGCGGTGGGGCTGAGCCAGTGGCTCACCCCATCTCACCCCATCTCCCATTTCCATGAACCCACAGGGCTGCATTCAGATCTTCCACTTTTGTGCAAGAAGCAGCTGCCCCATCATCCTGCAGAGAAAAAATTGACAGTGAGACTTCAGGATGAGCTCAAAGGCTGAACAAAGTGGAAGAGAAGGAGAAAAAAGAGAGCATGCCCTTAACTGGCTGTGTTCAGAAGGCTGCGGTGGATTAGGGTGTTGGACCATAGCTGCTGGATGTGCAGAGCAGGCAATGCTGCAAAACCTCTCCCCTTATCACTCCTTCTGTGTTGCTTCTCTGATTCTGTGTGCTTTCCACTGCCCACCCTTTTCTTTGTACCCCACAGCCCATGCACCCTAAAGCCCCCATTCCTCTTGAGCCAGTTCCCTTGGAATTCCTGCCCTTGCACCATTCCCTTGGGAATACTTTTTCTGTGGAAGTGCCTTTAAAGAGGAATTATCCTGGAACTAAGCTAAAAAAGAAAGGAATCAAAACTATGATTATTCTAGCTTCAAACCTCAGATGTCACACTGGGAAAAACAGTACCTGCTATTGATGACTGAATCAGTACCAATTCACATAAAGCATTCCAAAAATCCCTAGAGAAGTGTTGTGCAGGTGCACAAGGAGGACCAAGAAATGCAGTAGGTAAGAGGATGCTACCATTAGGCACAGGATCTACAGTATGGACTCTGGATGGCCAAACACATCTTCTGGGAGAGGGGCTTAGATTTTTAAATCATCTGATTTTTAAGCAATCTGATTCTGGCTGCCTCTGCTGCCTTTGGTGTGCTTACAGTAATGACCTCTTGTGCTTTCAGGTGAGGTCATGGAAAGCCTTCTGCCCAAAGCTGAGCCAGCAGAGAGGTGCCCTCAGTGTCCAGCCAAGCTGTGTCTAGGTCTCCAGTGGCTGCAACTGGGGCTGATTACAGCAGTCACACTCCCAGCTAAGTCCCTGCACAACTAGACAGCCAGAGACTTTCTGACTGATGTTTTAATGGGAGTGTTCGCCTGTGCACGCTCGTAAAGAAGGAATTGTGTCTTATCTCAGCTAGTCAGTGGAGTTAATAAAAGCCAAGTACATTCCGAGTCCTTCACTTGCCTGGACGTACCCTACGGCTCAGCCTGGCTCCCACCTCCACCCCTGCTCTGGTCAGCCCCTGATTTTCCAGCTGAAACCCTGCTCTTAGGGATGGCCAGTGGCCTGCGGGTGCTGAGCACACCTGAGCCCGGCAGTGGGGTTCTGTCCCACTCTGCTCCTGGCACACCGGGCTCTGCCTTTTCCACTCCCCTCCAGACCACAGCTAAACCCAGATGATGCTTCAAGCCCTCCCCCCTACATCAGTCCGTTCTGGGCTGCCAAATGCAGCGATGGGACAAGTCGTGGCGTTGTTGATGTGGCGGCAGCCATGTGGTGCTGCCGGCACGGAGGAGGTGCCAGATGGCCACGGGAGAGGCTGTGTTGAGCCGCACTGCACGGAGAGCTGGCCCAGCCCCGGCATGAGCCGTGGGAAGGGCATGTGACTGACGAAATCCTGCAGCCATGCTTCCCAAAAATAGCCTGCTGGCCCCCAGCATTTGGGAGCCGCGGGGATTTCGTTGCACGCGCTGCAGTCTGGGGCACCGTCCCCTCTCGGGTGATTCAGGTCCCCGTGATGCTGCGGCCTCCAGGTACCTATTAACACTCACTAATACAGCATTTCCAAACGCCACCACGACCTCTCTTCTCTCCTTCTCTACAACCGGTTCCGATCCCTGGGAGGTCGGCGAGACCCCCGGAGCCCCGCGGCAGCCAAGTGCGAGCAGGTCCCCACGCCCCAGCGCACCTCTGGGGCGATGCTTCTCCCCAGCCGCTCCCACAGGGCTCCTCAATTGAACCAGACCAACCCGACCGGCCGGGCAGGAGCGGGGTTTTGCGCTGCAAACGCAGCAGCGTTTCAGGTGTTGCTGTCACGGATGCAAGGGGAGCCCAGGAGGGTGTTGGAGGTCACTTGCTGCCAGCCGGGTGCCAGTGGAGTCCACTCCTTCTACCCTCTCAAAATTCATGGACCCGAGATTGCAAATGACTGCCTGAAGTGCAAATCCTTGCCCTTCTCCTCAGTCTGGGTCAGGTCCTGTGCTCTCTCCTCCGGGCGCAGCTGCTCTTTCTCACCTCCCTGACTGCAAAATAAGGAAAAAACAAGCTGCAGTGTGCCCGGCCCTGACCCCAGGTCTGCAGGGATGGACATGGAGGGGGTGAGGGAGGCTGGTGCATCCCTTGCCTGCTCTCCGCCTTCGATTTACTTCGGGGGAAAAAAATTGATTTATTACTTTTAGAGTCTGAACCCAGAGAGAGCTTTCGTAAGGGGAGGGGGCGGGTACTGCTTAATAGAAGAGGAGTAATCTGACATTAAACTGCCGGTGCTTCTTGCCGAGGGGCCGCTTTGGAGTTCGGGGCTGTGCCTGCAGTGCTGGCCCCAGCACGGGCTCCCCAGTGCGCCCGTCACGCCGGGTCCCTGATCAGGGACAGACGCTCGGGCAGCGGCGGGAGGTGACACGGGGTGACACGGGGCAGGGCAGGCCCGGCTGTGCCTCCGTGTCCTGCGGGCGGGTGCAGCTGGGCCCCCACCGCTACACCGGCACCGCCAGTGTCACCATCGCCGGGGGCGCGGTGCCACCACCGCCGGCGCCCCTTTCCGAGGGGTCGTTCCCCGCTGCGGAGCTGTGACACATCCCGGGGCTGCTGAGCGGCGACTCGCCGGTCCCCCCCGCCCCGGGACGAACCCGGCCTTGCCCCGCTGGCCGCCCCTCCCGCGCCGGGCGCCGCGCAGCCGCCGGCGCTCGCACTCCGCAGGCGCGGCTGGGC
>VZTJ01003401.1:917695-979013 GCA_013397795.1 Orthonyx spaldingii | reverse complement strand
TTTTTTTTTTTTTTTTAATCTTTTCATGTTTTGTTTTGTTTTTTTTTTCTTTTCTTTTCTTTTTATTTTTAATACCTTGCCTGTTGAATCTCTTGCAGAGTGTGAGCATGGCTACGCCTCGGCCTTCCCCTCCGTTCCAAGCCCTGAACTACAAGACCCAAAGCCCCCGCGGAGGCTGAGCCGGGCACGGAAATACAGCGGCAGTGGCAGCATTGCCAGTATTGCCACCAGGTACGACCTGGGCGGGACAGCACGGGGGGCAGGAGGGGAAGTGAAGCTACAGAAGAAAGCTGGAGGCAGTGGAGAGAAACTTGCTGTCTGGGGAAAATGGGAAGAGTCTGACCAGCTGGAGGGATTCAGAGCTGGGGCACACAAGTGCAGCGTCTATCCTGGATCCATAGCACTGGAGGCAGAGGGGACACAGGGGACCTGAATCTGAAGTGACACTGCCAGCTAACACCATGCCAAGGCTCAGATGCTGCAGAGGGAAGGGGAATAGGTAGATCTGTTCATAAGGTTTAGGGAGGAGGTAGGCAATAGCTATTCCCATTATATACAGCTGATGTCTTTCCAACCCAGAAATCACTGCTTTTAAGGGGTAGTGCGTGTGCAGCCTGGGTACTTTGGGATTGTAATGACAGGCATGATCCAAAGCAAGGAAATGTTTTGAAATGGATCCCCTACAACAAATGGGAGAGAGGGAGATGACTGACTGTAATGTACAACATGTTAAAAATTCAGTTCAGACAAATGAAGATGTCTTTCAGCCTGCCTTTCAGGGCAGTGGGATTTCCCAGTTTTTGATAGCTTGGTAATTGTAGAACTCCATGCTTTTGACACTTTCCTTATTACACAATGTCATGTTTCTTGGTTTCTTAAATCTAGAAGAGACAACAGGATTAAGCCTATTGCCTGGTGCTGTGGTCGCATCTGCCTCTTCCCTCTCATTCTTGTTCTTTTTATTTTTGTTTGCTACCTTCTGTATACTTGTTCAGACCTTGTTGAGTCCTTCTGGGATAGAGAAACTTTATGTTTCTAAAGTATGCCTTTGAAAAGGCATTTGCAAGCTTGCTTTTACTGCAGCAAGGCCTGTGCAATCCATAAAGTGGTGGCAGGTGGCTCAGGTGATTAAGACTTTCTTAAGGCCGTTGGGAAGGACCTGTAAAGGCCTAAGGGAAAGGTGCCTTTGCTTGCAGTGATTCTGCTTCGGCAGCATTTGATAATAAAGGTTGTTTGAAGCGATGTTAGGACACCTTGCTATGGGGAAGTTTTCTTCATCAGGATCAGCATATCTCAAGCTCTTTGTATGCTGAATGTTTCTATTCTTCCCTACTTCATCCAGCCTCTCCTGATCTGAGGGCAGTTGTAGCTCTTTACTGTTTATCTTGAACCAAAGTCCCCAGTCCTGTGACTTTGTGTTGGAAAATGATGGCAAATGCTGAATTGAGGTCGGTATTTTTCCCTCTAGGTTTTCCACATACTGTTTTTCCATCCCACACCTCTTTGTCTCAAAGGCCTTTGTCATGGCAACCTGCCCTTCTCCAGAGGAGGGCTGGAAGCACATCCCCCTCAGGAACTCCTTAGCACTGAATCCGGCAGCCTGTAGGCTGGAGAGGGATGCAGAGCACTCCCTGTCCCTGGGGCCAGGGTGCTCAGCAGGCCCTGCCAGCACAGAGCCCCAGGCACAGCTCTCCGGGGGCAGCTCTGTGCTGTCACCAGCCCACTGGGCCCTTGAGCCTGACAGGCTGAATATGTTCATGTGGGGGGAAAGGCAGCAGAGAAGCAGAAAGATACTTTCTAGTCTCACTTAAAAGCTTCTTTATACAACGAATACTGAGGCCAAATTGAATCTTTAGAGTGAGAGCTTTGTTAACCAGAGTGTTGCTTCCCGTGGTTGTTTCAGCTTCAGGGAGTGACCAGTGTCAGGTCTGCTCCAGGCAGAGACCAGAGTGGATCTTTTGGGGAGCTCAGACCTTAAATGCTCAGTTGGAAATGGAAGTTTCTTTTAGCACAAGTCGTAGCAGCTTGCACTTGCTGTAGGAGATGGCAGGCCTTCCAGATGGCTGAAGTGCCGGGAAGTGACAACTGTGAAGTTTAGGGTGCCTCCAAACTCACTGCAGTGTCTTTTGTGTGATGCTGAGTATAGTATCAGCCTTGTTTAAGGAAGGCTCTGTATCATCTCTTCCTGTTAAAATCAAAGGGGCAATTCAGTAAGTTCTGTCTGGTGGAATTGGAATGGACTTTGAATTAAATATCAAGTCCTTGATGAGGAACAAAACTTACATTTCATGTGTGGACAAGAGATTTTCTTAGATTGCTTTTGTCTCAAAATGTTTAGTGTAGAGAAATTACGCATTTAGATCTCATGCAGATCTTGTAATTTAATGGCCTCCTGTAAAAATGTCTCTCAAGCAACCTTAGCAAAGTGCTGATTTTTTTTATTATTTATACACTTTTACAAATTGGCACGTGTACATTGTTGACGGTCTTTATTGAACCAAATAATTCATGATTTTGTGGTGCAGGGTATTTACAAGGCCTAGTTGCTTGTTTGATTCATAGTTAAATCCAAGTATTTCGCTTCAGCATTTGCAGCCCAGACATGACAGCTATTTCCTCCCAATAGGCTCTGTGCTGTCATTGCACAAACACCCAGAAAGTTCTGAGGAGCGGACAGCACAGCTCTGGATGGCAGTGGTGGAGAAAATCTTACTCTTACAGGACTATGGTGGTCTCAAAGTCCAAGCAAAATAATTCTTTTCTGCCCCAAACAGGGGTGTGCAGATAAGAGGGAAAACATTGCTTCATTATTTGTAATTTATGTGATGCAGTTTTAAAGAAGGGTGTTGTGGCTCAGGTTCTCTTTTCCTTTACTTATCTCAGTTGTGCAACCGACAACATGAAGATTGCTGCAGAGGGCTTCCCTCTGCAGTCATTATCTACATGAATGTGCAGTGTTTTGTGTAGATATTTGAAAGACCTAGTGACTGAGTTAAAGCATGAATATGCTTAGAAGTACACTTTTTCTTTAGTCAGGGATATTTTGATATGGAAAATTACCCACCTGCAGAAAATAAGTAGAGAATCACAGTCATTGTGACCTGGTATTTATAATAGACAAGGAAAACTTTTTTTTTAACAAATCCTACTTAACACGTAGATAAAAGCAAAAAGACAAGCAAATCAGTTAGCCAACATGTATTACAGCTGAATTGAATATTGGCTCCTTAAAATTGCTCTTGACAAAAGTATCTTCTGGTTTTTGGAATGAGATGGAAAATGAGTTGATATTTTTTACAGCATGTAGTACTATTTATTTAATGTTACTTCCTTTTGAAGATGTTTCTGGGGCAGAAGTAGGGTTTTAAAAACTTGCTAGAGAAGTGAAATAGTTTGTGCTGTGAGTGCAGTTCTGTGGATACATCAACTTGCACTCAGTGTCACTGGAAACTGCTCTCATGGACTCTACATATGCAGTTCTAGTAGACCCAATTATTTGAAAGGCTCATTATATTTAGTTAGGATTATGCTGGTTTGATATTTATACATTTTGGAAAATAATTGAGAAGACTTTTTAATCAATTTAAGTCATTATGTCAGCAGGAAATAAATAAACAGTAGGGTTGCTAAATGATTTTTCCCCCCAATAATACTGTCAATTTAATGAAGTTAAGATTTATAGTGAAATCTGAAATTACATTACAATATTAGATTGTAATTTGTGTTTTGTTTTTATTTACGCTCTCAGGCATGTAGAAAAGCCTGATGTTTTTTGGTCTAATCCTGGGGAAATACCAAGCGTCCTCCCAGCAGCAGTGGGAGCCCTCAGCTCTCCCAGGAGGCCCATGTTGTTAAGGGCTCTCAAAGAATCTATTGCTCAGTTCCATGGGGGAGGGTTTGATCTCTGTCCAGTTTCTTTTTCCTTTCATTTTCCTCTCTTCCCATTATCCTCCCTCGTGTCTGAAGCTGCTTCCCAAGGGCCTTTCAGACATCTACTGTCTGGTAGCAGGTTGCTTGCAGAACTTGGAATCAGCAGCTGTAATGAGTATGCTAAGGCATTTTGGACATGTCATCTTGGAAATCTGGGTGTCTGCGTTCCTTTGCCCTTCTGGCTGTTCTACTGCTGCAGTTTGTCATTTTTGCTGTCGTTGCACTCTCCTCTATCCATATGTAAGTTTTTTTGTCCATGCTTCTGAATCCCATCCCTTGGTTTTGTGCTGAATCTTCTCTGTAGGCCTTCACTCTCATGGCCTTTGAAACTGTCTTTTGAGGGTAGGTGTGGGGATTGTAACCCTCAGGTACTCTTGGCTTGAAGCTTGATTTTCTCACAGTGTCCCAGAGCGAAGACTGAGGAATGGCTGTGCATTGGGTACCTCTTGTGCCCTAGGTGATGGCTTCATGTGGCAAAGGCTCACAAACACGGGTGCAGAAGCTGAAAGGATGTGGCTGCAAGTGTAGCTGCAAGTCAGCTTTGGGTGTCTGGTGCACAAGAGGGCTGATTTACCACAGCAGCAGTGCCGTGCAGCTGTACCTCACTGTGCAGGGGAGGAGTAGGAGGGTTGGTGAACACTGGAGAGTTGTAATAGATTGTATCTTTCCTATCAAAGAAGGTGTCCTACCTCCGCCCCCACCATCGTGCTGCTGACTGAGTACCTGGCAATTTTCAGTCCCTCCTAGAGCCCCTGGAGTTAGGACAGTGCTATAATTATGAATTTATTGGAGGAGAGGATGTGCAGGTGGCTGAGTGGTTTGCCTGTCTTGTGTAAGGAATTCCTGAAAGAGCAAATTGCTGTCTCAGTTTGTGTTGATCTACTTTTCTGCACAAAGCCCCTACACTGGTCTTCATGTCTCAGAGAACTGGTCCCTGAGACTTTTTGTCCACAGCTTTCCTGCTTCCTAGGCTCTGTCAGTTATTACTTGTTTCTGGATGATACATTGTTTATTTGCTTGTGAGTTTTTTGTATTTTGGTGGTTTTTTTTTTTTTTTTAATCCTCTTGCACTGGATCACACCTCACTCCACAGCTAGTGGAAGTTGAGTTTTGACTCACCGTGTGTAGGTGGGTTAGAATCTGGCCCTTGTGTAATATGGGGGAGATGGAGGCTGCTTCCTGCCTCAAGCCTAGTAGTGCCAGGAAGCTCTATTCATGGCTCAGGACCTGGCTTTGCTTCATAGAGTACAAATCCACATGTGCAAAACGGAGAATGTGTGAGATCTGCTGTGCCGTGTTTTGAGTTATGCCTCATTTTGATAATGGACAAACATGTGATTAGTATCTAGAATCTTCATCTTGCTGTTGAAACTTTGTCTAGAAGTACTCAGAGACAGGATCTTGGCTCCCAGTAGAGGGTATACTTGAATATGCTGGGTAATTTTTCAAGAAAGGGAAGCTGGACAAAGCTGACCTGTTAAGGATTACTTTTCTCTTAGAGATGTTGAGGGAGACTGGCCAGCAGTGTTGAGTATAGTTAGGTATGTGCATGACTTCTTTTTGAGAAGGCGTACTGACAGTGTAAGTGTTGGCCTGGGAAACTGGATTGCTGGTCCATGCCCAAGAGGTAAATCACCCCATGTTCAGATTCCACTGTCTTTGTAGGTTTGTACTGGCACACAGGTGCTCAGAGCAGGCTGGCAGGCAGGACTGTACTCACGTAACTCTGTTCAGCCTCAGCACCTCCCCTCTGCCTGTTCGATGTAATTTGTCCCAGTGCAATCTGCAAGTGTAGGTAAACAACTCCTAGTGATGCTGCAGTTTCTGAACCTGCCAGCACTACATTGTGTGAGATCCTGACATGGTTTGGAAAATAAAAAAGTACCCCATGTAGGTGAGGTTTTGTGTACGGTGTCTTCTCAGTGGTGCTTGGCTTTGCAGTACAACTGGCAGGTTACCAGGGAAAATACAGAAAGTGGGGTGAACCCAGAAAATGGCATGAGAAGCATAAACCCCACTCCCTGGTGAGGAATGAGGCCTCCAAAAGTGCAAGAGCTGATGTAGCAATTTCCATGGGGTAACCCACTGTGTTCCTCTTTGTCACCCTGTTTATTTTATAACCCTTCAAGGGAGAAGATCCTGCAGAGCTGCAGTTCCTGTTTTCCTTTGTGAATTAGCAATATAGTTGTGTACAGGGATATCTGAGTGGCAGGAAGTCTATGCAGAAACCCACAATTTTGGGCTCAATTTATACTTTATACCTTCAGTAGTTGTAAAATGTAATTTGTGTTCTTTTTAAACTATCCAAGTTGTGCATAGAGGCCTGTGTGTAAACTAGAAGTAGGCCCAGTTGTTGATGTTATCTGCAACTGAGCTGTAATTCTCTTCTGCAGCATCTGTGCTGTGAAGTGTCACTGTCTGTGGCTAAAGGCTCATGATCACTTTGTCCTCCCAGATCTGGAGGAATCCTCTCCAGGAGTGTGCTGTTTTGCAGCAGTGGGAGTTAGTCAGGGCTCATGCTGTTCATGTTGCAGCACTGCCCAGTTAGAGCTGTGCTGCATCACCGATCACAGTGCTTGTGTGATGACAGGAGACTTCAGAGTTTGGTTCTTATGTTCTCAGGGTCTTTTGAAATGTGAAGCTTGCTAGACGCAGCCCCTAGAGAAATTTGGTGTCCTGGGGTGGTGGGGAGGGTATTTGGGCCAAACCTTGTCAACTGTTCTCGCAATTCTCTTTATTTTCTCTTCCCATTGTATTCATTGTACAGGCAATTCTCTGGTTTAAGTCGTATTCCTTCTTTGTCAGGTGTTTTGGTTTTTTTCCCATCTTGGCACATTTGTACCCTTTTTATATCTTCTCTGTGTAATGTTTCATCCACAACACATGCAGAGATTTAACCTTCATGCTTTTGTTTAACCTGACCTGGTGCTGTGCTCGGCAGTGAATTGGTTGTCACCTGTAGTGTTGTTTCCAACTGCTCCCCTCTTTTTAGGTAAGACTGACTTTTTCCTTTCTTGCTCTTGATTGAGCTTTCAAATTCATTTCTATTTCTGACCCAAACAGACTGGTCAATGTCCTGCTGCTGAGTTAATTGTCTTGCGTGTTGGAGTTCCCGCTGTTCATCATCTCCTGATCCCTCCTGACAAACTTCTGCCCAGATTCAAAGACTGGCTGCTATTTGTTCTCCTGAGAGTGTTGGCTGCTACTCCCTACCTTCTTTGAACCAACAAAGACAGGATTTGTTTTTGTTGACTTATTTTGGTCTCTCTTGATCAGAGGCTGTGGGTCTCTGGGGCTGTGCACTTGGCTGGCCTTTGCCTGGATCTCTTCTCTGTGAGACACTGCCTTGTTGATCAGCTCAGAGGGAACAGGCCTGCTTTTTCCATCTTGCTGGATATATTCCCATCTCTCTTTTCTGTGTTCCCTACTGTACTTTCAGTCCTTTCATTCTCTGATATGAAAGTGATTTCACTTCAGTTCTGTTGCTTTATTAATCCAGTTTGAAGTAGCCTTAGATGATTTCCAGCATTATCTTAATTACTTGTTTATGCTTTGCTTCTTGCTCTGTGACAAGGGGGCATGTGGACTCAGAGCAATTCTTTTGCCTGAGTTTTGATTAAAGTTCCTCTCCATAAAGTAGTCGATTATTTTCTAAAAGCTTCTCATTTATCTCCTACCATCTGTTACACTGTCAAGAAGGGAGAAGTTGTGGGAAAGGACAGATATCCTTGGAATTGCTGTTGGGACTGCTACTCCAGTAGTCATTGCCCAGGTGCCTGGGCAGCACTAAAGCAGCATACAGGCATGGTAAGGTAACATGGCACTGGTTCTGGTTTGCCTTTAACAGTGAGGCTACAAAGTGCAGCAGTTCACAAACTGCTTCACAAGCAGCCTGGCCATCTGGGAGCTGTGGGAGGCAGCCACCTTGCAGCCTTCATGTTAGTTGATGCTGCTTGTGAGCCAGAACTGTAAGAACAGAAGAAATTGAAGCTCTTCCATTTTTCTCAGCCTTCCTTTTCCATGGATCTCTCAAATACTAGATGAGTGTGTCCCTGTTGACAGAATACAATCCCAGACATAAGGGCATCTGGGTTCTCTTCGTGATTTTCTTACAGCCTGTGGAGTCTTTGTGCCTCAGTTTCCCTAGTACATATGTAGCTAACAGTAGTGTTAATGTATTTTCCTGTTTTCAAATATATTTCCTCCTGCCTTCATCTCCAGGCACAGTATTGCAGCAGTATAGTTGTAACATGAGAGATCACTAACAAGTCTAAATAGAAGTGAAGGAAGTCTGGCCTGGCCCTCAGCCATACAAATGCCATCAGTTCCTTTTCAAACAAAGTGCATTTCAGTCAGGTGGTGTTTACTCAAAAAGCTTCATTTTCCTGGGTGCATCTGAAGGCAGTTTCTTGAGGGCAGAAGATGCGTGTTGCAGAGAAGTGCATGTTCCCCAGACTGCTGCACTGCAGAGGACACTGCCTGGGCTATTTCTGGAAATGACCATCTTCCTCTAAAGGGTAATGTTATGTGTGGGAAGAAGCACAGTATAGGGCAAGGGGCTGGCATGCTGGGCCCTTGGATCATTTCCTGAGCCTGCTGCTGAAAGGCTGCACGATCTGGGCACGTCAGATGACCTACATGGCTCCTACCATCTGCACATTGTATGGTTCCCACCATCTGTACGTTGGGGTAATGCACACACTTTTCTAATCCTGTTTTCAGGAAGCAGTATAGATGTTTTGGAGCTTGTAACTCTTTGAAAGAAGATGAGATTTAAGATCCTAAGTTTTCTAGGTGGATTTGAAAATTACCTCCTGTGTCTTTATTCTTTTTCTGTGAACCACTGCAATGCAGGTACCAACAACTGGGATACTGGTTCTGATGTGGCCTTGGAAGGGGCCGAGTCCCTGACCACGTAGTGACACTCACATATCCTGCTGGAAGTCAGCAGGACAGGGATCACATAGAGAAGTGTTTGTATTTTTCTGTCCTCATTCTTTGTTTTGTTCGTGGTTGTTCATGGGAGAGCTTGGAGGTGCCACGGTGACATTTTTATTCACTAGGCCATGAAATAGACAGTTTTGTCAATGCTTTAAAAAAAAAAAGGCAAGAATCTGTTTACGAGAAGCTCATTTGTGGGTCACAGACAGGAATCTTGCCTTGATGAAGGCAAAGAATATACTTTTTCCTGACATGTGAAAATCTACCTGAATTGTCCAAGTGCTAAGTTGTTATAGAAGATGTTGTGTGCTGCCTGTCCAAGGGAGATGGACTAGGGTTTCTCTACTGAAATGGCTAAGGTACTTCACCAAGGGAACATACATGAGGCTTTGCCTTTGATCTGTGTGTACCAGCCCCTTTTGACGTGGTTGACTGTGGGCTGTGAAGAGAAGGAGGTGGTCTCTGTAGGACTTTTGCTCACTTGCGGCAGAAGTTAGAAGGCAGACAAATGGAGCAATGAATACCACACTGGAGAACTTGCTTCACTCTTGGCTGCTGTCACCTGCCCAGTGTCCAGTCAGCAGGTCCCTTTGAGGCCAGCTGCTTATGGAAGACCCCACATAGTCTTTTCCTCACACTGATTTTTTCCAAGATGCTGACCTGGGATCTGGGCTGCAGAAGTGCTGGTGGTGCACAGCCACAGGGGGCACATGCAGGACTTGTGCTAAGAACATGTAAAGGGGCCCAGAAAGCCAGGTCCTTGGGGGTCTAACGCAGTCCCGGGGGGAGGTGTGGGGTGGGTGGAAGGTTCTGCTTATACCAGGAGTGTCTTGGAGTCTCCAGAAGACCACTCTGGCCAGTACAGCTGGGTGCTGTGCAGACAGCCCTGTCCTACCCCAGCCAGTGTTCTGGCAAGTATCCACCTCCCCCCAGCTAAATGGCTCTGCATTACCAGGGTTAAAACAGAGGACTCCAACGCATGGAGTCCCAAGACGCTTTATTCGTAGGGGGGTCCAGAGGTGAAAGAGGCTGAATGGCCTTGGGAAACCCTTGTTATAGGGCACTGGCCAGAGGGCAGGGGGCACAGGGGAGAAGAGGGGGCGGGGGGATACAGAAGGAGCGAGGGATAGGGTTAGGGGACCGGTTAAGGTTAATGAGTATAGGAGCATTAACATATCTAGGTATGGTAACTCAGGGAGAGGCCATTTCGCGTTCCAAGGGGTGGTTTCATAGAGCAGAGCTGTCCCACCAATGTCCTGGGATGGGCTCAGCTACCCCAACAGGGGTCTTCACGGAATTGCTCAGAGGGACATGAAGATGCAATTCTGATTTCCCTGTTTCTTAGCTCGCAGTTTGGAAAGTGAGGATGCTTGACAATAAATGTGCTTGTGAAATGCCCAGCCACTGTTCTTGGTGAGCCTGTCGAAAAGCCTGTAAGGAAAGCACCAGCTCTGTATTCAGAGCAGGGCTTGGCTTGAGGCCATGCGTTGAACAATGAGGAGAAAACAAAATATTGAATAGCTGCTTGTTCAGCAAACCCAGTTCCTCTTGGCCATGCAGGGCCCTACATGAGGACAGTTTTCCCCTAGCACTTGGGTTCGGATGAGCACATAGGGTTTCAGGTGGTGCAGGAGGAAGCCCACACCAGCACACTTGCTCCCAGCCTACACAGTGGGGAGGGAAGCCAGCTGGGCACTTCTTTGCTGGCCCCAGACTGCAGCACTGAATGCAGACAACATTCCTGCTGTTATGTTGCTTGGCTTGGAAAACCTTCCCCTGCAGAGTGCCACCTTGTGCTGCTTATTAGGACATTAGTCTGGTTTGGGGGAGCTCAGCTCTGCAGCTGGGATAAACTCATGGTACTCAGCAAGGAGGAGCTGTCTTCCTGCACTTTTCTTCCATGTGCTGAAAAAACAGAACATACACCAACAGAACAGTGTTGCTTCCCCAGCTGAGGGTTATATCTGATATGTCTGTTGGTTGAGTTTTATCAGTAAATTAATACTACTTTGTTTTTGTCTCCCATTTTAGATTCTTCTCTGGCACTTTTTTCAGTGGTGTTTGAGAGTTGGGTTAGTCCACTTGGCAGACAGTGGGCAAGACATCAAGGCTGGTTGAGGTTTGGATTGTTGTTGGTTGTGGGGTTTTTTTTCACTTTCCCACTTACACTTCACAATGATTACATGATTTTTGGGGGGTATTTGACCTAAGAATCAGATGGTATGAGTGTGCTTGTCAGCTGTCCCTGGGATGCCTCAGAACAGCTACCTTATCCTGGAGTTCAGGGATCCCAAATTAAGTGCCTTGCTCTGCCACAGGTTTCTTGTGTGACCTTGGGAAAATTATTTATGGTTTCTGTGTGTCGGTGTTGTACCCCTGCATAAAAAGTATTGTGGAAGGGTTAATTTTGAAATGTTGCAAACAGAAATAATGATTTTGGGGAGCAGGTACCAAATTGAGAAGGGCTATGTAAATACTGTAGGTGACTTTGAATATGTTTACTTCTTGAAGGGATGCATGCAGTATACTTTTAAAAGTTGTTTTGACTGAGTCTTGCAGGAGACTTTCACAATACTGTGTAGAAACCCAGGGGTAGGTGACTTTCTATAGTTGTGAACCATGTGCAAGAGTTCTCTTCCGCTCTTCAAGCTGAAAACAGACTGTGGGGCCATTTCTCCTTTTCCAAAGATGAACAAACACGAACAGATGCCAGTACGGCTGCGTTCCCTTCTCTGTTGGAGACGGAGAATGTGAACTTTGGAAAGAGTCTGGCTTGATCCTGGGAAAACAGCTTTGATCACAGCCTTAGGAGGAATCTGATACCATGTCCATCTAAGAGCAACAGAAAAACTAGCCAGAATTTGGGGCCAGGTTAATCTGGTGCATCTCCACTGACGTCAGCGAGAAGGTGGAACAGTCTGTTCTGTCCCCTCACCTCAGCGCCTCATGGAGAAGAATTTACTCTGGACCTCAAGGCCAGAGAGTGTAGGGGATCCTGAGATAGTAATGGCTTAAGACAGTTTTTGTCTCTGGTATTGCTTGGAAGGAAATGTTTTGTTAGATTTGCTGATATGCAAGGCTGAGGTGGTGCTCTTCTTAGACTTGAGGCTGCTACTTGCCAAGGGCATAAGGATGGCAGCAGACGGACTCCTGCTCCAGCTGTGCCATCTTCTGTTCAGATCATCCTGCTCCTCCCCACTCCAGAAGCTCGTGGCAGTGCTGAGTACCGTAAGTTGCTGTGTTCCCAAGGCTCTGCTGCAGCTCTCTGAGGGCTGGACTTCTGGGCCTGCCAGAGGTGAGGTGGGTTCACAACTCCCTTAGAAACAGCCCCTGAGCATCTCAGTCTGGATAGGAAGTTAACTCTTGTGCAGCCATCATTTGTCTTGCCATAGGGCTGGAAGCCTCACGTGCTGCTGCTGGGGAAGGTTCTTTGTGGGCTTCCCAGGCTGGCTTCTGCATTGGCTTCATGGGCTGCCGTGGTGTTGATCCACCTGAAACCCTGACAAAGCACTGGGTTTCTTCAGCCAGTGAGTTCTGTTTTGTGGGCACGGGTGGATTAAAATGTAAAAAAAACTGTTGATCACCCTTCTTTTCCATGATTTTGTTTTGTCATTTTTGAGGAAGAACTTGCATAAAAGACAGCAGTAACGTAGTTCACTGGTTTCAGAAGGGTTGGTTGTTCTTGGCTTGGGGGAACGGAAGAAGGCATTTCCTGCAGGGGAATTTAGTGGCCTGGTGAATGAGTGTCAGCAGAGCCAGAAGGTGGGAAAGGTCTGTAAAATGAAGAAGAATGAGCTTGTATGTGGTGTGATGATGCCTAAGCAGGAGAAGTAGCTGAACCTGAGTGAAGTACAACAGAAAGCAGTTGACCTGATCTGCAGATGGATGTTCTTGCTTTGCTAAACATGGTTCAGGTAACTGTGCCCTAATTTTCACAAGCTGGTGGGATATTTATTTCCTCATTAAACTCTTGATAAAGCTGAGTGGGGTGAGTGAACTCTGTAGGCATTAAGGACATGTACTGGAAGAGGCCAGCAGCACCTCCTGAGACAGCAGTATATCTGTTGTGGTGGAGATGGAGCCCTTGGAGTCCTGGACACCTGTGGAGCCAGGAGCTGATGCCAGATACAGGTAGGAGGGTGATCAGGTTCAAGAGAGATGACAGGATCATTGGGTCTAAATGCCATCTGTGTATTGCTTAGGACAAGGGATCTCGACTGCTGTGTTGCCTCAATAGAAAATAGTTACCTCACTGAGAATCCAAACCAAAATGCAGATATTCTGCAAATGCATTTATTGGCACATTTAACAGTAATAAATGTGTAAACCAGAAAGGTCAGCTGTGTTTAATGTCATATGGCAACTTTGTGATTTTAGTTACGGTAAAAACTCAGATGACAAATGAATTCAGTGCTCTTTAGAGCTTGTTCCTGATGCAGTAGGTTGTGTTGCCATACCTGTGCTCTGGCAAAGTTTGACTGCCTCTGCCATGGTAGGAGAGATTTTATTTAATTAAAGAAAATGGGGTAAAGTGGCCAATTAGTAGCACATTCCCATTTACAGGGGGGGACGGACGGACGGACTTCAGTGTAGCTTAATGTTTCAGCAACACCTTGTTACTGTGTTGGATAGCAAGGTTGCAGGCAGAATCACTGTAACTGCTACAAAAAGGTTGTTGCATCTAACCTTAAAGTAGACTTACTGGCAATTGCTGCTTCCCTCTTTATGTTTTGTATACAGTTTCATGTATGTGGGGTAAATTGGGATAAACTTGAGTTTGTCCGCTTTCAACTTTTTGTTGCTTAAAATCTTGACAGGGACTGCTCTGCTGTTTTTGTTGTTGTTTGCTTGGCTCCTTTATGTTAATCTTCTAAAACTCATTCTTTATCTTTTTCCAAGCTGTTTTCAAAATATAGTGAGCAGGATCCTCCTCCTTAATAACATTTCTTCAGTTTTTAGGAGTAGTTATCAGTTTGGGTGTTTTAAATGGGTTGTTAAAGAACTGACTGCTATAGAAACCTGACTTTTAAATGAGGACCCTGCAGACGGTTTGTGCTTGAGCTACTTTCAAATTGCAGCTGACGTTTTGAGCAGTGCCAGTACATGTGCTTGGGCTTTTGTTTTCCCCTCTGAAACGTGTCCATACCTGCCTGGGTCTGGTTTCAGCTTTGCAGGTTCTGCTTGCCCTGTCCCCCTGACAGCAGCGGGTTGTGAGTTCCCCTGGTCTGTGGCCCATGCGTGGCAGCAGTGTCCTTGTTTCTCTGGGTGACACAGGCTGTGGCTGGCTGGCAGCAGCAGCACCATGCTGAGCACACTGGTTACTTGTTGTTGTAAACCCAGAGTGTTCCCCGAGTTTTGGTGAGAGTTTACAGCCATGGTGTTCATCCTGTACCCATCAAAAAGCTGGTGATGGTGCACAAGGATGAGGCCTTGATTTCAGTCTGCTGATAGTCTCTGAGTTCTCAGTTGATGATAAGACCAGCTCAGTTAAAGAGATCCAGTTACATTTGTTTCTGTACCTATTTAAAAGACTTCCTTTTCTGAATTATAGCAGTAGAGGTCCTTCCACTTTTTTCCACTTCACTGACAGCACTGTCCTTGTTTAACTCCACATAAACCTTGGTAACATGTGCAGCCCAATGATGAGGGGTAAAAACTCCTAATCTTTAGATTAGGAGCTATAGAAAATTAATTGAATTATGAACAAAAGAGAGAGGGTTTTTTCCCCTTTGTGTGTTGTCCAAGCAACAGGAAACTGTCACAGAAAATATGCGTTAGTGAATGGTGATAGTGGAGAGCGATGCTGGACTTTTTGCCTAAATTCTGGTGAAATAAAAAATTCAAACTTTTTCAAACAGTCCCCAGTGAGACTAAGCAAAACACAGGTAGGTCAGAGAAGAAACCTCCCTGCAGGATTCATTCAGTGCTGCTGAGATTCTTTCGTTTGCATTGAGCTTTAGTGGGAAGGTGTTGGGGGGGTTGCTTTCTTTTCCTTGCTACAGACGTGGTTAAAAGTCACAGCATACATTTCCTGACTTGGTGAAAAGCCTGTGACCTCTCTCAGCTGTCTTGTTCATCAGAAGGGAGATAGGTAATAAAGAGTCTCCCGTGTGAAAGGAGTAAGGAGAACCTGCTGTTTTAATTTTGTTCACAGCAGTGGGCCAAACTTTGTTCTTTCAGTGCTGGCCTTGGTAATTGGCTCGCTATAATATAGGAATTCAAGCCATTGCATATCTCTGGCCTTGTAACTGCTAATGTCACAGCCAAGATGAGTGCACAGTCTCCTACAGGAACATAGAGTAAATAAGAACAATAAGCATGTTTCAAACTACATACAGGCAGTGGTCTTAAAGGGCCTCAGCTCGGTCCTGATGGGTTAATTTGGATCCAAGTTGCCTGGACAAATGGATTTTGCCAGTTTATACTCTGGGGGGAATGCGGCTTTGATTTGGGAGATTTTCTGGACTGAATATTATGTTCATGTTTCTGGTTCCTGGGAACCAGAATGAAGGCATCCACTAGTTTTGGGAGGGGATTTTGGAGTTTCCTCAACATGAAGAGTGTGCTTATAGTGTGCCTTGCCTTTAGGATATCCCATGTCGTGCTGAGCAGGGTGGCTTGCACAGGTATACGATAACATTTTGTTTTTCCTGTGCTCTGAGCCATGGTCAGCTAAGACTCATTTACCTTGTTTTTTGCAGACATCCATGGTTTATTTGCCATTTTCAATGAGGTTCTAACACCTGTTAGGTGCTCCTCCTTCCTTTTTATGGAGAAGCATTTAATTATGACAGGGTTTCCCTTGGAGCACATCTTCCATTCAGTTCCCTAATTGTAGAATTCTCTGTGGGATTCTCCAGATGGGGGATAGAGGATAATCTTCTCAGAGCTCCGGAAGAAATGTGATGCCAAATTAGAGAAAATAGATCCTTTTTATTAAGCTCTTGGGTTCTTTTTAGTCTTATTTTAAGGTGACCTTCTGTTAAAGAGAAATGTTGGACAAATGGCTATCCTTTTAAATAATCCTCAACAACCTTACCTGGGTTAGATTAGAAATCCTGAATGGATTTAAACTTTTTTTGCCACTCGTTCTGTCATCACAGAGGCAAGGAGAATGGACTTGCCTGTTTCCCTTTTGTTCCTAGTTAGTTTCATTTTCAAGCTGCGAAGTTCTAAATTAAGGAATTCTGGCAGTGTGCTTGGCATGGTGGGCAGGTATAAAGACAAAGCCCCCTCCTTTGTCGAGTGTCACAGTGCCACTTTGTGGGTCACTTTCACTGCATGGTAGTGTTGTGGTGGTGCTGTTTCCATTCCCAAGGGGTTTCCAGGCATCCTAAATGTGCTACACAGTGCCACTGATGTTTGCAGACGTGGCAGGACTGGCCATCCCATTTTGTGCCCAAATGCTGGCCATGTCTGATTCTGCTCAGTTGGCTAAATCTGGCCTGTGGCATCTGAAGGGCTCCAGGGGCTGTCCCTACAGAGCCGGTTCTGGTGGAAGGTTCCCGTGTATTTGATGTGCACAAATTAATGCTCCATGAGCTCCTGTGTTAGCAGATGATACCGAGAATTTTTACAGGGTGAATGAAGAAATTAAAGCACAAAGAAACATAACTTCAGTCTTGTACTGAGTTGGTGGCAGAGCCAGAAGGAGTCTGGAAGTGACAGACTCTGGTCCTCTGTTCTAATCATTACCTCTGTTTGGGATTTTGTGTGCGTGTAAGTCTCTTGGGAACGTTCTCTTTAGCAGTAAGGGTACCAGCTTTTGCACTGGAGGGGAGAGGAACTTCTTGTCAGCAAGGAGGATGAGGCTATGGATTTTAATGGCTGTAGTTGGTTGGCTTTCCACTGTGATGTGCCACTGGGGATGTGTACAGCTTGCAGCAGTTGAACTTCAGTGCTCAGAGGTCAAAGGTGGCTAATACAAATTTTTTTTCTATTTCAGGTCTACGCACAACGAACTAGAAAAGAACCGGTAAGTAGCTAATGAGCTGAATTCTAAGAAATGCAAGCCTGGTGAGTGTAACTTGCTTTGACCTTACCCATGTAGGTGCTGTTTGATCAGCTTAGACAGCTGTGAGTGACCACACTGCATCACATAGTTTTAAAAGTTGGGGGGAAGACACAAAAAGATCTGAAAATGAAGCTTTGGTTTTGGTTGGTTTTTTTTCTCTCTCTCTGAAAAGGCAAGAAGTGACCCAGTTTTGTGACTAATCTGTATGCAGAGTAAATACTGTTCTTCTCCTGACACAGTGAAATCTGATTGGGGCACTTTCCATACATGAGGTTGCTACGGGATCAGGTTTCTTGGGCGCTGGGTACTATGTGTTACCATGAACCGAAGGGCAGAGCCCTGTGCTCTGCACCCTCTCCCCCCACCCCTGCACTGGGCTGGGATAGTCTCTGTAGCACAGAAGAAAATACCATTGTCCAGAGGCTCAGAGGTCTGGCTATCAGCGCTCCTGCGGAGACTCTTCTAACCTGTTCTAGGATTGTGCCTGTTTATCCTTGAATCTGACGTTTTAGCAAACCCTGCAGTTTTGTTACTTGGCTGGCTCTGCTATGTGACTCAACCCTTTTGTAACAGGAGTTAAAGTAAGATAAATACCATTGAGACAAGGGGAGCTAGTTCACACACAGATCAGATTATCGCCTTCCATTCAGGATGCCATAGTTAAGGTTGTGTCAGGGTTTCCATTATAAACTTATCTTGGCTCTTCTGTGGGATTTTAGGGGGCTGTGGGTGGGTGTCTGTGTTTTTTGTGGCTGCTGTAACAAAGGCGGTGCTCTGGCCAGCTGCTCCTACGAAGAAAGCCCCAGGGTGGGAAGGAAAGCTGATTCTAAATAGGCTGATTGCCTCCTCTTCTCTCTTAGCAGCCATCATTTAACAAGGGATGGGAGGACTGTGAGGATGGCCAAAGACATAGAGAGGCTTTGAGCCAAGTGTGTATTGTCATTCAGACAAGATCTTCCCATGTGACTTTAGGGGAATTGGAGCTGAGCACCTCATGAACTGTGTCGCCCTCAGTTTCCCCCACATCTGCCTGCCTCTACCAGCAGCAGTGCTGGGAAGCAGCTTGGCCTTTGCATGGTGTGGATGTTTTCTTCCAGCCTGTGCTTCTACCTCCTGGTATTTTTGAGTATCTATGGAGTTGCCATGGTCTTGTCTCTCTGGGTTGATGCAGGGAGGGTTTTTTATTTGGATTATCTTGCTCCCTGAGCTTCAACCTCTCCAGTCCCTGTGTTGAGGAGTGCTGGCTACTGGTTTTTCCAGTGCTGTCTCCTGTTCTATTTACCATTGAAGGACAGAAAATGCAGTCCTTGGGTCTGACTCATAACTGAAGATGCTTTTTTCTCCACGACAACAGTAAACCATCACTAATCTTCAATGTGCTTATTTGCATATCTAATTGGTACTGCAAATGCTGCTTGCACGCAGCTTTGGAGCAGAGCTGTCTCCATCTTTCCCTGTACCAGCCTGGTACACACACATTGGCCAAGTTTGTATGGATATGGGATCGTCGTCTTCTAGCCTGAGGGCAGGCAGCAAAACTTCACACTCTGTGTGGGTGAGATCTTAGCAGCCAGTGTTACATACTTATTGTCCAGCTACAGACCCAGTATGGACTGATGGGGTTGGAAAGTGCTGGATCTCAGCTGTCTGTGTGAGTTAAGGAAGTTCCTACCTTGGTTCCCTGTCTTCAACTGAGAACAGTAATATTATCTGAGGTGGGGATACCATAAGGATTGACTATTGGCTAATATATCAAGAAGTGTTACTCATGAGAGGAATGTTATTACCTGACCTTCCCCTTATGCCACCTTTTCCTGAACATTGACAAGGTGTTTGATTGCAGTCGAATTTGTCTTTCCATTCCCAGTTGGTGTAATATCTCTCTCTTCCTCTTCTTTTGTCTCAGTTATTCTCCTTGGTCCCCACCTGTTCCAGGCTGAAGATTCCTAACCACATCAGCCTTCTCATCAGGGTCTTTCCTTCAGGGCTTCCCATTCTGGGGCACTGTATTCCAGGTCTGTCTCAGACATGGTTTTACAACCCTTTGGTTTTCATCCTTCTGGGAAGGGCACACATTTAATCACATTGAGTGCTCTGTACAGGCAAACTCCTGTATCTGGGAACTTTGGTCAGAAGTCTGATGTTCCTGGTTTGGGATTGTCTCCTGGGGTTGTGTGCGACTGTCCCTTGATGCAGGTGCTGTGTCTTGATCAGCTTCTCACATCTGCAAACACAGGTAGACACTGTGGTGCCTTTGCTGTGTTTGCAGTGTTCATTACCAATGATCTGGGCAGCGAGTCTCACACTGGAAGCACTTATTTTCAAACTCCAGAGCAGTGATTTCTGAGTGAGGGGGATTGCTTCCTGTGTTCCCCAGCACCACGTTTTATTTGCTGTGCTGTTAAGTTTGTCAATGTCTCCAGACTTAACTGTTGCAAATATAAAAGCCCTGATACTAATGGCTTTGTGGCTGACAGGTGCTCATTTTCCCTATTATTTGAGCTTATTCCTTCTGAATCTCACTGTTATCTCCATTATTGACACACACCATAATTTTCAAAATTGTACACTATTAGGTCTCTGACTCTGTGTTTTTCCCTTCTTGTCTGTGAGCAGCAGTCTTCTTATGCTCAGTTAAATTTTGGTTTAACCCATTCAGCAATTAGACAGAGCTTCTTTCAAGCAGTAGCAAGAGAATGCTAGTAAAACAAAATGCTCTTCTCCTTTTTGAATATGTAATTTAACTTGGACTCAATATGGCAGAGCTGATGGTGTTCTATTGTGTATCCCTTTAATGTAAAAAAATAGCTAGAAATGTATTTTAAAGTATTGAACAAATGTTTTAAGTTCTACTGCTTGAAAATATTTCACTCCAGAGCACTCTACTGGTTCTGCTAAGGAGCTGTTTGATTTGGTACCAAACATTAGCTATAATATTTAAATGACTCTTCTTTTGGCTTTGATTTGGTTGGTTTTTTTTTTAATTTGAAAGTATTGCAGTGACATTTATATAAGGGACTTTGTTTGTTATAAAAAATTAAAGTTAATTTGTAGTTATTATCTGTCATTAATCCTCACACTGAAAAATTGTGCTTTTTATTTAATGGGTATGTGTTTCAGTTTATCTCTGCTCATGATGCATTTAAACAAGAAACCAGCATTCTTCTCATCTGCTGCAGTATGTAACTAAAATGATACTTTTTAGTCCTTTAACACGCCTACCAAAAACCTGATGTGTAAGCAACACTTCGTCGTTTTCTGAAAGAAAACAGGATAAAGTGTGTGACTGAAAGATGAACTTCGCAAGTGTAATATTTTCTCAAAAAGGATAACAAATGAAATTCAGGCTAAATACAGATGTTACGCAGATAGTGGTGTTAGCTGTTGTCTGTGAACATTTTAGACACATGCCAGTATTAGCAGGATGTGGTCAGTGTGGTATTAAGGGAAGACACACAGCTCTGAGGTGACTTCCTGCTGCTCTGTGAAGTGGCAGTTCTGGTAGACCAACATAGTGGTGGTGTCTGTCAGAAAACTTATGTCTCCTGACAGAACAAGAAAGAGTTTTGTAATGCTATTGATGAGATTTAAGAAATAAAAAATAAGAACCAAAAAAACCACTAGCATTTTTCTGTATATCATGAATTGTTCTGTTAGGTTTTGATGATGATTGCTTTGTAATACAGCAGAAGGAAGGAAAACAAAACTGAGTAATTGGATAAAGAATGAGTTATTAGGGCATATTTTTCTTATTGTAACAATAATTCAGTTCAAACAAAAGATAGATCCAAGGAGGGAAAGACACCTCAGAATCACTGAAAAAAAAGGATCTTTCTGAAGATCTTGCAGAATTTGTGGCTTTGCAAAAGTACATCATTTAGAAAGAAAAAAGAAATAGTCTAAGAGAGACAAACTTCTAAACCAGTTTGCTAAAAGTTTGTTTAGTGTAAAAGCACAGAGTGCAATGGTGTAACATCCTTTCTCTCTGATATCTTTTGAGATGATCAGAAGCAAGGAAGACAAACACATAGCAAGGATCGAGTATTGTGGTTTTTAGCCTGACTCTTACCAGAATCCCCCATCCTCAATGGTTCCTCACGCATTCTTTCTTTGACGTGAGAGACTGTTTATTGCGGAGTGGCTCTCCAGGGCGGTTTCTCACCCACAGCTGACTGTTGTGCTCGGGTGTGTATCTGAGGCAGCGGATAAGATAAAGGAAAAACCCTACTGAATGTTGAGGAGAGAACCGTGACCTGGGTCAGCTTGCACTCAAACGTGGGGCTTTCTGAGGCTCTGCAGCATTTGCACCATTTGGTTCTGTTTCTTTAGAACAAGGGCTTTGAGTGTGTCTTAGGAAAAGCATTTAATGTAGGGCTTTTTAAGTAGTGCAGACAAGCTGTCTAGACTGCGAAAGATAGAGGGAAGAGAAATGAAAGTATAGTGAATCCTTGCTACTCTGAATAGACAAGGATGATTGTGCTTTTGTGGTGCTATATATACTTGCCAAGGCAATCTGATCAGTGTTTGTCTTGAACCAACTAATCAATGTGGTGTTGAGTTCAGTGCTATTTATCAGGAGAGTTGGAACAAGAAACTAATCCGGTAAATTTCATTTGTTCTCTAGAGTGGGCTTTGTTTTCATGCTAAATTCATGTAGCAAATGTTGACAGTACATATTGTTTTCCTCATTAATAAAACTTGGAACCTGTGATGTTCCCTGCAGCAGTCAAACCGTGTCCCAACACAGCTGAGCATGCATCTTTCTTTGACACATCCAAAGGTCAGAGCATGCACTCATCCAGCTTGCTCCTTGTGGGAACTGTAGCTAAACCCTCCTGTATCCGAGGCCAGTGTGGAACAAGAGCTGGAGGTAGTTAGCTGTCTTCAACTCTGTTGTTTGGATGACAGATGCCTCTGTTTTCAGCTGGGACTAACAATTTCCAAGAGAGCTGCAGCATGTTGCTGTGTTTTAGGAGACCTGGATAACTTATTACAGTGCTGTTCCTGGTTTTGCTTCATCTGAAGAGGGTGAAGCTGGTGGTTTTTGGAGTAAGGCTGTCAAAGAACTGTTCTTTCTGGATACATTCGGGCTCAGCCAGTGTTATTTAGTGTCAGGCCGCCTTTTGCTATTTCTTTGCATTACTCTGGGAACTCACCAGTCACTGGTGTAACACTGGGAAAGGTCTCTGGCTGACCACCACACTCGCTTATGCAAAGTGCCTTCTTGGGCAGAAGCAGCATTTTGATTCACTTACAGCTGAAAGTCTGCAAAGGCTTTGTTTCACATTGGCTGGGCTGCTGAACATTCTGAACTCTGAGTACAGCTGCTGCAAAGGGACAGTTAGTCTCCATGCCAAGATTTGAAGGAAACAAAATGATCCACATTTTATTGCAAGTCCTTTAGTACTGCTCATATAGGAATTTCTAGTTCCAATATGATTTATTTTTTTTACAAAACGATGCAGTGAGAAATGTATGCATGCCTGTCTTCCTTTCTGCTCCAAGATTTCTCCACTTCACTTAGGAATCCAATAGCTGTTGAAGAAAGAAGATGAAAAAGAACAATACTACTATTTTGGATAAACTGTCACAAAGAAAAATGTTTTTGTTTCAACAATGTTTCACAATAAAATCACTGTTATAAGCCATTTTTTCAGAAACAGATATTTATCACAAAGCTCTTCTCAACTAAGATGTGTTATGGGGCGCTTTCTGATGTGTTTTTCTCCCATGGTGTAGAAAGAACTGTCAGCACAATCTGCTTGGCCTTGTCATAATGGTCTGATGCTGAAAATCCTTTTGTCGTCCTGCCTCCCAGAAGAGAAACTTGAGAGGAAACCCCCATCTTCGAAAGAAACCTTCTCTGCAGTCAGGTCTCTGCACAGAGGTCACCAGTCTGATTTGGAGTGTATCATTGCCAGCTTTGATTTCTGAATCTCTTCCCAAACTTGCATCCTGAGATTTCTACTTGAGTGCATTGCCACAGTTTTCTTTCAGGCTGAACCCTCTCCAGTTTTGTATATTTATGGCTGTCCTTAAAAAATTATAAGGAATGGGCAAATGCCCTCTGTAATCAGTGAACTTGGACCTCTGGCCCCAGGTAGAAGTTATGCATTCAGCTGTCCTGGCTCCATTTGCAGTCATGTCATGGCTCTGTACTTACCACCTCTCTCCTAAATGGATCTCTGGAGACTTTGCCAGCTTTTTTTTTTTTTTTTTGGTTCCAGGGTGCTCTTTGAGGTTCTGAGAGCCAGAAATCCTGATGCAACAACTTTTCTTGTTCAAGTGACTAACATTGCTCATGGGCCTGGAAGCATTGCTAGCTAAAAGCCAGTTGGGAATTTCTGCTGTAGGGAAGATGAGGTAATAGGAATATAATTTTGAGACTGATCACCTGTTAATGAGAAGTTTCAGGACCTTGTACTCTTGGGGCAGAAGTTGGAGTTGTACATGTTGATCTGAATCTAGTACATGCAGCAATCTAGCCCGTGCAGTCTTGTAATAACCAAAGGAAGTGGAATGGGAAATGAAGGAAAGAAGCTCTCGTTGCCTCTTCTGTATGTGGCCCATTTTTACCATTTGAGAACCTCTGACTTTATATTCCAGGGGAGGATGGGAAGAGTTAGTCACCCCCAGGTGTCTCCCCGTGTGACCTCTGCCAGGTGAGAAGCAGAAACATGCATAGATCCGGTGCCTGGATGAAGAAAAGGAGCAGGGACAACTTTGCATCAACCCAGTCCTTTGCTTCGTTGATCCACATCTCCAGCCAGTTGCTTGCCTTTTCTCTCCTTCACACAAGTTTCCTCTATCCCACCTTCCTTCAAAGCTTCATGCTCACTCCTTGTGGCGCTCTCAGTGTCCTTCTGTACCATCAGTGTTAGCCAGGGCCAGGAGGTGCTGCATGACACCTTCTCCCATCAGGAAAGAGAAGAGGGACACAGAGTGGAGGCACATTGGTGGCTGTGGGAGGCAGCAGTATGGTCTAACTCCTAGTTTTGGGTGCTGGGATGGTAAATGCCATTGTGTGACAGGTGTTCACAACCTTGTCTGGGAAAGGAGGGCTTCATCTTGCAATTGCTGTGGTTCTTGCCTGGCTGCAAATGGTGTGATCACCCTGAGTAGGTTGCATAGCTGCGGGAAAACAGATCTCACGGGTTTCCTCTGAAACAGTGCATGACAAAACCATAAAACAATTAAATAGGCAATGTGCAACCAAGGGTCAGAAATTCTCTTCCCATGAAACCAGTGGATATCATGGACAGGGCTAAGTCAGGGCCGTGACAGAACATAGCAGTAGCTGGTGTAATCCACCAGCCTGCCTTCTGTCCTCGGGAGTTTGAATTTGTCTGGAAATACAGATCATCTCTGCCTAGTGCTCTTTGTGGTTGTTTCTTACAGTGCCTGTGCAAAATCGGAGTATCCTGTTTTTCAGAGGTGAAACAGACTTGAGTCTGTTAAATGCAGACTGAATCTCATATAAAGGTTTTGGATTTGTCTGAGTCTGAAGGAATGCAGAAGAATACCTGCATGAGTCAGGTTTTCAGCCCAGTGTTCCATTAAGAAAGCCTAGGGGCTGCCTTTTGAAGCTATACGTTGTGGGTACTCTGCTGCCTGAGCAGCACTTCCCATTAGCCATGTAATAAGATTTTCTGTCCCTCTTGCCTGTTAATTATTTACCTTTGAGAGTACATTCATAAAGCAACATGACTTATTTAGGGGAAAATGAAAAGCTTTTGCAAAGGATGAATGCTTTTTTCTCTTATTTTTCTTTTGCCCGGGAGTTGAGTACCTTGCAAGGCTGAGGATGAGGAACAGATTGCTGTGAATGGGAGAATTTGCAAATGAGGATGTTCAGCTCACAAAAGGTGAGGCAGGAAAGGGGATGTAGCAGTTACAGAGTGATCTTGTAACTGTCTGTACAAGGGTTTCTGCACAGGAGGGGCTGAGGGAAAGAAGGAGACATAACAGAAAAGCTTATTCATGAAGCCACCAGTGGAAACAGGACATGAGTTTGAAATGTAGCGTTACTTTCGTAGGAGCAGACTCTGTGCATGGTATCAGCAGCTTCACACATGGTCCAGGCTGATAGCAGTTCCTCTGGCAAGGGTGTGGTTTTTATCGTGGTAGGTAGTAAACAGCTGCACAAAATGCAGTCATGCTTACAAAGTCAAGTCCAGGCTGCTGTCTCTGAGTTGTCTGGTTGCTGAGCCAGGGTGGAATATCTAAAAGCATCTGAATCATTTAGAAGCAGAACTCTTAATGACTCTCGGATGAATACTCACTCCTTCACTTGGGCAATAGTTGCTTCTCTCTAGTTGTCTCTACAGTGCTGTAGTTAATGCTGAGTCATTTGGGGAGCAGTGCCAAGGGCTCCTTACTGTCCAGGATAGTGAATAATGCAAAAACAAAAGGAGGGCATTTGACAGACGCTGCTCTTCTCATGCCTATGTTTGTAGTAAAAGGGCAAGGACCCTTCCACGTGGGTGAAGGCTGGCAAAGCCATACAACCATCAGGAGGGATATGTGGAAAGATGGTTGATGCCAGACTGGATTTTGCTGCTCATTTGTGTATGTGTTGATCTCCCTGTGAGCATCCCAGGAAAGAAGAGGAACAGAACAGGAAGGTTCAGAGGTGAGATCAGCCCTGAGGAGCCCACTGTGGCTGTCTCTAGCCTTGAAGAAGAGCCTGGTCAGCCAAGAGTGTTCCAGGACTTGACAACAGGAAGCTGCCAGCATTTCTATGTGCTGCTGCAGTGTGTTCATGTCCTCTTTCCTCTCAGAGCTGAATGGTGCAGGAGGGATTGCTTTGGCTCTCCCCGGAAGTTCTGGGCAAGGCATCCTCCACATTTTCCTCTCAGGAGAGACTTTGCAGTGCTACTTAAAGACACAACCTGCTGAACAGTTGGGGTAATTCATTCTAATTCCATATGGCCAAAGCCCAGCCCTTAGATGGGTATTGTTCTGCTCCTTCTGGAAACTCCGTGAAATTGTTCAAATGAGTCATTCTAAATGGAGGAGCAGTGTAGCAGGTTTGTTGTAGAAATCAGAGGCTAAAACAGAGGTTGCTTTGTATCTCCCATGCCTTTTATTTCCACCTATTTGGCCTGGTTCCCTGGGGTGGGTTGAGTTGTGGTTTGCCCAGTCAGATTTTGCCCAGCTGTATGGGAATCTTCCATGCAGCTTGGAAAATACCATTCATTAGCTACACTCCGGGAACGTCAGGAGGCCAAGTGTGGGGCGAGTCCGTGTGTTTGCCCAGATGCACGGTTACGTGCAAGCACACACAAAGAGCTTGCAGTTAAAATCTACGTGTCCTTCTCTTTCTAACAGGGGAAGACGGCCCCAGCTGTGTATACAGCTTGGTGTTTCCCTTTGATCTGTGTTTGTTTCCAGCGTTTCTCACAGAATGGATCCTGGCGCTCCTCAGAGCTGTCTGCCCTTTTCCAAGTTTGCAGCTGTGTGACTGCACACAGTGAAGCTTGCTGGGGTTCAGCAGTTTGGGGCGGGGGGTTCCTCTTCCCTCAACCCCTCCTGTTGTCTGCTTTGCTCCTGTCCTTTCCTTGCCAATGTGCACGGCAGGGAGCTGTCTTAGTCTGCTGATGGAAACAGTGCCTTGCAGATGCTACAAGATCTTCCCTTTTGCTTTGCCCGCCTGCTTCCACACACATGGCATTAATGCCTTTTGCCAGCTGCAGCTGCCACTCTGGAGCAGATCCTCTACTCTGTCACGCAGGTCAAACCTCAGAGAGGTTTCCGGAGACTCGGCACACTGCCTCTGCAGCTGGCTCAGGCCCTGGACCTAAAGGAGGGCAAGAAACTGTGTTCTTCAGGTTTCTGTGGGTTCTGAAGTTTTGTGAAGCTGTCAGGGATGGGGCTGAGAGGAGTCTGCAGTGTTCATTTGGTCCCCTCGCCCCAAGGTAGGATAAGCTCGATCTAAAGCTTTTCTGGCAGGCGCCAATCTAGCATGGCCTTAAAAGCATTTGACAGCAGGATTGCACAGGGAAACAGTGCAGCCTATTGCCCTGATTAACTGTGGTTACTGCTAGAAAGTTTTGTCTAACATCTGACTAAGACGAAAATTATTTCAGCATTGTTCTAGGGAAGAAAAAAAGCTGTCCAAAGCTGAGTACCTCTGTGAGTGTGAAGGCGAGAGTCCCAAATGCTGAATATAGCAGTCACCTTTCGTAGCAAGAATCACTCTGTTAGACCCTCGAGTTATGCTGAGGAGTTCTGGCTAAGATAGGCGAATGTGGGGAACAAAAAGCGTTGATTCTTTCTTTTTCCAATGCATGCATTTCCCACTTCACCTAACCCAAAGAATAACTTCGATGCCAAAAGAAGTGGGAAACTGGATGGGAACACTTTGTCTCCCATGGATATTCTACGTAATATGACCCTCTTAGGAAATGCACAGAGCCTGTTCTCCGTGGTGTGACCTCTTTTAAACTTTTCTTGGCTTAGAAAAGCAGCTTACAGGCTTGGTGTTCACTGGAAAAAGCACATATGGGGATACATTTCAGTGAAGGGATTGCAAAAAGAGAGGAGAAGCAAAATCTTATATCTAGTGTGATATACTTCAGGAAAACATGTGAAGGCTCTCTAAAGTCATGAGTGTCTCTTGGAGTTTGAGTTGTGTGCTGTATGAGAAGAGTACGTGTGATGGGGAAAGAGTGGAATGGGAAGGGGATTGTGCTGTGTGTTGGGCACACTGGAAGTGTTCAGCGGCAGTCAGAGTGGAAAGCTGTGCTACGCAAGCAGGGAACTTCCATAAGCCCTTCAGGCTGTTTCCCACGTCTGTGTAGACAGCGCTGCCTTCCACTTCCCTTTAGCCATCCAGGGAAAGCAAACTGCATAAGAGTTTTATAGGCTTTTTTATTTTTTCATTTCAAAGGAGCTTTTTTTTTTTTTTTAGTTGTTCTTTAAAGTCAAAAATATGATTAATCTTTCCAACTCTTGTTATCATCCCTGCAATTCTGGTGATACTTGATGCATCCCAGCAACCCAGAGTTAAGTGTTTTCTATCCCCCACATAAAACCAAGGAGCCAATGTAACCTTTGTATTTAAAAAGCAGAAAGGAGAGGAAGCATCCTATGTAGATGTTTGTTTTTTAAAATCATGTGATGTCTGAGCTACTGTGGTGTATATTTTTTTTATGGGACCTGAACCATAATCTTTTGGCCACATGGGATTAAGAGTAGGACATCAGAAACTAAAGGTTTTAAAGAAATAAAAAGTTTTATGACTGTCTGATTGCAGTGTCAACAATACAGCCTTCATCTCACCTTTCTGATTATGACTAAACTCCTTTGAATTTCCATCTTGATAATTTCTTGGGACCGAGGTGAGAGAAGACCTCAGATAGATTTTTACTGCATATATGGAGCGGTGAGGAGTTACTGGTCCATTTTGGGAAATGTGGCCATGTTGTACTCTGAGCCTTATTAACTACCAGAGAAAGGTGGATGAATTGGCTTCCCAAAGAATCCTAGTCCCTTGGCTCTTCCCACATCATTGTCATTTCTAAGCTGCATGGGCACCTGAAAACCAGGAGTAGATTTAGCTGTGCAGTGCTCCATGCAGGATTTAGGATTAGCTCCGTTTTGTGGATGAGTGGTGCGTGCTTCAGTTCCACGAGGAATTTACCTGGGGTCATGCAAGCTGTCTGTGGAC
This sequence comes from Orthonyx spaldingii, assembly GCA_013397795.1. Lineage (NCBI taxonomy): Eukaryota > Metazoa > Chordata > Aves > Passeriformes > Orthonychidae > Orthonyx > Orthonyx spaldingii. The sequence continues at coordinate 950,457 of VZTJ01003401.1, read as the reverse complement.
AGGTCTCCTTATTCTCACTTAAAGGTCTTGCCTGCTGTACAACTCTTTCCTGCTTGTGGAAATGTTGTCTCCAGTTAGTTGCTACTTCACCCTTCCTGAAAGTGCCTGCAAACTCTGCCAGCTCCTGGCTGCACAGCACTAGGAAAGTCAAGAAGTTTGTCCTTCTGGTTTACACTTTGGCCCCCATGCTGAGGAAACTCACCACAGGCTCCTTCTAGGTGAATTCTGTTTGGAGAAAATTGCCTCTTTTATTGTTTTTCAGTTATGATTTTTAACAGGAGTGTTTTTTGAAACCAGCAAGGAATCATCCCAGGATGGGATGCAACATAGAAAATATCTGATGGTGAAGCAGTAGTGAATCTTGCCTAAATTCATGAGGCCCTGAGAGTGACATAAGCACTACAAAAGAGCAAGGAAGAGGGGTGTGACTGTGATTATAAAGTGGTGCTGCAGCAGGTATTTCTGTAAGGTCATGTGGTTGTTTTCATAATACTGCTCTGATAGCTGAGCAAGTGGAAACCGGTTTCCACCAAACCAGAGGAGTAGGTGTTCCAACTCCTCTCTCTTTTTATTTGTCTTTTCAGTGTCTTTTCAGTGTCTGGTTTGTTCCAAGATGGGGTCCTAAGCCTTCTCCTGCTGCAGGAATACAGGGACAGCAAGCGTAAAGCAGCTAATCCTCCTGCAAATGTTAGTTTACTCAACTACAGTTGTTCTTGCTTTGCGGGAATCAAATTTGTATCCATTTGTGCCATTGAAGACCCAGACAGGGGTCATAATGGTCTTCTCCAGCTGACCAACAGTTCATTAGGTAGAGTGTCCTGTGTTTAATGTAATGATTTTTGGTGCCCCGTTGAAAGCACTAGAAGTTTTGTAGTTGAGCTGAAAGAAATGGAGCAATTTTCACTGTTAGAGATACATTTTGTCTTGCTTACGGCTCAGGGAAATTGTTTCCAGGTAGCCAGCACCATGCTTTTTCCTTGTGTGAAGTTTGAGCTGTCTTACACCTCTTGACCTTCACACACTCCCACAGGAGAGAAAGAGAATATAAGGAAGGTGCCAAGTTAAAGGGAAAGGGCAAGGCAGGGGGTTTGTGTTGTTTTTCCCCCCTGAAGTTTATATTGTTTTAATTTTCTAGGTGATAAACTCTGCTCCTCTTTGGAAGAACTGTATTGAGAGAGAGTTTGTATTAGCACATGACACCATCTAAGCAGAGGCAAGGTGTGTTTTCACACTCTCCGGCGCCTCCTTTCATAAACTCTTTTTTTTCCTGGTACCTCTGTATGTGTGAGATCAGGACATGGCTCACCTGCTGTCGGTGTGCTGGGAGCTGTGTTTTGTTCAGGCTCCCCTCCCGAGTAACATGTATAGGTAATTTGAGTTAAAACCATTTGTCACTTAGTGTTAGCTAACTCCTATCCTTTTGAAATACAGTAGTGCTGCTTTTTCTGTGCAAAAATCCATATACAGGAGGAAAAATACTGCTAGGATCTCTTAAGTTCTCCTTTCTAGTGCTTTTTTTTCCAAACATACATCTAAGAGTGACCTTGGCTGGTAATTCATTTTCCCTGGGAAGTTTGAGGTTAAATTTAAAATAATTTTACAAGGTGAAATTACATGCACTGCTTCCTTTGTTCCAGATGTATGCCCTCTATACCTGAAAGGTACAGTAGATATTTGATGACTCCTTAAATATTTCTGACAGTGTGAAGAGATATTAGATGGAAAGCACATGCTTTCCTTCTGGCAGAAAAGATTTTGTGTAAACAAGTATGCCAAATGGTCACATTCTTAGAATATATTTTCATTAGGAATTTTCTTCCATGTGGTGAGCTTCAGGAAATAGATGTATGGGATGGAAAAATTCTTAGTAGCTATAACTTACCTGTGTAATTTTAAAAATTATGTTAATAACAAAAGTAACTTGTAGTACCAGATCAGAATCTATTCTTGATATTGACAAATTTCCCACTCATGATTTTAAAAACAGGAAATGTATTTTCCCAAATAACAAGTTAGTAGCATCCTTTACTTTTTCAGTGATGTACAAATGTCTGTCTTATGCAGCAAATGCTTGCTTCTTTCAGCTGGTTAATGAAAGTACAGTTTTGAAACCTGACTGTATTTGGAAGGCACCAAAGTCCAAGGTCTCTTTCAGTAGTATTGCAAAGAGGGGCTTTGAGGTACTGTGTGTGCTTTTATTGCTGTGACACTCTGTGGACCAGGGATAGCTTTTCCACTGTTGGCAGGAGACCAGTCCCTGGCTGCTCTCCTGCTGCCTGCTGGGAAACTGTCTGCTACCTTGGGTTCTGCCAGGCTCAAGTGCAGGCATGGGGCCTTCAAGGGTCTCTGCAGATCTGTTTTCTGCTGTGCACCATCTCTGATTTCTTCCGGAGAGGCTGGAAGGACCTGGTGGTAGTAGATCTGAGCAGGAGTGCTTTCCCATCGCCTGGCAGTTTTAGAGGCCATTAAGGATTATGGGGTGAGAGCATCCCTGCTCCTCAGTGTCTGACTGCAGAAGCCTTGCAGGAGCCCGAAATACCTCTTCATTCAAAGGCATGGTGCTTAGCCAGGAAACCTCTGAAGAGAATCATCAAGAATAGCTGGAGAGTTTGGAAAATCTTGGCTATCTTTGCAGGTGACCTAATTCTAGCAGTAAAGCTGAAAATCCGTAGGCCGCAGGACAGCAGGTTAGTGCCTCCTCTGCAAGGAGGCAGGTTTATGATGAATGGCACAGCTGCTTTGCAGGCATGTTGGCAGCATGGAGGAGGACACTGCACTGACTTGGTGGCTGTGAGCACACTGTGTATCCCTAGAAGGATAATTACAATGATATTAGTGAGAACCAGGGCACAGGACACCGCTGGCTATTTAAAGAGCAGGTCTATTTTTAACCACCTTTTAACAAAGATGGAGTTTTTATTAGACTGGGCTTTATATAATTAACCAGCCTGGGTTGCATGTTGATGTTTACGGCTTACTTTGCATGTTCCCTGATAGCCAAATGCAGGATTGTAACTGTATCTTACGGCCAGGGCAGGAAATTGCAGTACCTGCATGGCTGGCAGCATGATGGAAAAGTTGGTGGCAAATGATCATGTGCAGGAGGTACCTGCATGTGGCCATGCTGGTGGCACCTGGGCTAAGTTTTTAAGTCAGAAGGAGAATGTGATGTAGAGCATTTGTGGCCTGTGGTGGCTGTAGGGTTTAGCATGTTGTTGTGAGCATAGCTCAGCCTAAAAGGGATTTAGCTGGTAACATTGTCTTTTGTGCTACAGTAAAGTATAGTTAATTATATTCACCAGGGACTAACATACTTTCTGACTGACCAAGATCCATAATAGGAGATCCTCAATATATAAATTCAGGGGGAAATCTGCTCCAGAGCTTCTGTTGCTGTTTGACATCTCTTAATAACTATCCAAATTGCTTGCAATGAACGGCATGGAGGAGCTGGGAGGAGGGAAGAGGAAGTGGCGGACGGGCACTGAGGTCGGTGCTAGATCTGTATGAAAATGAAGGGGTGAGAGAAAATGCCAGGCATTGATTGACTCCATTCCTCTGCTGGGCAGATGGCCACCTATGTTGCTCTCATCACCTTCTCATTGTGAAGCCCAGGCTGTTGCATTTGATCTTTTTTCTAGTGAGTTGAAGCAGCCCTGTCTCATTGGTGCCGCTGAAGATCAAACGGGTTATGAAAGGATGAGCAGTCATGTTACCGAGCAACTGTGAGTTCATTCTGGAGGAGGCACCTTCCAAACTGGCATAATTTTTATTACTGTGAGCACCAGTATTCAAGAGTTTTTGACATTGCCTTTTCTAGTTTTGGAAGTCATGAGATTACAGATAGTCTCTTCTTTTTAAAATTATTATATTCATTTAAATGAAGCTTCTGTCTTCTAGCCCTATAGTTCAAAGAGGAAAACCTCAAGATGTGCAACAAATAGGACCCAAAGGCCCAGAAGTTATGCTGTGAATAAAATTAGTCCTGGATATATCACTTCAAAATCATAGTGTTGCTTTAATATAATTTTTGGGATCTGCTTAATTTAGAAATTTTGAGTGCAGTCAGGGGAAACTGTTTCAATATCTGTGCATTTGGCAACTTTTTCCAAAGAGTTTCCAATCCAGGAGACCATCAGAGAAGAGGACAGAAACAAAGCCTGGACAGGCTGAAGGATGACAGCTGGTGATAGCAGAGCAGAGCAAACAGTGCTGTCAGAGAACAGAGTCAAAAGGAAGGTGATAGAGACTCAGTGTGAGATGAGAGCAATCCTGCTCCCTGAAGTGCCCTCTGAGATGAGGGTGGGACTCCCAAGTTTTCAGAAGTGTCCTGTTCGCAGCTGTGTCTGCAGTGCTGTGGCTTTGAATCCTTGAAGTGGACACTCTCTCGTGTGTCCGTGTAACTCAAAGTGTATGTAGGCCAACCCCTGCACCCACTGAACAATGTGATTTGCACTTAACATCCGCACAGTGTGGACAGACTGATCAGCCACTGGGGGTTACACCTAAAACTGTCACTTACCACTCCATATGGCAGCCCAGGAGACACCTGTCCTGCAGGAAATCCAACTCTCTCAGCCAGATCCCCCATATTTCGCCAAAGGATTGGAGGCTGCCTGATTTTCCCCTCCCTCCATCCCTCTTTGGCTTTTTGATTTTTGAAAACCTCGAAGTAATTAATTTGCCTTCAAAATCATAACATAATTAGGAGAGCCCTCACAACAAAACTCAGTTTTATACCCAGAAGGTTCCCAGGAAACGCAGAGATTTTGACAGCTGTGTGATGCAGAGAGAGGTGGAGAGAGCATGTCTTTCTCCAGACTGCAGTAGTAGGCTAGAAAGATCCATGTTGGAATGGACCAGTGGTGGCAGCACATCTCTTGGCACAAGGTTTGTTGGACTTGCAGCTTCTGTTTGCCAAGAACCTGAAGCTCTTCCAAAGCTAACATCAGTGATGAATCTTCCCATCTAGAAGAGTTGGGGGTAGAAGTAATTTCTGTGTGAGTGTAAGGTGCACATGGCCATATGCTCACACTGCAGTGCAAGGCCATGCAGGGCACAGGGACAGTCAGGGTTTGTAGGCTGGCCTCTTCCCATCCAGAGTGGAGAGTGTGGGCAGTACATTTCCAGGTAAAACCCTTGCTTTATGCTTACCTTAAGGCTTGCAGCATCTGTTGCAGATGGGGAAAAGGGTTTGTGTGCCCCAAAACTGGCTATTTTTTCCCGAGTGTTTCAGTTCTTTGATAAGATGCTCCCTTTCCCAGTGTACCTGGTTTTGGTTTTGTCACTGAGGTGGCCTTTGGACAAGACGCTGCAGTTGTGGAGTACATCAGTACATTGCTGTTTGTATTTTGTTTCCACTTACAGACTTGAATCATGACGTTGCTTTCTTATGCACTGTGCCACCCCTTATCTGCCTGGTGCATGGCTTGTCAGCAGGCAGAGGTACATTGATTTGTGTGACTTTGAAAAACTGCATTGCCTTGGGGTTGGGGTTTTTTTATTGTTTCTGTTATTGTTCTTACCGTTGTTAGGTCATAGATCTCATCATTTGTGATTTGGTTTTCCTTTGTCCTTGATTTGAGAATACAGTTGGATGCATGTTCATCTCTAACTTTTGCAGACAGACCTGACATGGTTAAGATGAGGTTGAAAATGTTGTCCATAGAACTTTTTTGTTCCTTTAAATTCCTATTTGTAGTATGTTTTCAGGTCTTTTTATTGTCGGTCTTAAATTTTCACTTCTTGGTTTAATTTAAATGGTAGATCATATATTTAAAAATTTAAATATAGGAAGGATTTTTGCAATTAATTTTCATGGCACATTTTATTAGCATTTGCAATACAAATACTCCTACATGCCAGGGAGCCTTTGGTAGAAATTGACTGGAAACAATCAGATGAGCAGGTATCCTCTTCCAGCTGGGAGCAAACGCAGGAAAATAATCATGAGAAGAGACCTGATTTAAAATCCAAAAGCAAGGCTCATTCTGAGTGATTTCACAGCTCAGGTGGAGAATACTAACTTTTAGCTGTGTGTTTGTCAGCCAGATTTCCTTGTGAAACGCGTGTCCGTGGTGCCCTGTGGAGTCGGGGTGTGTTTATTGCAGGCTGGCCGGGCGCTACCGCAGCGTTCTTGCGTGGCCCGAGGGCTCGCAGCGCTTGCATAACGCGCTGCAGCACCGGCAGCGGGGCTCAGCCCGCTCCTGCCTGCCTCCAGCTCGCAGCCAGATGCTTGGAAAAACCTCTTCCCTCGCTGGAGACAAGCGCTCAGTAAAGCAGGGAGCAGACACCTCGCAGTGAGGGCTGGGCTGAGGGTTAGGGACAAGAGTAGGCAAAAAACATGAAGTCCTGTGATGGCTGTTGGAGATAAGCAGCCTCTGACCTGTGAATTGCTTTTAGGAGGAAACCATATTTTCCCTGCCCTGTGGTTTTTGCATGTGTTTCTCATTACTTTTATCTCAAAACCATTCTCGTACAGTGAATTGTTGATGTGGGGTCACACGCATTTCTCCAGGCATTGCTTTCTTTACCCAGTGATCCCTCCTGAATTTTTTAGGCAATCTGTTACCTCTGAAATCCAAACAAAGTTGGTGGTTTCTAATTTCAGGGTTAAATTAGATTTGACTTTGAAAAGGCTTAGAGGGAAGAGGAGACATATGATAATGTCCTTCTCCATGTTAGGATCTTCATTCTACTGGTTCTTTTGGTGTGTCTTTTGGTTTGGTTCCATTTTGTTAACATCTCCCAGAGATCAAGTGTCTGATTTAGCCTCAGTGGAACTTGAGCATATTCCTGATGTTGAGCACATGCTTAAATCCACTGTTGAATTCAAGCCCTATAGACCTGGAGGCATAGTACAAAAATATCTGGGAAATGCTTTTCTTTTCCCTCAGATGCTCCCTTCTTTCAACATACAAAATTAAGAATTCAGCATTTTGAACTGCCACTGGAGGCAAGTTGGTCATTTCCTGCTGGGAGGGAGGCTTGATCTTTTAAACATGGGAAGAGTGTGAGTGTATTTGTGTGTGTATGTGTGTGTATGTGTTTTGCAGATGTTCAGACCTTGATTCAGCAAAGTCTCTCAGCAGTGTCTGACGAGGGGATAGTGCTGAGACTGTGCTGAGTGTGTGCATGTTTGCCTGACTCCTCAGCAGAGAAAGTTTCTTTTCTCTGTTTCCATCACTTCTGCCCATGGTGGAAGTTGGCAAGAACCCCGCACAAATCCCAACCCACTTCCAGCGCAGAAGCTGCTGTCTCTCTGGCAATGTTAACATTCAGGGATAGCTTGTGTCTGCAGCTGTTTCTCAGCATTGACCGGAGGACGGTGGGGGTCACCTGCACGGTGGGGGTGCACAGGGGCTTGGCTGAACCCACCAGGGCCCAGGGGGAAAAACTGCCAGTGGCCTTACAGCCCTGGGCTGGCCCTTGCAGGGACCCCTTTGGGCATTGTAGAGGAGGAGGTTTCCAGCCCCTGTGTAACCACTTTGTGACCAGCAGACACAAGGCTTGGAGCTGCCAGCACAGGTCCCTCAGCTCTCTGGGGACTTCCCAGGCAGGGAGAAAACTGGTGGCTTTGTGCCCAGCTTGCTGTGGTGCAGAGTGTTGTGCTAGGTTGATTCCTACCCAAACTCCTGAAAAATGTACTCAGAGGTGTGGGGGACTTTTTTTTTTGCACCCACACATTTTTCTGCAGTGCAGTTTTGATTCAGGCAAAAGAGAGCCCAGTTCCTGCAGTGGGATTTGCATGTGTGTTGTACACTGAGACAGCTGAAGCTATGAGCAAAAAGCACGCATAAATAAAGGCTTCCTCTCTGTGCTTTATATAATCAGAGTGGGTGATGTCATTGGGAGCTGGAGAGGAGAGCACGCTGTGAAATTACAGCCCTCTGCAGCCAGACAGAGCCAAGTGCAAGGGAGAGCTGCACAGAGCAAGAGCCAGGCACCCCTCTGATAGAGGCTCAAGACAGAGGACCTTGGATAGGAGCTGGGGGGTAGAAGTAGATAATCCAAATACAGTCAGATAATCCAAATACAGTCAGAGGCTCTTGCACAGGCACAAAAGGGAAAGCAGGGAGAACAGCAGGTGCCCAGTGGGCAGTGCTGGGGCTGCCATTTCAAGGGCCAGCACTCCCTTCTTCCACATGCAGCCATCTACAGCTTGTTGTAGATCTGCTGGCAGGGCTATGGGGCTGCTGGGCTTTCTCATCCTTCTTCTGCCTCAGTCTCCTGGCCCATTGCAGCTCCTGGCAGAGAAGAGAGGGCATCCTTGCCCTGCTTGCCCTCCACATCCCAAAGGAACTTGCTTCTAGTCTCGTCCTGGCCCCACACAGGGGAGGAAGCAGAAGCAGCCGAGGGGCTCTGTCCTAGCCAGAGTGGCCAGGTGAAACAAGATAAAGGGTGATCCTCAGCTCTTTGGGACAGGGCTTATGTTTGCCTCTGGGTTTCTTGAAACCTCAGTTGTTTTGCTCCTTTTCTGGCGATCCTGATGGCCCCGCAACATGGGAATCTCAAACAGGAATTTTCCCTCTCATCAAGCTGAGCAGGAAGAGGGGACCAGGCTGATCCCTTGGGAAAGCACAGATTTCTTCTTCAGCACATCAAGCACCTACAGTGTGCTTGGGATGCTGCTGTGAGAGCCCAGTTTTTTCCCACTTAGGCAGGAGGAAGGGCTCCAGCTTCTCCCCTCTCCCCTGCAGCTACAATGCAAAAGCTTCTCTGCTGCAACTGGAATTCCCCTTCTGTCATCCTCTGTCTTCCTCAGGATCAAGGCAGCGAGAGGCAGCAGCCCTGCACACCAAGCCCGCCTTGTTTCTGTGTTATATAACAATATGGGCTTTTAGACTTGTTTTTCCAGATATTGGCAGATGCGTCAAATATTGGCATAATCCAGTGGTGTGCACGGAAAGCCGTCTGGCTCTGTCTGGAGGCTGCACAATGCTGGTATTTTCATTGAATACAAGAGCCTGCAGCACTGTCAAAGCCACATTGCAACAGAGTCCAGGTAAACAAGGGGAAAAGTCACTCTCATCACAGCCTGACCTGTGGAATTGCAGCTGCCCAGGGGCAGCTCCAGGGCTTGATAAGAGAGATTAATGGCTTTGGGATTGCTTTCTCTCTGAAATGGTCTTTTAGCTAGGTCTTCTGTGATGCTTTTCAAAGAAACACAAAATCATTTAGGTTGGAAAAGACCTTCAAGACCATCGAGTTCAACGTTTGACCGATCACCACTTTGTCAGCTAGACCATAGCCCTCTGTACCACGTCCAGTCCAGTGAGTGCCAGGGCTCTGGAGTTTTATTTCTGATGCACCCATCAGTGTGTCAGACCTGCAATGCGCGCTCTGCGGTTTAAAAACTCATCATGGTCCACTGGGGCTGTTGGAAGTTGAGAGGTCAGGGACTGTGATTGGGTTAGATTTTAAAAAGTAAAAAGGTAAGGAAGGTATTGAACACGGCAGAGGGGAAACAGCTGTGGAGGTTCAGTCTCTGAAGGAAAGTGACGTGCTTACATGCCAGGACAGTTTGCAGGCTTGGCTGCTCTTTCCTATCCTAGTGTGGCTTAGCTTGGAGTGCAAAATAGGGGGGAAATCCAGCGGCAGCACAGAAGTGATGGCTTTGGTCAAACCTCTCCCAAACCTGCCTTGGTTCAGCCAACACCTCCTGCCCCTGCAGTGTGCTTACGGCCCAAGCTGTGCTATGTGCCATTGTGAGCTTATCAGCTCATACCACACTCATGTCTCAGGCAGGTGTCCGCTCCTGATGCCTGGAGTGCTGGCACAGGCCATCACCCCTTCTACAGGCCACAGCCTTTGGCCAGCACCCAGCAGAGCCACAGGCAGGAGCAGCTTCTCTGAAAATGGTCTGCATGGGCCTGGGATAGGCAGTAACCTTCTTTGCTACACCATGGTCCTGGGGCACAATGGGAACTTTTTCAAGTGTCCAGGGTTTTATTACATGGCTGGACCTTTGCCTGTAGCTTTCAGGTGCTTAACAGGGTTGATCTTGTTCAGTCTGCACATAACCCAGCTTTTGACGTTGCAGATCCGTGCCACCCTTTGATCACTGTCTCAGCAGTCCAGCCAGTGCTTGCTGCTGTCCGAAGCTGATCGCTGGTTCCAGGAATTGCAGTTCCTGGTGCAGCATCTTCCCAGTTAGTGGTAAAACACAGTGCTGAGAATCAGCCCAAAGCTCAGGCTATAGATGTGTTGTCCATTTCTCTCTGCATTCAGGAGTGGACTGTGATACCTTTGCCACTGGTTAAATGTTGATTCCCCTAACTTTTTTCCTGTTTACAGAAATAATTCAGTTTTCACCATGGGCTGGGAGCTGCCTCTAGGTGTGTGGTACCTGCCTGTAGCAGATGCTACGTGGCAGTCCACTCTCAGGTGGAGCCCCCAGATCTGAGCTCTGCTTGAGCTCTATTTTTAGCTTGGGCTGCCCTGTAGGTGTAGTGGCTGAGGCTTGTACTTGTGCTGTGAGGAGACTGCTCTGTACTGCAGCTTTATGGCTGTGCTGACAGCTCTGACTCAGTGACTTGCCTGTGTGGCCATTCAGGAAGTCTGTGGCCTATCCAAAAATGGGTTTCAAAACCCAGTATGTCTTTTACCAAAAGATCCTGCTACTCTTCATTTCTGTGCAAGAATTCAGTGTCCAGTCTCCCAAGGGATGACATGAACTGTAGTGCCAGTGTGAACCAGCAATACTTTTTCATTGCTTGTCCAATGGGTCATCATGGGACACAGGGAAAACACCTGTAGTGGGTGCACATAACTCCTGACCAAGCTCTATGTTGAAAATTTACTTCCGAGTAGAAAAACGTCCCCCCATGTCAACCATATGGGTTTAATGACAGTGGAGTTTGTCCTAGAGCAACCTGAGAAGTAGGAGATGAGATTGATGTGATTACTGTTCTTTCAGTTTGGATTTTGGATTACGATTTCCCTTTCCCCACCCCTCTATATGTTAATGTTTAATGGAAAACACGTTTTCTTCAAGGCCCTTGCTGGTCATATGCAGCCCTGTGACTGTTATTGAGACAGAATGATGAACCCTTCCTAAAGAGATTTATGGTAGAAACTGTGAGGAGCTCACAGCTACAGCACGTCCAGTGAGCACTCCCCTGTGCTGACAGTTCATCAGCAAAGCCCCTGACCCTTCCACCCTTAATCATCCTTGCTTGTCACTGACATAATTGCCTGATTACAGACTCCTCTCCCCCACCCTTTTCAAACTGGGTGCAATAGTGCATTTGAAAAACAAATGGAAATGAACTGTCCATGCTCTTTTTTTTCTTTCTTTTTTATTTTTTCTTCCCCTGCATTGAGATGGATCAGGCTAAGATTCAGTTTCTTTGTGCATGAGCAGGGGCTGGGATAGGCTTTCAGGATTCTTTTGCACTGGTGTTTCTTGCATGTGAATGGTAAAGCTGATGTCATTGTGTTATTGATTGGGATGACAACTTTGGACATAAATCATTAATGTCTGGGAAAGAGAGAGGGAGGGGGAAAACGCAACCCGCACTCGATAGTTTTCCATAAATCTGCTGTTCATCCCTGCATATGTGATACAGAGAAGACAGTGGGAACAGTTTTCCTCTGCAGCGTGAGGACGTTGTGCTTTGCCTCTGCTGCCTGAACCATTTGCCCCAGAAGATGTTGCCATATTCTGCAGAAAATGGTTCATATCACCTGCAGTGCTGTCATGCTGGAGTCTGTCTTTGTAGATGTGAGCCAAGGTCAGAAGTCTGCCCCCGGGAAGGTCTTGGATTCTCATTCCCACAGACCTTGCACCCCTAGCAGCATTTCAGACCTGGGCCCAGGAAGGAGTAAGAGCGCAGTTGTTGTGAACGACCATCCCTCTTGCTCCTTTAATTGCCAGCAGGGATTGTTTCAGTGTTTTGAACTGACCATTTTTCTCACTGATGATCTTGATTTCATGCAAAAAGAAGGTGTTCAGGTTAGTTCATGGCCAGTGTTCCTGAGTCAGCAATGAACAAGCGTGCAGGGGGTAGCAGTCATTCAAAACTGCTTTCACAAAAGTTCTTCTCAGCAAAACAGGCAGCATATAGCTCAGAGAGAGTGGAAACCCATGAGATACTTGTCCAATTTACCTGTGTGCCTTTGCCCCTGCTCAGAGTTCATCCAGATGAGTCATTATCAGTTCAGACAGCAAGAAGATAAACAGTGTCTGTCAGAGGTTAGCAATAATGCAAGTATTGGTGAGCAGCTGATGTGTGAAGTGTAAATAGTTTAGTGGCAGTCTATCCTGGTACCCGAGGGGAATCTTGTGATGCATGGAAACAGGGAAACATGAAAACTGCCTTGTAGGGGGGCAGTAGTGAAAGAAATGGCATTCCCTTGCAGAAAGCATGGCTCTGATGCTCCTGTTCTCCCCTTGCAGCCGAGCTCACCTCCGCCTGTGTCTAGAACGCTTAAAAGTTCTGATACCGCTCGGACCAGACTGCACCCGGCACACCACGCTTGGGCTGCTCAACAAAGCCAAAGCACATATCAAGGTAAGAGCTGCTTTTCCCAGCTGCTTTCAGTGTGGGCTCTTGGGAGGCGCAATGCCTCGTCCTTGCTGCCCACAGCTAACTCTGTTGAAGGAAATGTGACACTGTTAAAAAATAAATAAATTTTTTAAAAAAGCAAGCAAGCCTTGCCCCTGTGATTAACCAATTATCATTGCTACAAGCCACATTGTTGGAAGAACCTATAATGAACTCCTTAAGTGTGAATATGATGAATTTGAAGAGCAAGGATTTTGTTCTGTGTTGTGATCATTTGTTGACAGCTACGTCTCTTTAAAGAAAAACATACCTATGTTTTTGAATGACTGCATTTTGATGGGAAATGCAGCTTTTTTTCTGGGATGCTAGTGAGTTTCCATTGCCAAAGCATTAGCACAAACCACAAGAGTGTGAGACAGGTTTGGCTTGCTGGAGTTCCATGTGTGAACCTTCCAGCTAGCCCAGCGCTCTTCTAGCTTCACTTTTGGCAAAGCGAGACATGAAAAGAACATGTAGCATTGTCATATCTGGGAGAGGCCGAAATACTTTGTTGCAGGTCAGGATATGGAGAGGGAAGATGGGTGATGAGGGAGGAAAAGTGCTGCCAAAGGGACAGAGTTAGCCTGAAATGACTCCTCCTTATGCAATGTGCTTGTCGTAGGAAACAAAGAACAGTGCCCTGGTAGATTTCCCAGCTGTGATCAAAGAAATCTGTAGTAGGTTATGTAAATCACTCACTGAATAGAAAACTGTTTCTGAGAAATCCTTCTAAACCATGCAGTAAGGAACACAGAACTCCTAGGGCACGTTTTTATGTTGGAGCAGATCGTAACAAACCCTGGAGTGTTTTAGTTTGGTTCGGGGGATTGAGGCCCCGGCGTGGGCAGAGGCGGTAATGCAGGTGTCCGATCCGAGTGGAACGACACACAAACTGCCGCAATTCACAGCGTTTCCCCTGAGAGGCTCAGTCCTCAGAGACTCTTTGTGCTAATGGGTGTGATTTATCAGGACCTGAGAGGTGGAAAGGTGTGGGGAGAAGGCATTGTGCTCAGAGACTGCAGGGCAGTTCAGGTTCAGGGCACTTGCAGCTTGAATCCTTCTGGGACTGGGAAGATCTAAGCAAGGCAGGTGGCAGGGCAGTGGAGGTGAGAGGTAAGGAGAAAAAGGTAAAACTGATTATTGAGTTATATTTGATCATGTCAGAAACTTGAAGAGGCTGAGAGGAGAAGCCAACACCAGCTTGAGAACCTGGAACGAGAACAAAGGTTCTTAAAGAGAAGACTGGAACAACTACAGGGTCCTCAGGAGATAGAGCGAATACGAATGGACAGCATTGGATCCACCATTTCCTCGGATCACTCGGACTCGGAGCGAGGTGGGTGTTGCTGAACCTGCATGGAATTGCCAGGACTCTGAGGGGGGAGCGTGAGATTCATCCATTTCTTATCTCTCAGTTTCCCCTTCTTACGGCCTTTGATGTTTAGGTTGCTGATTCTGCTCACACAAGCACATACACACACATACATACAGAGTTTAGTATTTTGCATGAGTGCAAAGTCCCGAAGAATTATTCTTGCTGTCAACTTGAGCTGGTTTCTGTGGCATTGAAAGTGATGGTAAAGTTGAGGTGCCCATTTTGTTTTTTGGTCTACTGAATCTCTTGGAAATACAAAGTGAAAAAAGTAAGACGATATTAATGAGACTGTACAGGATGCTTCACACACCTGCCACTCTACTCCCCCTACCTTTTTGCCCCTAAACTTCCCATTGGAGTTCTTCTCCTCAGTCAGAATTGGCTAGAGATATCTGAATGGCTAACTAATTAAAGATAACTTCCTTTTTTAAAATATCTCCACAGTGGAGAGAGCATTAGGTACAGTAGATGGTTTGATATTTATTGACAGACAAAAAGATGCTGCATAGTTTGGGTGTGAGTCTGTAGTTTAAAACAAAAATCCTTTGGAAAATTCGTGAACAATATGGGAACCAAGATACCTGGTTAAACTAGGTCTTTGCTTTTCCAGTCTTTCTTAAAAACAAGATGTCTGTTCCAAAATGCACTGAGCATGTGTGGCAGTAACCCAGATTCCCATGGTAATGCATTGTAATTGTGTTTGGCACTGGCTTTGGCAATATAGTGTCAAGCAAGGAGCATGTTTAGGGGTAGCTTCATACTCCATTTTCTGTCTTGCACTCCATTTTATCTGTTTCTTCTTTTTTTTTCTAACACTGGGATTTTAGAGGTCCAAAGAAAGAAGTAGTGGAATAAGCTCAGTGTGTGGGGTGGTTCACCTATGCTGATGGTGTGGCTGGCATGTGGAGGAGTGAAGCCCCTTTACCAAATCCCTACAAAAAACTGCAAGCTGGTATCTAGTCTTTTTATAAATCATGACCACAGCCCATCCTATTCCAGGAAACACTGAAAGCCTTGGTGCCAGATGTCTGCTTCATTCCCTGTGTTGGGGGAGTCCCAGGAGCTCGCTGGCATGAAGGGGGCAGTTGGGTGTGTGGTGCTAACCTGTGCACATTTCTCTCATTTCCCTTTCTAGAAGAGATTGAAGTGGACGTTGAAAGCACAGAGTTCTCCCATGGAGAAGTGGACAATATCAGCACAACCAGCATCAGTGACATTGATGATCACAGCAGCTTGCAGAGTATTGGGAGTGACGAGGGTTACTCCAGCGCCAGTGTCAAGCTCTCGTTTGCTTCCTAGAACCAAGTGAGACAACAGTGCAGGGTGAACGATTTCACTGGGGTGATCAAACTGGGTCCTAGATGCCAGTATCCTCTTTCAGAATTGACGTATTGACAGCTAGGCCTGGAGAGACCTGTATATAAAGCTTTTTGGGTAAAGGAAGCCTCCCCAGAAACCCATATTTGTTCATTTGGTCATGTTACCAATCCCAATTTCTGCTGGCAAAAAGTTAGACCAAACACTAGTCCCTTTGAAGTCAATGAAATCCGTTTGTTTCTGTGGGATCTGGATCTAGACCTTAGTGATGAAACACTTTGTTTTGAATTTATTTGAAATTGTTTGAAAGAGGATACTAGAGACTCATCCCTCTCTTTCTATCATGAGATCTGAGAAATGTCAAAATTTCGTACACTGCATTCAGGTTGAATAACCTAATTTAGGCCCTTCTGAAGAGCTTTTGTGGTCCTAAAAGGACTGTATCCTACAGTTTGTCACAATCTAATGCTGTCATAATGTACTAGGAAATCTAAGAAGGCTTACATAGCCTAGGAATAACAGTGACCATAATGATTAAGGTCTCATTCTGTGCCCAGAGGGAGAGGGGCAGCGTGAAGAGATATTCAGGGGAGAACACCATTCAACTCAGCTTTCTGTTGGACATCATTTAACCAGTGAGTACCTCTGCAGCGAGGCTACAGCGAGAGGTACACACCTGTAACCTACCAGCACAGGGCGGGCTGTCGCGCCCGGGGCTGTGCCAGCGCCAGCAGGTCCCCGGTGGAGGTGTGTCCCTGGCAGGCATGGCCAGCTGAGGGCAGAGCGAAACCAGCACTCGAGAGGTGACACACCAGACAGTCATGCCCAGATACTGAGCCACTATGACCTTTTTATTTGAAGCGATTTTTTGATAAACATTTGTAAATGTGTTGGGAGGGAAAACACCCCAAGTCTGATGCGTCTTTTTAGAGCTTGTCCATATGAAACCTTAGATGTCTTTTATATGAATTTATGCCATGAAAAGATCTCTGTTTTGATGAAGCACTTGACCCAATGAAATGCAAAGATGCTTTTTTTTGCCATGCACACAATGGATGAAGGCTGTGCTAGCTGGAAGAGGCCAGGTTTGGTGGGGGTTTCTTCAGTTTTCTTTTTAGAATCATTCCCTTTGCTGACTTTTGAAGTTCCAGTCCAGTAGTTAACCTAGTTAAGCTCAGCACGTCTCTCATGTTAATGTAATGTTTTGACTGCACGTCCTGTTCCCAAGGGCCTTGCCATCTTATCTGTGCAGGTGCTGTTAAGAGCTGTTATAGCAAATGTTTTCTAATTTTCTCCAAGACAAGCATTCTAACCTGCACTTTGAGGGCTTTGCTTTTTTATTTTTGTCTTTTTAATGGCCAGGATTATTTTGTTTTCCAAGTTTTAAAAACCTTAATAGAATCTTCACCTATGGCATTGTTTGAAACTTTGTATATCCTTAAGTAATTTAATTACCCCTCATTACTAAGAAAAAAAAGAGGAAAAAAATGCTTTATAAAATTCATAACTTATTGCTGATTTGAATGGGTTGTTAATTTCAGTCCTTTAGATTTTATTTTATTGTTTTAGATAGGGTTGGGTAAAAAGAGGTAAAATAAAGTAAAAAAATAAAGACAACCATATTTAGCAGTGCAGTGGAATTGTGTTTAAATGTTAGCATATGGTCCCCATTAAAGTAGCACTTTAACGCCATTAAACATTTCTGTATCTGAAATGAGTTGTGTTCTTCCATCTTGGTCATTCCTGTCACTTCAGCCAGCTGTTGTTCTTCTTGTGCCCCTCGGTCCCGCGGTGACATCCTGAGTGAGTCTCACCTAGACTGTTGCACTGTGATAAGTTGCCTGTGTTTAAATACTCTGATGTTTCCCCCACTCTCCAACATGTGTCATTCCCTGTAAGAGGCACAATGCATGTGCTTGAGTAGAGAAGTAATCTTTCCATGGCTGAAATGAATGACTTCTGTTCAGTTTGGATTTTTTTAAATTAATTTACTTACTAAGTTTGCATCTGATTGCAGTTGTTAAATGTGTTTTCACTTGTGTGCGTGTAATCCAGTGGCTCAGTCCATCTGTTCTTCTTTCTGGGAGGTTACCTGGCAGGAGCAGGAGTCTGCCACAGAGTTAACAAATGGAGCCCAAGGTCTTTGAAAGAAGAAATGCTGCTTGGATTTATATTTGGGGTCCGTACAATCTCTGAATGACATAAGGCTTGGAACAATCTGTAGAGTGGTGAAAAGTAGGAAACTTTAGCTGTAGCAAGGCCTTATTTATTCATTATTATTGTCCTGGGAAGTGTTGACCACTGGCAGGGTTGGTGCTGAGCAGTTGGATACTAGTGGGATTTATTTATTTATGAGCCTTTTTCCATAGCTGTCTCAGCACCTCCTCTTTCCTGTTTTTCCTGTTTGTGTTAAATGCCCACTTGGGAAAGCAATACCACAGCTGAGAACACTGAAGTTCGAGGGGTGGAGAATGGCCGTGCTCTCCAACTTGGTATAAAACAGTGACATGTCTATGGGTGGAATAAATGTGTTTGAAATGTTTGTTTGTAATGCTCTGGGGCAGTTTGTCATCTCCTACCTTTTCTAGTGTTGTGGTCTCAAAGGGGGTTCTGATCTCAAGTGCAAGTAAATGGGGAAAATGTCACAGGAGATGAACTTCCATCACCAGCCACCTGCCTGACTGGTCAGCCAGCAGCAGTGGTCCAGCCAGGAGGAGGTCCAGGAACAAAATTAGGAGCATTTCTAATAGCTCCAAAGAGCTGGGGTTGGTTGCTCTGGTACTGGTGGGTTTTTCGTGGCAGATCCTAGCAGATTGCAACTGGAGTTTTGATAGTTTCTTACATGAGGGAAACATTTCTCTGGCCTTTCAAAGTTGTTCTGCCCTGCTTTATTTCTGCTTTGCGGACTTCGCTTTTTCTCACCTCACACAGCTGTCACCCTGCTCACATCTCCCTTCACTGGTATGGGCTCTTGCGTTGCAGTGTTCAAGATGACCAATTTTTAGAAATTTTTGCTGTAATTTTACAAGAATATGGTGACTTTTCCTGTAAAAGCAGAATTGGATGCACTTTCCTGAGGCAGCCTTCCCATGCAGTAGGCACACATGCACACGCACGCACAGCTCCCTCATAAGCTCATTCTGTCAAGTCCTCCCTCTGTAAATGAGATCCCTGGTGGGTCTCTTTGCTACAGACAAACCCATTAAAAAGGCCATCCAGCATTTTCCTTCTTTTGACACAAGTGTATTATGGAATGTCATCTCGTGTCTGCAGACAAGGTGGAGATGACTATCTGGCTGCATTTGTCACAGTTATCCTGTGGCGAGTTGTCACTTGAAGGTCATTTTAATGTCCATTCCATTAGCAGCATGTCAGTGACGAAGGTGATCTCAGATCTGTCTGTCTCAAGAAATCTGTAGGTCAATAGAAAGGGGGTTAACTAGTCAGACTTATCATTTTCTGGGATTTGTGGCTGTGTTTTCCTTTTGTCTGTTTGTTTGCTTGTTTGCTGCCATCTGTTTGTGGTCTGTGAGCTCTAGCCTCCTGCTTTTCTGCTTTGTTCTCTTGTGCTTGCTGTTCCCTGTTTGCTGTGTTGCCCTGTTGGAATGGATGAAACATTTGGCTTCAGTGGGAAGTGGGATCCGTTGGGTGTGCTACCTGGAGACAGTTGTTCTGTTTCCTCCCCACCCAGGATTTTAAGCTTTTCTCATGGCATATTTTCTGACACCAACCGTGCATCATTGGAAAGAGAAATCAGGGTCACATCCTGGAAGAGAATGGTAAGAAACAGGACTTCATTTGGAGGTTGGGGAGGTGATAATAATGAAAAACTATATGAAAATGGAATAAAGTCCTATTTTTTTCCCTGGAGCTTTCTCCCATGGACAGATTGTCCAGTGAGTGAGAAATTCTGTGACTTGATGGTGACTGAAACTCCTCTGCATCAGCAATGCCATCTCTGAATTGTCCTGTGGGACCCTGGGGGAATAGGAGTGTGTCCTTCTGCCCCTCTGTTCTCCAATCTGCTCAAAATACCTAGAAAACACTGATGTGCTGTCACATTTTCTTGAAATGCACCAACAGATCTGAGTGATGTTTGTGAGGATGAACACAGGAGAGTGGTGTCTGTACAGACAATATTTTGCTTTTACTGAAAGGCAGGTTGTTTAATTGGGAATAATACACCAGCACTGCCTTCTGCTTCTCTGCTCATTTCCTCCTGCAAAGAGGACTGATCCCTTTAGCGGTTAGGCAGAGGCAGGAACAGGGAGTCTGTGGGTGTTGTGGTATTGTGGCTGTGGTACTAAATATCTGTTATGGAGGGATTCTGTTTGGGGTGCTGCTGAAACTGAAGTTGTCTCACAACATGCATGTGTCGAGATCCCTTCAAAACTGTCAAGGATCAGGGACTGCTGAGCAACCTCTGGGAAGGGTGGATGTGTCCCTCGAGGTGTGGGTTCCTATGGAGCTGCACAGTTGAGTCACACAGTGCTGCTGGCCTGGCTGATGCAGGTCAAAGCTGTGAAATGTCATTTCTTTTGGGAAAGATCTTCAATGTTCACCATGCTGTAAGAGCTGTGGGTCTTACAATTATTTATTTTTATCACACTGGAAAAAATCAGCCCCTTGGTTTGTAGTTCCCCAGTGAGGCCCAGAGCAAGCTGGTGGGGTGAGCTGGGTAGTTTGTCCTTTAGCAAGTCATCCAACATCTTGGCTTGCAGGCTGCTGTGCTGCAGACATGTGATGAAGCTTTATTTTAATACAGCAAGGATACAGCTTCAGCAAGGATTAATTTTGATCTTGAGGGATGTTGCAGCAAAGCAGAATAAGCCATGAAGGAATTTAAAGCATTTTGTGGTGGTTTTAATATTGTGGTCGCTAGTTAGAATATTCACAGACCTAGGCCATGACTTGGACTACCAGTGCTCTTGCTAATGCTCCATTCAGCTAAGGTTGGGAAATTCTTTCAATGTAATCCCCTTTCAAAAATGTCTCAAAACAATTAATTGGTTTGGATCTCGTCCTAGAAGGCTTGATGGGGAAATACAATAGCTCTTTCCTATCCCAGAGTGGTGGATAACTGTACAAAATAGTATCCATCACCCCAGGAATTACCCGTTTAGGCAGGTTAGTCAGGCAGGGAAGGTGTAAAATGTAGCATCACTCATATTCCTCATGGATAATGTCTCTTTGGGACGTAAGGGCACCTTTCAGTCTAGGTGAGAGCAAGACATTGTCAGTCAGCACCCACTGTGGGAAGGCTTTGCACATCTGTACAGACCAAGGAGTCATTGCAAGGCGAGTTCAGTGCAGAAAGGGAATTGCTTTACACAAAGAAACAATGCAAGTGCTTTTGTGTAGCAGAGCCTTCAGCTCAAGACCAGAGTTTTGAAAGTTGCTGACTCAGGTTGCTGGCTTGGGTAGGTGGCACCATCATCCCAATGTAAATGTCCCTCCTTATTTTGCCATCCAAGTGAAGGTTTTTAGAGCCCAGATAAAGATTAGGCAAATTGCAGTGCAAAGAGCAGCACCAGCTGCCAGGCAGTGATCCTTTCTTGGGCCTTGCCCAGGAATGCTTTCCATAACCTCACTCTTCATGTAACTGTTGCAAGAGAGTGGTTGTTTCCCAAGACCCTGCCACAGCTGCTGCAGGTGAGCAGAACCTCAAGGGGAAGCACAGAAGTTTGCTGTGGGTTTTGCCTTCTCAACACCTCCACTATTGAATTGCAGTCCTCTCAGGTAAAGTCCTTTTTTGTATTTACAATCCTCTGAGACCAAGCAGCTACATAAGTGATGCAGCACTCAATGGCATAAGGGAAAGGAAAAGAAACATGGATTGCCATGACCATGAGAATTCCAATTTGCTGCTGTTAAGACTTCTTAAACTGACTGGGGAATCCCAGATCCGAGTCAGGTTTATACTGGTTTAATTTCCACAATGGGTTTCAATTTGCACAGGACTGGGGCTGTACTAGATAAAAGTAAGGCCCCATAGGAAATGGTTGAAGAGGAAAGATGTAGCTCATACTGGTCATTTTACACAGTACCCTTACCTGACAGGCACAAATCTGTATTCTCTGACAAGTATCTCTTCTGTGTCTATAGCTTGGGGGGTTTGAACTCTTTTACAGTAACTTCCCTGTCATTTCAGTGGTTCTGTCTGCCTATAGCAGGATTTGCTGGCACTGGGGTAGGTGCTTTGTGTGCAAAGGCCCAATGCAGAGTATGAGTTCTCAGGCCTCTTACTGTGTAGACCAGTTAATAAAACTGAAAAATAAATTGTAAAAACAAACAAACAAACAAAGTAAAACACCATCAGTCACATTTTGGGTCAATTCAGAATTTGTAATATAAGGAACTCTGGTGTTTTGGCAATTACCAGTATTGCTTAATGCAAGATTTGTTTTTATAACATGAATTTTTCAAGCTACTTTACTAAGGCTGTGTTCCAAAGCCAGCCTACAATGAACTGGCCCATCCTGCAGAAGAGGCGAGAGAGTAAAAACAACTGATGTGCTATAAGGAATGGCTGTGGCCAACAGAGGGGTTTTGGTGGGGCTGTTTTGTTCATGTAAGTTGTTCTCAAGATGTTTTCTCTTCATAGATCAGACCACCCCAAGCACAGTGGTCTCAGTGTTTCACTTATTCCAGGTAAGGTATTTCAGGCAAAAGCCTATCAAAACTTGCTTTCAGCACTTCTTTGCAGTGCCCAACAGAAGAGTTACAGCAAAGTTCATGAGGCAACCCCTGTTACAAGAAAGGTGACAGTAAGTTATTCAATGGAAAGGTACAAGTTTTGCTAAATTTTTTGAAAGGTTCAGCTAAAACAGCTCAGGCTGGACTGTCCCTTGCAGGGGAGGCTCACACATCCATTGTGTTCTGATGACTCACTCTATTGCTCTCCAGGACTGCTGAACAAATAAATGGCCCTGGAATGGTCTATTGACTGTATTTATTACATTAAAGATAAGCAGATGTAGTGCATGTCAGGGATGGATTGAACCTTCTTTTCCAAAGATTATTTTCTATTAAAAGAACAGGTGGAGTTCAGAGTAGACTTGCTGAAACCTCCAGTTCTGCCTGTTTCAGCATGCTTTTGTTCTAACTTCAAGATGCTCCTTTCGGGCAAGTGAAAGGGACACTATCACAGGCACCTGTGAAGGAGAAGAGGTGACCTTCCCCAGCACTCAGCTGTCAGTGTGGCACAACTGTCACCTATTTAATGTCACTGCTGGGAGACTGTAGCTGCAGGCTGCAGTACAAACTCCCTTTCTAAAATGCAGATTATTTTACTCTTAAAATGTTTTCTATGCAAAAGAAAATTTAACCCCCATGCTCCCAGTAAAGATGAGGAATTAAGCAACATCAACTTCATCTTGCAGTGAGTGTGTGGTACTTTGGACCCACCTTTGAGTATTACATTCTGTCCAGCAGATTCTGTACTCACTCCTGTCCTGATTATTTACTGTCATCCTCCCCCCATGAATAATTCCATTTCACCAAATATATCCAGCAGATTTTAAACACTTTATTTAATAAAAGTTAAACATACAAAACTGAAATTAACACACTTTGTATTCATAAAAATCACCTTCTCCCATTATAGGGAGAACCTTTTTCTATGTATGGATTCTAAACTACCGCTTGTAGAGTTTAGCTTGAGTTGTGACTCAGGTAACTGATGGACATTTCCACCAATCAGTGCATCAACAATTGCTGACGTGACCTGATCTAGTTAACAAATTACAAAATGAGCTACATTAACATAATATACAGGGAAATAATGGTCAGGGTTAATGGACAAGACACACATTTTATTTAATGGGGGAAATAGCTGATGTACTCTTGTCCATTAACTCAGCCCTAGATTTTACAAAAATAATATCTACATTGTATACAAGGCTACCCATTAACTTCTTTAAACACATTACGGGTTCAGAGGTGGTATCACTACCGTAAGTGCAAGACAAGTAACAGAGGAAAGCAAATCACAGAGAGAGTACAAAAAAGCAAGAGCTTTTACAGGTGGATTCCTGAATAAAACTGAAGGGGCCCAGCAGCACTGTAATACAGCTGAAGGTACAATGGACACTAGGGCCAGTCAGTTATGTAAGGACAGAAACTCCCAAATAACCTTTACTCACAACTACCTAAGTGGGATCTCGGCACTCGTATCCGCTGTGCCGTGGTTCTTTCTCCCTGCCTGGAGGGGACCCAGGCTGTCACTGCTGAGTTCCAGCTCTGGACTGCACCAACACACCTAATGAGATCTACAGGGGAGGAGAGGACAGCTGCTTTCCACAGCACCACCAGTTACACTCCAGCTCTGATCCCTGGTGAGGGATGGGGACTCTTAAGTACAGTTCCCTGTCCTATGGTTTTCTGGTTATGTTTCATTAACTTCCTATTATAATTTGGTGAGTATTTATAAAACAAACCAACGAAGAAAAACAACCAACAAGAAACAGCATCTCCTCTGCTTAAATTCAAGCGCAAGAAATTTGGACTGGAATTAAGTCAAATTTGTTGTTTCTAGAACATAAGTGATCATCAGTAATAAAGATCCTATCAGCCCTGTTCTGCCCTCATTTACAGCCGTACAAACCAATCTGCAGTGGACTTGTAAGGGAGTTATTTGAACTTCCTTAGCAATTCCATGTGACATGTAAGCTCTCACAGAGCTGCAGCAGCTCTGTAATGCTGAGGGTGTCACAGACAGCACCATGACTGCAGAAACCAGGGAGGCTCTTAAGGTGCCATTTTTATACCACCACTTCTCTTAAAGGAAAAAAAAAACCTTCACTACTGGTATGAATGAAAGATTCAAAGCTGCAGACAAATACTGCTTTGAAAGTAACAGGCAACAGCAGTTCACGAGCGTTTACCTGCTACAAAAAGTTTAATGGCTGGGGGGTTCAAATCAATAGCTGGAGATTTAAGGCTCATATCAGCTGAAGCCAAAGTGATGGTGACAAAATGGACTACTCACTATGTGCCAACAAATAATTTACTTTTAGAAAAATATAACAATAAAAAGATAAGTGTAAAGCCCTGCAGAGATGAAGTTCCACCTTTTTCACCTGTTACTGAGGCATCAAATGCCTGACATTGTATTTGGAGGTATCTTGATACTGTGTCATAGGTTTGTCTGCAATGCCACATGTTCCAACGCCAACCTTGCCAGTTACACTCTCAGGGGAAGCAAAAATACTCCTCTTCACCTGGAAATAAAACAAAACACCATTTCTGAATAACTACTAGCTGGATTTCACAAAAACACTCCAAGCATGACTACAATCTGAAGTGCTTCAACATTCTCAACTTTTGCCCTACAGATGGGCACACTTTCTAAAGGCCAGCTCAGCTGTGATGTGTTGTCACTGAGTGAAGCAATGGGGCTGGGAACTTCCTGGCTCCTCAGTACTGGATGTGATCATGGTACTGAAGACCTCAGGTCAGGCCAATAATGAATAAAATTCTTCTCTCATAAGGTGATCTCTAATAATTGGTCATGAGGAAGACTGAAGTTTTACCACTATGTCTCACAGCTCTTGCTCAAGCTATGACAGAAACGGAATAAGACTTCATGTCCTCACTGCCTTTTTTTGCCCTACACTTGCTGTTCCAAGGGCACGTCCTCAGCACTGTGTCTGCTGGGTCATAAACACAGCAAGAAGCCCGGCTTGGAGGTTTAGAGGGGCCTTCAGGTTCTTGGCTCCAACAAACACCAGCTGGCCACTGATGCAAGCCCAGCCCTCCCAGCCAAGTGCAAGCTCAGCCTCTTAGGAGCAGCACTCCTCCAAAACAATCCAGTAAAAAAACAGGTATTTGAAGTAAGAAAAATGTCCACTTTTACAGTCGCAAAGACACCCAAATCCCCACATACATCCCTTTAAAAACTACCTCCTCCCTTCTCCCAAGGTACTGCACAGAGGTCTGTCTCCTGTTGCTACTCACATACTGACAGAAGCACACAAACCTGGCCTTTTTTGTTTTTAGAATAGGCTCTGTTGTTAAACTGTTGCCACTTCACTTTCTGGTCCTCTCGTTCCTGTTCAAGTTCTTTAATTCTTTGAGCTTTTTTCAACGCTTTCTTCTTTTTATACTCTCGTTGCTGGGCTATCATCTCTTTTCTGGAGAAAAGGAAAAAAAACAAAAATGAAAAACAAACCCCACATTTTATGTTTGTGCCTTTTCCTGTAACAAACTAAAACCTGTCTGTAAAACAGATATGTACATTAGTTTTCCAGAAGTAAATGACAGAAATAAAACTTGTAAATATTCACCATTTCTAGGAAGAAAAAAATTGCAAAGAACTAAAAGTCCAAACCAAATCTTCCCATTAATTATCATTACCTTGCTTATTTATATATTTGACATAACAACCACCAGCACACTGGAGAAGCCCATGCCAAACACAGCAACTCATGGGATTGGGTGCAATTCATTTTTGAAAGTGAAAAGGGACGTATCAGCACTTCTACATCTCAGAAACATCTTGGGTTTGGAAAATGTAAATAGCCCATTGGAGTGAAAAGCCCAAACTTTTCTGGGTGTCTGCAGGACTCTGATGCTACTAAGTATTGGACAGGGATGAAAGGAAAAGGACAAAGATTACTTCAGTGAAGATAAGAAAGTTGAAGGAGTCAAACTATGCCACAATGCAGCGCCCTCAGAACAATCTTTTAGGGAAGGGATCACTGGCTATACCAAACTCTGAAATCGTACCGTCTTTTTTTTTTCCAAGTAAAAAAAGAAGTTTTCATCCCTTACAAATACTTTCCTGTGTTAGACACAGCAGGACACCAAGTAAATGTAAATTTAAACAAACAAAAAAACTATCTATTTCATTAACCAATTCTTATAGCTGAGTGAGGGGAAAAAAAGAAAAAACAAGCAACCCAAAATCAACCCACGAAGCAGCATTCAGACTTCTGTCTGTGTATTACTTACTTGGACATGGGTTTGTTGCCACTGTCCTCTTTTGCTTTCCTTCCCTCTTCCACAGGCTTGAGGTTGAACAGAGGTGTGACTTCAGCATTGCCATATCCAGCAAATGTAACCGCAGCTGTTCCATTCTCCTCATCTATTTCTTCAATCTCAGCTTCGTAACACCTGTAAAGATATCATAGCTGTAAGCATGTGAGTAAAGCTTTAATACTCAGCCCTTCAACACCTACATCAGCAAGCTAATGCCACTATGTGAAAAATCTGCAGCTACCAGCCTTCATTTTCAGGGGCAATACACAAATCAAACCAAGAGATTTTTGTCTTAATGTCAAAGGGACACAGGTACAAAGACTGGAACCTGCTGTATTTGATCTTTAGCTTCAACAGGCAATGCCCTCACAGCTATCATGACTAATGATTAATGCTGGACCAATCTAATCTGCTATCCTGATTTGATTTGAGTTCTGGCATGTCATGGGATAGAAAAAAAAAAATATTGCATTCACAGAATACAGTTTTCATGGAATTCATTGAGGTGTTTTAGAAAATGTCAGCTGAGAAGTGCGAAGCTTTGGTTCCATTTTTCTCCATAGGACAAAGAATTAAGAAAAACTGAAGCTTTCAAAACATTCCCTCTTCAACACTTTAAAGCTTAAAAGTTTTCTTATTGATTTAAAGCAGCAATTTTTAAATTTTCACAGAAATCAGTCCATGTCATATTTATGGGTATGAAACACTTTGGTCGAACTGACCTCAAGATGGGAAAAAGAAAAAGAAAAAAAAAAAAAAAAAGACATTTCCAAAAATATTTAAAATAATTGTGTCTAAATTTAGGGCGAAAGGATACATCTAGAGCAAACAGAGGAAAAAAATGAAATGTTTCATTGACAATATTCCAATTAACATTTACTAAATTAATTTCTTGTATGTTTTCAGTGGGCCAACATCTTGAGCTGAGTTAGGTGAAAACACAGGAAAACCCAAAAGTCTGGCTCGCTCTTTATGAAACACTGCTTACTTAAGAAATGCTGCAACAGAAGCAGCGTTTTCTAAAAAAAGCAGAACAATTAAGTCCAATAAGATGCACTTCAGTGGACACTGGCACACTCTTCCCTAAGCTCTGATCCTGTAACCAAGGGATCAGAGCAAAAAGAATGACCCAATGGTGACCTAAGACTAAGAGATTCCATTTTAAGTTCTAACACAAAAACATTTCACTCATTAATGAACAGAAGAACTCTTCACTTTTAGGTTAGTGTTCTACTTAAGACATCAACAGCTATACCACAATCTTTATGTGGTTACTACATTGTTAAGAGAAGCTCGTTCATCAAATAAGAGCCTCTCTCTGAGTAATAACAATTAGGATATTGGTCCTGCATAAACAGTTATTTTTTTAAACCTGCAACAGTTACACATTTGCAGTATGAAAAGTAACTTCAGAGTGTTTATGGAGTCAGAATAATCTGCTTGGGGATTCTGGGAACCCAGAACTACACAGATTACTATAAAGGAGACCGAACCCAAAATGTTGATTTATTTTATAGCCAAATCCAGCATTTTCAATTAAAAATTTTAAATTCATTTCCAATTAGAGGCCCAAACTGAGATACAGCAAGGATTTTTCTTCATAGCAATCAGTGACACATATATATGAATGCAGTGACAAATTATGAACTACACATCCCAAAAGCTTTACAGAAGACTGTCCTGACAGACCAATTCTTTCAGTCTGACATTTCTTACATCAGCAAATGGTAATTTACAAAACCACCCTATTTTTATAAGGTTAGTGACAAAAAGGACATTTTTATAAAATAATCCCTCATCTCTTTGCTACCTAAAATACCAACCTTTAATAAACAGTGCAAGAATACTTAATACCACATTTATTTCCTAGTTTCTTTTTGCTTTCAGTCACTCTAGGTCAATTCAAACTGAATGAAAGTCTCTTACCATTGAACTATTTCATGTAACTGTTAGAGAAGTGTTCTACACTTACTGTCCATCCTCACTCCATATGGCCATACACCTGTCCCCAACCTTCCAGGAGTGACTGGGCAGGGCAGACGCGGAACTGTCAGAACTGGCAAGAGTTTCCGAAGGTTGTGTTGAGAGGAGATCTTTGGTTAACTCTATGACTTCCTAGAAAAGACAAAAAACCCACAAAGAATAATTTTTCAAATTCCTTTCACCAAGCATATTTTCACCCCAAGCTTACTGGTTTTGGTTTGGCTTTTTTTAAAGTTACTATGTTAAATGCATAGCTGATGTGTGAATTACACTTGCTTTGGTTTTTTAATAATTTAATTACACTCATTAATTGCAATTGTAGATAAAAATATGTACAGTCCTCACTGTACTGCTGTAAAGCTGCCCATGCCCTCATCAAATTTTCAAAAAGCAGCCTATTATTACTTTTCATAGCAGTTCTCTCATTGGCTGAACTGTAGCATCCTGAGCCAGCGTGGCAGAGCACCCTCCAGCTGTGAAGTCCTCTCTCTCATTTTATTAGAAAGCATCCAGGTGAACACTACAGAAATTGGTTTCCTTAAGTCATTTTGATAGAAGTGTTTGTTTTTTCCCAAATTCCCTGACCTTGAGATTTCAGGTCAGGCTTTCCCTGGCTAATCCAAGATGGCAAAGTAACAAAATTTCCCAGTTCCTTTACACCTTATTCATTTGCAGGCAGGAGCATGCAAAAGGCCTCTCCCAATTTCTTGTAAGTATTACATTAAAGACTAAGCAATCAAGACCTCTCTTTTTCACTAGTGTTAAAAGTCAAAGGACAGAGCACCTAATGGGCCATGTAACCTTTCTATATAATGCAAAGAAACTTTGCAGGTCCTAAAGAAGAAAATTTCTTCGGTTCTTTGAGCACCTCAGCACGAACCATTGTCACTCTCCTAACAAACAGTAACCATTAAATCGGGGCAGGGGTTACAGATAAACTGTTCAGCTGAGGCTTGGTGGAGGCCTGAACTTTCCTCTCCATTTCACATCTTACTTCAGCTATGGGCACACAAAGACTCAGGAAAACGCAGTAAATGAGCTGTTCATCATCCCTTAAGAACCTAAAGGATTGTAAGCACTTCCCAAATGAGTAAATACACGATGAACTTACAGCACTTTTATCTGATAACCTACACAACTAGCATCAATGGCCTAACAGTTTGTTTCTGTTGCAGCACGTTCATGTCTGAATTTCCAATAACTATTAACAGTTTTGCTCTTTGCTTTGGAGCAGCTGCTGGTTAATAAGTACTCCAGTGAGCACAATCACTGGCAACTGTGAGCACAGAAACACACAATTACGTCTACTACTTAGCTCACCATTTTCCTAATGCCACAGCTGAAGCACAACAGATTTTATTATCAAGTTCCCTAATTTGAGAACATACAGCATTAGCCTAATTTTCCCTCCCAGGTGCACAATCCCAAACTATTCCTCAACATACAGGTAGCTGTATTCTGCAAATCCAAGAGGCATCATGGTTTGAGACAAGCATCTCTCTCAGCAGGTCAAATACCTCACACCAAGCACAAGCCACTCCTGAGAACAAGTGTTTCAGGTATTTCAACTACCAGTAACTGTTGACTAATTCTTGCCACACTTGGGGATGGCTTATGGTAGAACTTGGATGGGAATAATTTCAGACAAGCCTACCAAGATTCCTCTGAATTTAATAAAGCCACTTACACATCAGGTTATTAAAACACCAAACTTTTGGTAAAAATCTTCATCTGATATCCACATACCATAATGCTCAGCTCACAAGACAGAGATATCAATTTTATTGCAAGCCATGAGACAGTTCTCAAGTCTTTAAGAGAACAGATCATTCCAAGTAAATTTCTGAGCAGGACTTGGACTACACAGCAGGTCAGGACAGCCAAACAGGCTGCACAACATGGCTTGGTGCCACATCCCCCTGATATGGAGGTGTGACCCACAGGGAACACTACTTAGAGTTTGCCAAGACTTTTCCTGACCAACAGGTCTTTATCAAGCCAGACAGAGCTCTACACTCCAGAGCACAACACTCACAGATCTCATCTCCCATTACAGAAGATGACAGCTGCCATCAATCCTACTAGACAGAAAAGGTAAGTTTGGTTCTTGGGTGCACAGAAACTGTCCTAGAAATGCCTTGGTGAACCAAAAAGTGAAAAGCTAAGTACTTCTAACAATTTCTTACAATATTTCATCTTGTTACTCAAGAATAATCTAAGCATACAAGATGCATCAGTATTTCTAATAGGAAAAAAATGTTTCAATTACATATTAACCATCTTTTTGAACAGACAAAAAGGTGTTTATTAGTTGGGACACTGACGCATCAAACCCATTTTTACAG
This sequence comes from Orthonyx spaldingii, assembly GCA_013397795.1. Lineage (NCBI taxonomy): Eukaryota > Metazoa > Chordata > Aves > Passeriformes > Orthonychidae > Orthonyx > Orthonyx spaldingii. The sequence goes on along the minus strand of VZTJ01003401.1, from coordinate 919,909 downwards.
CTGTCTGCTTAGTTGGCATGTATCAAGTCTGCAAAACATTATGTCATTTTCAAGGTGGAACATAGGGATAGCAAACCTTTTGGGGACGAAAGTGTAAAGATCTTCCCCATTCTGTGCAGAAAGCTTTTAATAAAAAGTTTGCAAGTTGTCCTTTCACATCAATGATCTCTGCATATCAAAGCCGAGGTCGTGTTGGTATCGGAAATATCATCCCATATGGGTTTTGCTGTGCATTTTAAAAATATAAAAATATACACATGCTTTTAACAGTGTACAACAGAGCACATTCAGATGATCTATAAAGTGCCTTGTGGGCACAAAGCCTTTGCAGTTTAAAAGGAACTCTAAAGATCACTGTAAAGAGGCACTACTTGTGTTCTGGTTTTGAAGCCCCAATTTATTACTGTTATTTCCATACAGAGCAGTGGCCACTGAACCTTGCACTGGGTAGTTTTATGTATTTTTACACCTAAAGCAATCCACAACAGAAACGAAGCAGCACCTTGCACTCTCATGACAAATTTTAACAGCACTGCTGGGATTCTCTATATGCCAATGTGTCTTTATATGCACAAGAATCTAAAAGACCACTCATACATTTAAAATTAGGCTGGTGGCCTTCCTGGCACTAAACCACGTCCCAAGGAACAGAAATGGGTTTCAGCTGTTAAGAATACTCTATGCTCTTGTAGCAAATGAAAAAACACAGCTCTTTTCCTTTCTTGTATAGAAACACAATCAGGACTCAGATGCACAAGGAATACAGAACTACACTCCTAAGTTTTTAACATTGCAAATGCATTTAATGAACAAGCAGGTTCTGGATCAAGTTATTTGAGAACTCAATAAGAACATCATGTTAAGCCAAACCAACGGGCTTCAGCATTAGTAAAAGCAACAAAAAATAATGACTTTGAGAAATGCTTCAGGGAAAAAAAAAATTAAAAACCAACACATAGTAAAGACAGCACTGGCATATCTTTCACCTCTCTGGCCAAAGTCTATAGTAGAAGAGTTTGCTGTACAAATTAGTACATCTTTTTTACTCATTCAAAACGACAGATTTAAAATAAAGACAGATTTAAACTTCGGGTTTTTCCAAATTAAGCCAACCATGACTATACAAAGCTATGTGAAATGAAAGTAACCAACCCACCAAGTGTCTATTGTTATTGCAGGACAAATATTTAGGAAAGATCAAACACTTGTAAAAGACCCTGGAGTTTCACCTACCCTCAAGTTCTCACCTGTAAGTCTTTCTTCAGTTTCAATAAATCCTCATTGTCTGCATTCCCAGATAAGGCAGCCTCGACTTGCTGGAGCTGGGCTTTGTAGCTGGCCAACTGCTTAGCAAGGTCTTCCGACATCTACGAGAAACACACACACACACACAAACCCCACATCAAAACAACAGCCTTGCTGCTTTTTAATCACACCCTGTGCTCCAAGGGAGGTAAAATGACAACAAAAAAAAGCTGTTACTAACACGTTAGAAAGACAGCTCATTAACTTTCAATAACGAGTATTTGTTCAGTAATTTGACTATAGATACCCGCTCACTTCATTTTTGTACAATTCCGGCTTCTCTCAAGAGACTTCTGAAGAACAGAAGGCTTGAACACGTGCCCGTGTACGGGGTACACGCACAGTTTAGAGCTTGTGAGCGGCGCGGCCTTGAGCAACCGTCGCAACTCGCCGGCTCTTTAGAAAATGAATGCACGGAGCCAGCAAACCCCGCGCACTGCGGTGTGTGCCCTCTGGTGCCGCACGCCTCAGCACCGAAACCCTCTGCGGCACCCGGGACCGGGCCCTCCCGGGCTCCCCGCGGGCCCGAGGCGGGCGGAGCAGCGCGGGAGGAGAGACGGGCCTAGCAAGGGCCCGCGCCGGCGGGCAGGCCTAGGCCCAGCCCAGGCCCAGGGCCGCTCGGAGCGGGAAGGGGCTGGGCCCGCGGGGTCGGCAGGGCCCACCCGGCGGTCTCACCTCGGCGGTGCGGGGTGCGGGCCGTGCCCGGGCCGGGGGCTGCGCTCCGGGTCCCGTCAAGCCGCGGCCGCTGCGCTGCGGCTCCTCCCGCCTCCTTCCGGCCCCCGCCGGCTCCTTCCGCCGCCCAGCCGGGGGAGGGGCCAGGGGGCGGGGCCTCGGCCGCGCGCGCCGGCGCTCGCGAGAGCGGTCACGTGTGCCGCCGGCCGCGAGAGCGGCACGCGCGTCACGTGGCGG
>VZTJ01003401.1:859542-917683 GCA_013397795.1 Orthonyx spaldingii | reverse complement strand
CGGGATCGGGATCGGGATCGGGATCGGGATCGGGACTGACGGCAGCAGCACCACTGAACCAGCCCGGCTGGAAAAGACCTCAGAGGTCACCGAGTCCCAGCTCAGAGCCAATAGCCCCATGTCAACTCCGTTGTGGCACTGAGTGTCAGGTCCAGTCTTGCCTGAAACACCTCCAGGGACCGTGACTCCACCACTTTCCTGCGCGGTCCATCCCAACGTCTGATCACCCTCTTTGTGAAGAAATTTCTCCTGACGTCCAACCTGAACTGCCCCTGGCGCAGCTTGAGGCTGTATCCCCTCATCGTGCTCCTGATGGCAGGAACACCTCTCTGGAGCAGGGCTTGGCTCCAAGTGTTCAAGGCCAGGCTGGACAGGGCTCAGAACCCGCTGCTCTAGTGGGAAGTGTCCCTTCCCACAGCAGGGGTGGGATGAGATGAATGTCAAAGTTCCTTCACATCCAAACCGTTCTTGACTCTCAGTTCACAACGGAACAATGGCAGATTTGTGCTATTGGAGCACAAATGTAGGGGACCAGGGCTCCCCGAACCTGCCTAGACCCAGGGGGTTCTCTCACTCACATCTTTGTTCCTGACAGTATCAAACACAGCAACACCCTCTGGCTACTTACATGATCACCAGAACCATACAAAACTTATCACCAAACAATTTAGGAGAGAGTAAGTTCCAATATTCTTCCTGCAACAGGAGAGGAAACCAAGGGGAAAAGCTCAGTGGCTTCTTCAAGCCTGTCACAGGAAGAAAAAAATGTTTCTAGTGGAAATGCAGTGATTAATTTGCCTGTGAGCCTGTGAGCCAGGCAAATTAAGCAGATGCCCAAAAATTTTTTCATATTAGCAGGAGGATCAGTGTCTCCTGGAAACATCCTGTCCCTCATGGTCACGGGCACATGGTGCTGCACAGGAAGCTGACTTCACTCATCGGATTTGTTTATGTGTTATGAGGAAAATATATCTGCTCTGTTCGACACTTGGTTTATGTCCTCAGAAGAAATCCTAAACTGCAATGAAACGCATTTCTGTAGCTTGGTGTATGATTTGATAATTAAAATGCAGAAATTACTGGACACTGTTCAGAGACAGTTGATGAGATCAAGTGTAACAATGAAAATAGCAACAGCATCTCTTTAGTATTTTCATTATTATGCAATAATAAACTAGAAATAATGAAGAAAACATTTTCTAATAAGACTTTGCAGACAGATCAGCAACTGTTGAAATGCATACAGATTTTTAGATACAGAGCAATCCTAATGACTTTGTGAGCATACCTATCAGTTAGAATGGGCATTAGTACAATCAATTTCAGCTTCACATTTCAGGACAAGAAATATATGCTGTATCTGTAGGACTGAAGTGACAGAGAGGGACTGAGAAGGCATCCACTGTCCAGCTATCTCCAGAGGTAGCAACAGCAAAAAGGAGAACACTTCTATGGCTGCATCAGCAGGAGCAAGCATAAAGAGGCATTTTATTTCTATAAAAGGTTTGGTGGGAGTTAATATTTAAATTGGTTTATGGTTATATAGTAGAGTATGTACTTTATAGTAGACTATGGAGTTTTATGGGGTCTGCAGACATCTGAAAAGAGCCACTAACATTATAAGCTATATATGTTATGTGTAGAAAGAAAAGCCAGATCTGGAAACCACTGATCCTTAATTCCTACAAATTGAAAATTCTCATCAATTGCATCCTTAAAACTGGATTTATCTTCACCCAAAAATAGAGATCTTTTTTTCTGTATTTGACTCGAGAAGCTCTTTTACACTACATTGAGGAAAAACAGTGTGAAGAGGACATCTTCCTGCTGTCCTACAGATTACACTTTTTAAAAAAAAAAAAAAGTTTATAGTTCATTAAATGTTTGGTGCTTGTACGCATACATACATAGAGGCACATTAGCACTACTTACAGCGATATATATAACTTAGCAACAGAAAGAAAAGGCAGCTTAACTGGCTTTTGCCAAAGACAAACCCTTGCCATTACCATTGGGAATTTCAGCTGTGATCCCTGGTGGGAAGCTGTCGGACTGACCCGACTGCACCTGCGGAACACCGAGGGAAAGCTGCTGTGACTGGAGCCTTTGTGGCGATGCTGGCGCTGCGGGGAGTGGCACAGCAGGCTGGGAAGGTGAGGTTTCCAGTGCCCGGGATAGCTGGGCATGCTTTGGCGCTCGGGAAGCGGCTGCCCGCCTCTAAGGCAAACTGCTGCGCGGTTGGAAGAGGCGCTGGTGCATCCCGCAGCCGCTCTTGGCTTGTCCAGGAGGTGGTAGTGGTGCTGCGCAAGACGTCTGCATCGCCAGCCGTGCTTAACTGGCAGCTCGGGATACAGGTCTGCTACGGGTCCGCAGTTCTGTCCCTTTCTTACAGTCTGCTGCGGGATTTTTATGGCTAGATAATGGGACCATATATAAGAAGTTGGTTTTGAAGGTAACTAGGACTATACAGTCTTTTGAAACATGGGTGTCTTCGGTGAATAAGTACTCTTAAATCCACAATATTCTCCATTCCCAAAAGTTAAACCCTGAAGCACTTAAGGATCAGAGATCCAAGGGCTGAGCAACAACCAATATTGTGAAGATTTTGTTATGTCTAAATGATTTAATATCCTGGTTTTCAGCTTTGTGTGGGTGTATTGTTGTGCGTAGCACAGAGACCTAGACTAGCAAAAAATTGGCTTTTGCAAACAAACTGGTCTGTCCTCATGGCAGAAATTGCAACCCAAGTCTAGTCCAGAATGGAGGCACTGGATCTTTTTAGGCTCTTCTGGTAGGCTGCCTGCATGGCAGGTATTGCCCTATCACTGGGCCAGGATGTCAGTCTTGAAAGCTATTAGTATATTAATTTGGATTAAGAAAATATTGTATTAATGTTTCAATTTTTAGGGTTGTTTTCCTGAAGATGCAGGGCTTTTTGTTCAGTTGTCCTGTTCCTCTAAGTAAAATTTACTTTATTTTAGGGGGTTTTTTTACCATTTGTCATTATGAGCAGAACTGTCAACTTTGTCCATAGATGCAATTATGCAATATTTCCCATTTTGAGGCATTTTGTTGTTGTTACTCTTGCAGAATTCATTTCTACAGCCTGGTCTTGGTTTTTTCTGCACTGGTTGTTTGAGTGTGGCTGAACTTAGCAGTTCAGCAGTTTGGCACTTATAAAACCAAGTCATAGAAAGAAATGCTGCTTGCCCAGGCACTTGATTAAAATACACACACTGTTGAGAGGTTCAAGTGCCTCTTGGCTTTAAAGCATGGTCTCAACATTTCTTAGGGAAGTTCTGTGTGGTTTAAGTCTCCATTTTTTGCCTTTCTACTCTCCTGAAATTTGGCCTAATTTTCAGGTTTTGCAATGTCTGCTTACACAGAAGTTTGTGTGGAAGTGAAGTCGGGTAGGTGAATTGTGTGTACATTACTGAAGATCATTTGACTCTCTGCAGCCCAGGTAATCAGTGCAAAATATGGTGCTAAGCAAAGAAACTGAGAGATCAAATATGTTCTGACCTGGATGACTGTAGAAATTATGTCCCATTGGTGAAAAAGGCACAGTGACTGAAACTGAGGGGGGAAAGTGAATCAGAACTCTATGAAGAATAAGATTCAGGGTGCAGCAGCATGGGGATAAGGAGAAAATGTCAGAATTAGGAAGAATGGACTGAAAATTTACATCTTTTATGATGTCATCCACTTCAGAAGGATCTGAAGCTCTTGGATTTCCATTCCCCTGCAACTGACAGCTTGTGAGAATGCCAGCTTGTGTGGGAAATGACAACCTGCCAGTGTGATGGTTTACATTACTGGCACAAGCAGCAGGTCCATTTGCTGGGTCTTGATCAGGCCCACACAACACAGTCTGGCAGATGGGATTTGCAGCTTCGTTGAGCCTTCAGTTGGGAGCAATATTCCAAGACAGGGTGCAACTTCTTCCTGTGAGATGCTCTACCATCTGCGTCAGGCAGTGTCAGCCCTGCAGGCCTGGGCACTGCAGGAGAAGGCAGCTGGAGATGCTGATTTTATTTCTTGGGGTGCCAGGAATTGTACTCCTGAGACTCTTTATGTCCAGAAGGTGTTTGAGTGGCAGAAATGCTGAGAAGATAAGGGAAGTTTGGAAAGTAGGGAGCAAGAGCCATTGCAGTGGGTAAAAGAGCCTGGGAGGGTTAGGAGAGGAGCTGAAGCAGCAAGCCAGCAGTGTGGGAGGTTTGGGAAGCAGGAACTTGAGGTTAATATGGGAACAGCGTGGGGGTATTTTGTGTTTGTGTGTGGGGAGGGACCTGGGAAGTAAGGAACAAGATGGACTGCTGTGATAGATTGTGGGGTTGCTGTGGGGGAGAAGAACCCAAGTCCTGCATGGTGAGGGTAGACAAACAAGAGAATATTGTGTGCACAGGGAGAGGGCAGCTTGTAATGAGCTCATGAAGGGAGAGAGAAGGGGCTATGAGGTGCTGCTGACAGCAGTGATGACTGTGTGTGTTTTCCCCAGGACAGCGTTGCTGCCAGCTGTGTGCCACGCACTGGCTGAGCTTTGTGGCAGCTGGTCAGCAGCCGCCCACCACGAGCTGTGTGGCCTCTGGGTGCTGGTGAGCTGCTCTGCTGTGTCCCACAGCTGCAGCTCAGTGCCAGCAGTCAGTCTTTGGTGGTCCACCCCCATGGGAGCCCCAAGGTCTGAGCACTCTGTTCAGAACACAGGATTTACAGTAACCCAGAATGTGCACTTAAAAATAGGCAGATGTTTGTGGGTTCTGTATCGCTGTTTGAACTTTAAAGGAAAGTGAACTGAAAGAAGAGGAAGAGAGCCTTGCAAGAGGGCTACTGAATAGCCCTGGGTTTATTCTCCTGTGTAGGAGTACCTTCATATTGTGAGTAATGTAGATCTGTGTATGGAATAAAAGCTCAGAGTATAAACTTAGAGCTAATTGCCCCATGGGACTTGTAGTTGAGAACTGACCACAAAAGCTCTGATTCATCTGGAGGTAATTTTGCTACCACAGGACCATGGTTAAATTGCTTTTAGGAACTGTCATACATTCCTAGGTTTTGAAAGTTCATAGCATCTTGGCTTGGAAAAACTACAACTCCTGATCAGTGTTACTTAGGCCATATGAGTAGTTTTTGGAGGTAGACAAAAATAGGAAGATATTTGAAACAGTGTTACTTATTTATAAAGAGGGTTTTGATTATTTTCTGTCTCTTCTGAAGTCAACAACATCAGAATTTTAATTAGTCTCACCTTTGGACCTCAGTACCCCTGTTTCTTTGCCCTCCTTTAGAACAAGGGATAACACAGCTACCTTACATTGTAGAAATGAATACTTAAAAAATGCTGCCACATAGTACTGATGAATATCAAATGAAATCCAGTGAGAAAATGAAGAATTCTCTTTCTAAAACAGAATTCAAGGAGTCCATGGCAAATAGTGAGTTCTACTGATGCAGAAACAGATTATGATTAACTGGAATCAAAGCAGTATCAAGGACTATTGTTGTCTTTGTCATGCCATATTGTACTTTCATCCTATGAGCCTAGAGGTTGCCAGCAGTTAACATTTTTGTTTCACTACTATGATAAGTTTATTTTTGCTAACTATAGTGTACATGAACCTTTAAAAAGGTTAACTATGCCATAGTAGCTGCAGAATTCACATGCATGGATGTGTTTCCTTTACCAATATAAACAACATGTACAATTTACATAAAATGCAAAATATGTGCATCACTGCTCCACACTTTTCCATCTTTCATTCTACTGACAGACTTTGAGACACATTTTCCTGGAGTGAGAGAATTTCTGGAGGGTGCACGTAGCGGTGAGAGATGGCATTCACCCATCCTGTTGCATGAAGAAACTTGTTAAACATTCCTTCTACATCATGTTAGTCACTACTTGAGCAGCAAGACTGCTTTCATGTGGTTTAGCATCCTGTTCCTGGTAATCAGAGTCTTTGGTAATCAGAGAGTGTTGTCTTACATCCTACAGCTGATCCAACACTTAGAGAAACTGGAAATCCTTCTAAAGATGTTTCCTCTGAAAATGAAACTGAAATGTCTCTTACAGAAATTGTCTTGCATCTCATTGCAGCCGTCTACAGATGAAATTAGATTGGATCCTTGGCCAGCAAATGGCACTTTGCAGAGTCTACTAATTAAAGAAGACTGTATCAGATGGGCACTTAGGAATATTTTTATCAATGTTCCTACTTATATGTCACTTGAAGGAAAAAATAGTGGAGCTACTGATTTATAGTTCTTTAAATGCTAAACTTAATAATAACATAATGTGGTATCCATTTGAACGGGAAACCAGGATGACAGGTTGCCAAGGGTATAGTAAGATATAGGCAATTTAGAGATATAATATGATTTGGATTCTCATTCACACAGAGATGTCAGCACCATGTTTGGGCTCTGGGATAATTTTTACTCATTGTGTATTGGCTAAAAATCTGTGGGAGGTGTTTGGTTGGGGTTTTTTAAAAATCTTTCTTTCAAGATTTTTAGCAATTTCATCTTGCACTGCCTAAGTGCAGTGCTATCTACATCCTTTAGTTACGAAGGAGAAAAGGTGTAGTTAATAGGTTGTGCTGTTTCATATGCTGGAATGAGGATTTTGATCATTTGTGCTATGCTACCTATGTGAGAAGGTTTCAGTTCTTCAGTGCAGTTATAGGTCTGATGTATTTCCAAAGTTTTAGATCTGCAGGAGCATTTAGCACTTAGCTTAGTACTGTATTGACTCAGGGATAGATGATGGATTCTGGTTAGGTCCCCTTTAGTTATGGAGGTGTTTGTCCTCATCTTGGTCAATCCTATTCACCTAATTTGGTGAGAGAGTGAAATATGCTGTTCAATGGCATTTGAGCCTGTACTGTTACCAGCAGAAAGAGCTTAAACAAAAGAGCAACCAATGTCCATGGGAACAAGGTGATATTTTTTGTCAGTAACCATTATAATAGGTATTACTTGATACTGTTGCAGTATCTTTTGAATGGGGCAACCGCCTGTAACATGAATTATCGAGATGCAGTGTGCTTTGCTCTGAGTTTTCAGTTTCACACCATGTCAGGGATGTACTGAACTATTCCAGGAGAGGTACCATGTATAGGACTATGTGTAGACAAACACTTGTTCTTCCTGTTGTTCAGATGGAGAATTTGATCTGTGGTTTTTAATTGAGTATGAGAAGTCACAGTGTTTTACAGCATACATAAGGATGAATATCTAACCAGCTAAAGTGCAACTGAGAGCTCAGCCTTCTGAGTTTGAAGGCTTGGTGGGTTTTCAAGTTTGGGGTTTTTCTTAAGCATCAGTTTCAAAATCACCAAGGGTTTTGCCAGTCAGGCACATAAATATGAAAATCTAAATTTGGATCCAAACTGCTGCAAGGAGTGCTGATCCATAGATTTTATCTAGAGTCAGATGTTTTATGTATCTAAGTTTTTTTTCCCTTTTCCATCCTTCCTTCCACACCTGATGAAACTATTTAGATTTGAAATATTGAAAAGCCACATACCTGAAGCGGCAGTGGGCTTGTTTAAACACCATTTTCTGGTATTAGTTTTATAGATCCAGAGATGACTAATAAGGAAGTTTCTTCATTCAGTATTCATGGATGACCAATTTTTGCTAGCATGAGGAACAAAGCTGGTATGAGAAGGTCATGTCACCCAGGGAGCAATTCAAATCTCCAGAGTGAGTCATGACACTGGTATCTTAGAGGGAGAAAATATGGTGCAAAACTCAAACAGCGTTTTTTTCTTCTCCATTTTTCATTTTTTGAGATATTTCCAAGCAGACTTATTTCACTAACACTCATGGTGTCAATATTCCCATATTTAGGGCATTCATTTGAGGTCACCACCTCCCTTTTACTGTATTAGAATGAAGACGATAGCTGCCTGGTAAATCAGAATGGTGACCATAGGAAATACTATTGGCATATCTCGAGAAGAGTTTTCGTAGTATATTTCTCCTTTTTTAGTCACTTTGGGGATTTGAATATACATTGCAGCAGTGAAGAAGGTAGAGGTGTTTCCTTTGGCAAGCACAATACAGCACAATTATCATATCAAGTGATTGCAGATCCTAAAATCATACTGATAGTGTTGGTGGTCTAAAGGCAGTAACTGCACCCCTAGGTGTGATGTACCTCAGCAGGTCTGTTCTGTATCAGGCTCCTCTGCAGTAGCTTTGCTTTGTACACCGAGCACAGTTTGCTCCACAACCTCCTCCCAGGATCACTGCTGAAGTCGGAAGGGCAGGATATTTGCAGCTGGCAAAGCTTTTAGTGGCATCTTCAATTAAGTCAGTGCATCTCCCCTAATTCCATTTCCTGCTGCACTAAAAACTCCCTACCAGTAGATGACGATGCTTTTCAAACCATGAAACTATATTAAAAGTTTAATCTGGGTAATATGTAAAACCAATAACAGAATCAAAGTACAATAAAATCTAGACGTGGTTTCAGACTAATGTAAAACAAGGCAAAATTAGGCTGTGATATCATTTTAAGGCTAACCTTGAGGGAGATCTTGTCAGGAACTGTGGTGCAAAGTGGTTGAAATATTAGATCAGCTATGTTAATACCTTTCCTTTTTTTTTCCCCAGTGAAACCACTTGGGAAATAATCTTTCTTTTCTTTGGGGCATCTGTATAGATCTGAGCAGGGAGACATTATTGGCTTTGAAACTTTAAATCACTGTGGACTAGTCCTGTCATCAGTTGTATTAATAATAAAAGTAATTTTAGTACAGAGTGTTTGCTAGATATTGATTCACTTATTTTTCAGAACTCATCAAACTTTCAGACAATATATTTACATTTACATGGTATTAAAGAACTCTCTGTCAAGGACCAAAGAAGCTTCTACAAAAATGTGTTGATTTGAGAAATTTTTGAAAAATTGGCAATTTTTTTATTGGCGAAATTGTTGAAAGCAAGGAGGAAAATTATGTTATAAGTAGATGTCAATATCCTTAGCACAGAAACAGGAAGAGAGGAAGGAGAATACAGAATAATAGAAGGAAGGAAACTAGGCATGGTTTAACCTACAGGTGAGCATTAACAATTTGTGTTCTGCTGCAGAAAGAAATGCAAAATTGAGTCAATGTTTAGCACATACCCAATGGACATGCTAAACTAGATGAAATGGATATTCACCGCAAAAGAAACAGAACAGTCTTGTGGAGCTGTTTGTTTTCATTAGACAAATTGACCTCTGTATCTGTCTTCAAAGCTATAAACAATGTAAGCCAGCATAGAGCAGCTTCACTGTGGTCTGCTTTTGTGTAAAAATGTATTTAACGGTGATTGTAAGTTTATTTAGGGGTTGTTACTGTAATAACATAGCCTTTAAGTGCAGTTTAAATAGTTTTTACTTTACAATTTTATTTTTTTCAGTGTTTTTTCATTAAGATAGACTGACTTGAAGAAACTTAAAGTGTGTCTGTAGTTCACTTGGCTGGGGCCAAGTCTCTGAGGTGTAGCAAGGTGTAGACATCCCTTTGGCAGAATGTGAACAGCCTGTTGGGAAAGCAGCATCGTTCACCCAGGTAGCATGAGGATGTGGGCACCAGTGGAAGGGCTCTCCATTTCTAAATTCAACATATGTGTGAAAAGTGGATGGAAGGTGCAGAAACACAAGTGTCCTAGGGTCTCACAGGCTGGTTACACTCGAGCCGTTTAGGAATCCTGCACTTCTGGTTTCATACAATTGCTCAAGTGGGTAGGTTTGATCTTCTTTTTGCCTCACGTGAGTCTCTCAAAACAGAGGAAGTGCAGCCAACTCATGCACGTGCCCATGTGCAGACTCTGCTCAAGCTTGTGAGGAAAGGTAACAGAAATGCCTCGTATTTGTTTGGTGATCCAATGAAGGCAGTTATGTACATCTCTCATGGAAGAGCCAGGCTTGGCTAGGTCAGATCTTTCAGGCAGAGGATTTTTATGGATTACATGGACAGAGTGACATGAAACCTGAATGCCTGATGTATTGGTAGGGGTTGTGTTCTTCCAGGGATTTGCAATTAAACCCTGGGCAAAGTTGTCTACCTCTTGTCCTTGCTCCCCATCTTTAGAGTGGGAACACCATGGGTAGAAGCTTACACGCATAGAAGTACTGCCGGTTGCTCAGGCTTCTCTGCTGGAGCATGTAATGAGAGGAGTGTGCTGGGTCGCTCAGCTAAGTCACTTAGTTTACCCATTGTCGCCTAAAATAGCGCCAAGCGAGCGTGACGCATGCTCTGCTCTGCTGAGGCCCACAGAACATATGTTAATGTTCGGGCTGGGAGCCCTCCGCTCCTCTTCCTTGCACGGCCGGCAGACATCGCCTTCCTCCGCGCGTGCTGCTGCTCTGACCCTCGTCTTCCAGGCTGTGGTGACGTGGAGGCGATGACGGAGCCAAGGCTTCTGAAGCACACATCTTCAGAGAGCTGCTGCTCACAGGAGGAATTAATATACATCAGGTAAATCTGCGGCTGTGAATGAAACCTTGGGACGCTTCCTCAGCCGTGACTAATCCTGTGCGCACTGTGACTCAGCTGGTGAAGCATTTATCAGGAGAGCTCCCAGAGCACTCAGCTATAAGCCTGTAAATAAAAATATCTTGTTTTCTTGTAGCAAACAGAATCATCGAACCTATTTCCATCGCCTGTTCCTTACCCCTTCAAAAATAAGCCACCCAAATGTTTATGGCCATGCAAGAGAGGAAACATCATTGATAGTAAACACACTGCCTTAAATTCACATACATTTGGCTCCTGACTTCTAAGTTCAAAATCTTGAAACTCTGGAACCTGATTGACTCCAAATTATTTTGTAGAAGTGTGCTTTTGGTCTGCTTTGTGGGTTATGAGCTGCAGGGTGATGGAACCAGATGTAATTCCTCAAGTTTATATCATTGGTAACCTGTGTATGTTGGCTGAGGTTAGAAGAGACTATGAAACTCACAGGTTTTTTTGATGGACTTGGAAACAGAACTTAAAATATTATTCATGGTTTGGTTACCCCATAATAAAAAACCCTACAAAATTCTAGGCTGAATCCAAACTGGACATCTGGCTTATTCTGAAACAGGAACCAAGGCAGGCAGATCCTATCACAAATTCCTGCAAAGCTGTTAGGCTTATTATACTTTTCCATATTTCATTGTGGTTTTGTTGACTTTTTGGCTAAGTCAACTCCTCAAATCACAAGTGCAAATTTTCTTTCTCCTTTTAGCTCAGGTTGTGGCATTTACTGCAAATTAGTATTTAAACCTGCATCTTGTACTTTGGGGATATTTTGTCATTTATCAACTGCACCTGCCCCAAGATCTTTGTGCACAAAATGTAGCAATCTCTGCTCCAGATAAATGTACTGGGAGTATTGCTGTCAGTGCAGCAGCGCTGATCTTAATAAGGATGGTTTTTTACAACCCTTAAAACACTAAATTGTGGCATTGTCAACTCTCACGTCAACTGATATGCCAAACAGGTTTTCTGTATTACTTTGTATCCTGCTTGAGTCCAGTATTATTTTTCCATACTCATTCTTTCATGACAAACTTTTCTTCTTTGAATACAATCAATATCTTCAGAAACTGAGCATTTTCAATGTTTTAGATATGTGTTTTGCTTGCTATCTTATGGTTGGCTTTGAAGAGTCTGTTTAAGACAACCCTTAAACCAAATATGTCCCAAATAACCCATTTTCTTATTGTTTGAAATAAGGAATAGGCAAACATCTACTGCATGCAAAGGTTGTGTTTGACCTTTGGGGGCTGCTATAAAAACAGTATTTCACATATTCTGTATTTTTCTTGGTTTTTTAGTTAAGGGTAGTGTGTGTGGATAAAAACAACTTCATTTTACATGGTGATAAAATTGGTTGCTGTGAAAATGTAATTACTTGAAAATATCTCAGTTGTGCTTCTCAGTTGTGTTTCTCACTTTTGTTGGAGACACTAAATCAAGCTGTTGGGCAGGGTGTGATTAGCTGATCCTGGAAAACCTCAGGGTGTCTGTTCATTATTTAGACTATTTGTCCTTAGGTCATCTGGATTAGTCCATCTGTAATACACAGTAGGTAAAATTTTACAGTGAGAGCCTTTTGTTAAATGTGAAACAGATGGGAGAATCCCAGCCTGCATCTCAGTGGGCAGGAATTTGTGTGTAAAAACTGCATCAGTTTTGACAGACCACCTTATGGGCAACAAAGAGTTCCAGGGCCAAAGCACTGGTAGATTGAGTTATACCAAGGTCATATGTAATCCATAGGTATAACACAAGGTTCTGTGTAATCCATAGGTATAATACACCTCTCTGTGTTTCATTATAGCATCCTGCCTGAAATCAGCCTAGTTCTGTGTAGCAAAACGACTTCATTTCTTAGCTGAGATGATGTAGACTTGTTCTTGCTGTAGATTTGTGTCATCAGGTAAGTACCAACATGGTACTTGGCATGAGAATGTCCTTGCAAATTAGAAATACACCTGCAATACATTTTAGAGATGCTGAAATATCTCACTGCATAAAGCTGACACGTATTCAATCAATTTGACATGTTTCAAAGCCAACAAAATGCAATTACAGGTTTTTTCTTCTTTCCATGGTGTTCCTGCCAAGGAAGCCAGCTGGGTGAGTTTTGGAAGATGGCACTTTGACACCTCGGGGTTCTATTTGCAGTGTGCCAGTCACGCAGACACCTTGCTTGTCAGTTCTTCTCCCCCCACCCCTCAATAGCAGTTGCAGTATTCACAGCTCCCCCCTTTTCAGCTATGGTTCATTACAGGACAGGTAAGATGGCAGATTTAGCTCACAGTAAAATCCCTTTGGATGGTGAAAAGGTCAGGGGATACTTGAAAATTAACAGCTTTATTACCATGAAAAGGAATGAAATGCCTGGGTTTTTTTGCCTTTAGAACGTCATGTCATTCTTGCTGTTTGCCTTTTGAATAGTGTGTTATACGTCAATGGCACCTGCCAAATACCAAGCAGGCATTTGAGTTATTTGTGTTGTCATTCTCAATGGAATAAATGGAAGTGGCTTGGGTGAGAGCATACAAGGCAGTCTTCACACAGCAGCCTGTCTCTTTGCAAAGCAGCTGTGAATTCCATGGGAATATAAATTAGAAATGGCTGATAGTTAGGCTGCTGAATGTTTTAGCATTATTATTGTTAATTTCTAAAAATCAATTAGATAATCCAGAGACTTCCATTGAGAAGCATATTATTTTTACTTTTTAATGTCCTAAGCAGCATTTCAGCTGGGTGACATGGTAAGTTACATCTCCTGGTAGGAATTGGGTATCAGAAGGGACTTAAGGGTCCCTCAGAGATGAAAGGAAGAGGACTGTGATGGGCAAGATGAATTTTCCCTTTGCTCCCTCCATCCCTGCATCCAATCATGCAATGCTTACATGATTTATTACTGATGTGATTTATATTCTTTTAATAGAGGCTGTGAGAGGAAATATGAAAATTTATTTCTGTGGCGATCCAGATCCAGTCTTACTTGCACTTGGAGACAGGCTGTTGCATGGTGCTAGTTTCTTTCAGCCTTCCCCATTTACCCAGGCAGCCTCTGCTGTCTCTACCCAGCTGCTCTCTAGACTGCAGAACAGCATTCCAGATCATGCTTTGCTTCCCATAACCTCCATCCAAATCCCTTGTCCTTTTCTGCACTGTTTGCAATTAAACGCTAACAATGAGTTGCCTGGGAAAGCAGTGGTGTGTTACAGCTGAAAGCTGTGCCAGGTCAGCAAGTTTGTGCATGGCTGCCTGCGCCTCCTTCCTGTGCCAACACAACAGGCATTCTCTTTGCCTAGACTGTGAAATACAGAGGTGGCCAAATGCACTTGGCAATCTGGGGGTTTGATAGGGAAGGGAGACGGCAGTTTGCTGCAGCAAAATTGAGATTGTTTAAGGGTAACGGGGTAAGATTCTGCCTCTTGCTGCAGGCTTGGGAGGAACAGTACCTCATTACTCTTGGTGCTTGTTTTGCTGTTTGGGATGCAGCAGTAGTATCTTGAAATGCTAGATCAGGGACACTGCTTCTACAGCATTGCCTGAGATGAACATGTGTGAAAACGGACATTAATTCTTTGAGATTTGTCCTGCTCCAGCTGTGAATATGGTCCATGGGCACAGGCATCTCTGCAGTGATAGATGTGACTTGGCATATGAATTTGGCACGGAGTGACAGCTCTATACCAAGTACTGCCCAGATGGTGAGCGCTTGTAAAGCTTTGCTTCTGTTCCTCTCACACCTAGTCATTAGGATCTTTTGTATCCTCACATGATCAGGTGTGAGAGCAATGGCTGACTGACAGCAAGGTGAGGGACAGAAGAAGTGGGATGGCTCCACAAGTGGAAGAAAAAGAGGTGGATTCTTACTGCCTTTTCATATATGTGCCAGTACTTGCTGTCAAAAGCAGGATTCTGGTGTAGTTGATCATAGTTTGTTGTGACTGAAGCAGAGATACTGCCACGAAGAGAGGCATCATCATGAGTGGGAGAGAGGGAGAGAATGAGAGAGTGGTGCAGTGGCTGAGTAGATCATGGTGAAAAGTGGGAGGAAAGAGAAGCTGGGAGAGTCTTTAATGGAGTAATAGAGAGGTTAACAGAAGAATGAAGGGACACCAAGACCAAAAATGTGATAAATCTATCTAAAACTCAATCTGTTAGCAGCCTGCTATGGTAGGGTAGTAGCAGCACATCCGTTTGGAGCTGAATATTGCCTCAGTCATTGTTTTCATAATCCTCTTTCTTCTCTAATACTGCAAATTATGCAAATGTGCCAGGTGCATGCTGGGTGCAGGATGCTGGCTCAGAATCCCTCATGAGCATGCAAGGCTAACAGGCAGCCTTTGCCTGAAGCACAGCTCTTCCGTGTGACTCACAGGACTGCCTGCTGTTGGAAAACCCAGCAGTTTTGTTTCTCCAAAATGCTACCTGATGGCTAAGGTCACATAATAGGTTCTTGACACTCTGGAACTGATGCGGAAATGTTCCAAAGTGAATAACAAATCACCTTCCAGATCTCATGCTGCTTGCTTTGATGTGGTGGGGAAGAGTGCAGTGTTAGTGCAAGGATGGTGATCCAGGAGGAGAACACCTTAGTTCTGTAATGGATTCTCTTCAGCAAGTCATAACAACTTGTTCAACTTGTACAGTGGGATGATCCTTTACTGCAGTGGTTTCCTTTACGTTGATGGTTAATTATTATCCCTACGAGCACAACAAAACCATAACACCTCAGATGTTACTTGCTGGTGGCATGACAGATGCTGTTACTGTTGTGGTAATCGACAGGATTACCTACCACATAAGGGTGGTGCTAGCTCACTAAAATTAGAAAGAACTGACGGCTCGGCCCAAAGTACAAACATTGCTATTGTGTGACTTGCTTGTTTTTGACTTTTAGCTAACAGTTGTGCCATCAGAGTGAGGATAATGCATAGCAGATGAAGAGCAGTGATTTTTGTGGACTCTCCATGCAGGTGACTCATGTGTTGTTCTATTTGCTTTTTTCTCAGTGTAATTTATTGTAAAAGACCAGCTGCTAACCCAAAACATACGCCAGGGAAAGAAACATGAAAGTGCAGTGGTGCAGGAGTCTTCCTTTTGGATTGTTTCAAAATGTTTGCTTACACAGAGGAATTCCTGCTGCTTGGGTTTAAAGAGTTGTCTTTTCCACTACCTCCAAACTGATACACTCTCACTTGTGATGAGAGGCATTCAGCATTCAGCTCCTCCATTTTTCTGTTTCTCTCTTTTCAGTAACTCCAGCGTTTCTTTGGTTCATTAAAGTTTACTGCAGGAGGAGCAGGAGTGGGTTGAGAGCACTGATGAAGAGATGACTAACAAAGTAATTGGCATGTGATTAAAGTGTGGGCTGACAGGCACAGATTAGCCCTCCCTGGACTCTGCTTTTATCTTAGCTCCATGTTTGAAATAATTCTGTGTAATAATATATAGAATTTCTATTCCATCCAGCTTATCACATTAGAGCAAACTAGACAAAATGACTCAATTTCAAACAACTCTGATTCAGCTCAGGCTACAGCCACGCATTGCGAATGTGAGGTTAGGTGACTGACTTCTCTTTTGTTTCTTTAAAACTCTTTCCCTGTACAAAATATAGAGGGGAGAGGGTTGGTCAGAGTGGAAAGTTGAGGTGGCATTATAAAGCCTCATGAGATGCATCGGTGACAGTCATGTCACAAAACACTTTGGGAAAATCATGTCACAGAACATTTTGTGAACTGGCAGCAGCTGAAGGCTGGGGTGGATGTGGAGGTTTGAGTGGTGGATAGATCGCAAAGGGAAAAATAAAACCTTTCCGAAAGGAAAAGCCACCACGTACACTTGCACAGAAAGTTGTTTACTCTATTGGTGACTCTTACAGATTTTTTACCAAAAAAGCATGATTTCATCTTTTTTCTTTTTTAATTATAAATCTTGTTGGGTCACTGACAGCTGCCTGATGCAAGATGACAGAAAGACCTGCTTTAAACACGTGATATTAACATTTCCTCCTGCTAGTCTTATCATTTTCTGCCTCTGTAATTCTGGTATCCTGTGAGTCTAATACAGAGGCATTACCTGAGCTGCTGTGCAGGTAATAAAGTAGTGATTTGAGAAAGGCACTGACATGCAGAGAGAATAGTGAGATGTGTGCTCCCCCTCTCCAGATTCCTCCACCTGCCACTCTGGCCACAGTGAAGACCATTTGGAAACTAAAAGGGCCAGTATCCGAGCTGAAGGTAACAGAGGACATGGCAGAGGAAGGAAAGAGAAATCCTATGAAGTGGTGATGTCCATGGCACACCAGAGGCACAGAGGCTTCCTCAGCAGTGACTGCCATGAAGTGGCAGTGCTGAGGTGCTCATCCCATTGGAGAGCACAAACAGTATTGTCAGAACTGCCAGAGCAGCTGCTGCTGGCAACACTTTTCATGAAATATAGAAGTCACAACCAAGAAAGGGAACTTAAACCATAAGTTATTCATGGATTATTTGCAGAATATTAGAATAAGGAAACAGAAAGAAGAAGAAGGAAAAAAAAAAAAAAAAAAAAAAAAAGGAAGCCCTAGGTTCCTGGAGAGTTCAGTGTAGTTTTAGTATGTCATTTTTCTCTGAGCACAGCCCACAGTAGCCCAGTACTGCCCATGCTCAGGAGTTTTCTTTCAGAAGGTGCAAAATTGCCACTTCCAGCTGCTGGGGATGTTGGGGAACCATTGGGTGACTGTGGGTGCCATGCCATCACACTCAGTGGTAGTAAAATAGCTTGCATAATTCTTATCAGGGAAGGGATAATACATCTGAATAACTCATTCCTGATCACTGCTTAAGACAGTTGTGACAATCTGCATTCTTTTGTTGATTGAATGTGTGTCAAACTAGTCTAACAAATTGATAATTCTTTCTTCTTGCAAGATAGAATTTGTTTACCTCTTTGATTTTAAAATGTTCTTTTAAAGAAGCCCATTTGTCATCTACTTAAAGTTGTCAAACAAATGCTTGTTTTAGAAGAACTTACAAGTTAGAATAGTGTCTTAATCAGGATTCTTGGCATAGCACTTAATGATGCTCTCTTTTAAGCCAAAACAAAAAACCCAGGGATGCATTCTTTACAATGTAAAGTGAAAAAATTAGATGCTTCATGCCATAATGAAGCATAGGTGTTTACACTTTAGCTGAACCATATCTACAGTTTGCTAAGTTAGGTGTTGTCTGTATACAGAAAAACAAAGTAAGTCCCAAAAACACAAGGTCTACAAAAGTCATTCTTGAAATGGAAATGATCCTGCAGGTTCACAAGGCAGCTCACAACAATTTTAAGAGTGTTGTGTTCAATTCAGCATGAAGGCCTTGAAAGTGGTGCAACTACAATCCCAACCTCCCCCTTCTTCTGTTTCAATTCGTGTTTATTTAAATATGGGACTTCATGGCAATGGCTAGAAAAAATGGGTGTTAAGCACTAGGTTGCTCTTCTCTTAGAATTGAATAGTTCAGGTTGAAAGGGACTGTTCAAAGTCATTTAGTTGAACCCCTATATTGTCTTTATCATGATAGAAATTGGAGCCTGAATGTGAATAGGGTGGGAGGGTGTTGAAAGTGGCTCCCTCTGCCCTTGTTCTTGACCAGGTGTGGGGAGGGAGCAGG
This sequence comes from Orthonyx spaldingii, assembly GCA_013397795.1. NCBI lineage: Eukaryota > Metazoa > Chordata > Aves > Passeriformes > Orthonychidae > Orthonyx > Orthonyx spaldingii. Next base: position 899,529 of record VZTJ01003401.1, on the reverse strand, counting down.
TTTTAGTCTTGTGGGCTGTTGTCTTTAAGTCTGAAAGAATCTCTCTGAATGCCTGTGGAATCAGACTGACTGACTGAATTGGTTTGTTGGTGGGACTTTTTTCCCCTAATCTGATTCCAAGACCATTGTTGGCATTCTTATTTTGATCTGGAAGCCAGATGAGTGTTTAAAAAAAAAAATGTGAGGGAAGAGATACTGCCTAATGCAGTTTGAATTGCAGCTCTCAATATTTTGAAAACTATCTTTAGAAAAATAATCAAACTGCTTTCTAGACACAGCAGATCATTTGCCTGTGGTTCTGCTTTTTGCAGCAATGTTACTGAAGTCATGTTGATGAGCTTTCATGCCTGGTTCCCCATGATACTAGCACAGCAAAAAATGCCTTTTTTTTTTTTTTAACATCTGGCAGCAAAAACCATCCAGTCCATCCAGTCTAGTTGCCAGTGTGGGTGTCCAAATAGCCATGCCAGCTCTAGTGGGACTTATGTGGGATCTGGACTGCTACAAAGGAAATTTTGGGGGAACCACATTCACAGTAACTTTTGAACCAGTAACTCTCTACTGTAACAGTCCTGGGTCTGGCCATCCCAGTGAGTGACTAATTGGCCTCCTTGGAACAAGGAAGGGAAGCAGTTCCTGGCATGTGGTTATCAACTGGCTGCTCAAGATAGGCAGATGATGTGAGTTCCTTTTTTTGTCTGGGTTTTTGTATAGCATCTGAGCACCGAACCACAAAATAAAATATTTGTGTCTGACCTGCCAGGAGATTCCTGGGGTGTCTGGAAACTGCAGGACGACTGGGGGTTTAGCAGGTAGCTAGATTCCATTTTATCTTTCAGGCTCTCAATTTGTAATATTTTGCATTTCTTCAGTCCTGGCTCTATAATGAATGTTGCCTTGCTTAATGGCAATGAACACAAAGCAATCTATTTGTCCGTGCAGCTGTCATCAAAGGTGTCAGTTTTGGTTGACATTTTGAATGCTGCTGTATGTGCAGCTTGGAAACCTGTTGGTCTCTGCGAGTTACACTGCACTGTAATAAGGTCTGTTGAGAGATAAGTGGAGCTATCACCAATTGTACCACCACCAAGGGAGCCTAGGACACTGCTTACAAGGAACAAATAAAGAGAGCTGAAAGTTGTTTTCAAGCTTCCCCTTTACTTGTCCTGAGTGAGGGGATGGGGGAGGAAGGACCTGCTTTTTGCAGATGGTACAATGATTCACCAGTTAATGGGATCTTAGTGCCTGGCATGAAAGGATGTCATTAGCTGTGCTGAATGTCTGTGTGATGCTCACATTTGGTCCAACCTATAGCGCACTTGTGTGTGCTCGCTGTGCCGGCTGCTCGCTCCTCCAGCTCCGCTCTTTCTCCTCTGCTTACGCACATCAAATGCTGCTTTTGATAAGCTCTGATTTATGGGCAAGTGACTCTTTAATGGAAAAGTGCTCTCATCTGCTAGGATGGCAAAGAGCTACTCTTTACTTATTAATAGGGACTTAAGAGACAACATGCTGGTTAATCAGTGGTGAGATTCACAATTGGGTTGCAATTTTCATTTAAATCCCCTTCATTTAAAACACATAATAATATGAGATCATTGTAGCAACTATGGTCAGAACTTCTTGAAGTGAGTTGCAGAATACCATTTTTGTTAGTACATTCAGTATTCATTAACCTTTCACAACTAACTGACTTTCAGGCTTCAAGTATTCCAGGAATGCTTGTGCAATAGGGATTATTTCTAAATCTTTCACACCAGTATTCAGTTGTCAAACATCATAGTTCTTTAGCAGTGGCTTTGCCTATGACCACAGTTCATGGGATAGGCTTCTAGTTTACTCACGGGAAGTTACACAAAGGGGTAAATTAGGTTTTAAATGAAACAGGCTGTCACAGAACTTTTGTTTTCAGGTTGCAGATTGGTTATTGTCCAAAAAGATAATTTAGTTTTTCTGTTACAACACTTACACTATGACATTTCAAAACTCTCAATATTTCTAAGATGAGCAAAATGTTAAAAAAAAAAAAAAAAAGAAGACTGTGTCTGTCTTTAATAGGCAAAAGCATAAATTCTTCAGCTGGAGAGCTCAGTGTGTCTGCGTCAGTCAACTGAGTGACTCTGTTGTGATACTAATGCAGGTCTGACTCTGGATTTGAAGCCTAAATTTATATAACTGAAAAACTTGACATAGTTATGTTGAGAGAAATGAATAATTTTTGTTTTCTTATGCATCACCCAATTTAAAAGCTTTTTTCCTTCTCAATTATATTTCCCTCGTCTTCTGCTCTTGCATATTTGTTTTGACATGCTACCTCAGAAATAAATGATCCTCTCTTTTTTCATAGTAAAGAGTTGTGGTTTTTCAAAAAATCTGAGGATTTATCGGCACAATATCCCATGATAATTTAGTGGTTTAATATATAACAACAATTTATTTTTCTAGAGACATGGTACCTCCTTCAGTTTAACTTCTTTTACTTGCAAGGGAAATCTTTGAAGAAGATATATCACAGCAGCCTTTATTCAAGTTAATAACATCAAATTGTTCAAAGATTAGTATTGTCTTTACATTTTATCTATCTTAATGTAAATAAACTTTCAATGGCAGGTAGGTCCCTTGTTCTGAATTGTTTTAAATGATAAGAGCAAGGATATGACTAATTACCTGTATTGTGGAACCATATACAGCTAAGATTTGCTTTCTTTGGCCAGCTACCTTACCTACTTGGGGTGTGGATTATATCAGGGAAACCAGTGTGATTCATAATGGAGGAGAAAATAAAGTGGTAGAAACGATAACAGGTGTTGAACAATACCCATTTGTAAGGTGCCACACTCATATCTCAGAAGGCTTTATAGCTGCTGTTTGACTTCCAGCTGCCTACTACTAGTGATAATGTATTTGAAGACCATATTACATATCCCATGGTGAAAAATTTGCTCACAAGATTTCCCTGTAGTGAATGCTGAGATTTGGATGTGCCACTGTAATTTATTTGCTCTTATGCAGTTGGTGTACAGCAGGCAGCGTTGTACTGGCAAGGGAGGTGCTTTTTGGCAAGAGAGGTATTCTGTGCTAAAAACCCCAGCTCTGTCATATTGGAGGCTCTTCTGCTGTAGTGTGCTGCCAGTACAGCCCCTGAAAATGTCTCTCATTGGTGCCACAGACAGCCACAGCCATCTAGCACAGATAAAGCTAGAAAGAAATTTTGCTAATTCTGTCATTCAGCAATCTGGGGTAAACACTTGTCTAGTTCTGCTCTGGAGAATGAGTACTCAAGAGTGGGGGGAAGAGAAACTTTTGATTTACACAAAAATAGGTCTAGCAAATTATCTTGTAGAGAAGCACCTCTGTGCTGTGAAGCTGACAGTGATAACTTGGCATAACTGATAGCATGGCATAATTGGTCTACTGTGCTTAATAGGGGAGTGCCTTATTAGGGAATGACATTAACATTTCCCTTGTGTTTCCTTTGCTGAAATATACTGACAAGATTACAAAAAGAATGTATTAGTAAATAAGTGGCTTTGCAAAAAGCTATCAAGTACTAAAAAGTAGTGTTAAAACACCATCAAATTCCTGCAAGGCTGTAGAGATACAACATCGTTTTACATACAGTTTAATGGACTTCAGATAAGAATAATGGGTTTCAGGTAACTGGAAGTGGAAAGGAGGGGTCTAGGTCTTGGCTGTCATTTGGAGTTAGCTGCCTGTACCAGCACTATGCCTGGAATGTGCCTGGGACTGTCCTGGCTTGCTTGTGCAGGCTTTTTCTTGGCTCACGTTATCCTCTGACAAGTGAAAGGGACCAGAAATACAAATTCTGGCTTAGCAAAATGGGGAGCATTTTGTACATGCCCAGACCAGTCATCAGCCCAGGATATTGGCTCAAAGGCCCTGGCTAGAGAGGTGAGAAATGTCAGCCTGAAGTCAGACATCGGTTCTTTTCCCATCCTGGTTTTGGCTGAGATAACTGGTCACCAGTCTGGTACCGTCTGAGACCAGCTGTGCCCAACCAGGCACAAGCTGTGGCCAGATCCTTCTGCAGCACAGCACCCTGTGATTTCTTTGTTTGTGACATTCTCAGTTTTCTAAATCGTATGCTTTGAGGGCAGGTGGGGGAAAAATGTGAGTTTGTTGCAGTGCAGTGTAATATACGTTGTATAGGTTGTTATATGCAATACAAAAGGAGGGAAGGGAAGGGAAGGGAAGGGAAGGGAAGGGAAGGGAAGGGATTAAATCATAGTTCAACCATCATAAAGTGATTTATAACGTGCCTTTAAAGACTGTTTTCTCTTGCCTTCATGCCNGGGAAGGGAAGGGAAGGGAAGGCAAGGGAAGGGAAGGGAAGGGAAGGGAAAGAAATCAGCTCTCCCAACATTGGAATGTGAACAATTCTCTCCTGTTACCCAGGAACAGTCACTCCGCATAGCAGGAGCTGGTTATGTGTAATGCACCAGTCATAAAGCAGTGGGAGTATGTTAAAAATCAAGAAATAGAGTGGAAGGAGGGCTGGGAGTAGTCTTAGAAATGAGTAGTTCTCTCCCACTCAGCAAGCCGTTCCATTATCTGAATCAGTATAAAAATACCCACCCACCCCTAGGAATGCACTAAGTCACTCCCTCCATGCCAGATATCTCTGATTGAGAGTAAATGCTTGCTTTTGAGAGCCTGGAGTGGATCTCTGTGAAGTGCTTGAGTAGGAGGTGAAAAATCAGTAGCTAATGTGATGGCTTCTGGTTTTGTTTTATTTATTCTGAAACTGTTTTTCAAGCCCAAACAGCAGCCTGCCAGGGAAGGTGTCTCCGCTTGGGATTCATTATAGTGATTATCAGTAGCAACATGCCTCTGGCTAGTTACCCTTGGTTTGTGAGTGACAGCCTTTGATTGGACAGAGTTGCCCTGCCCTCCTGGGCAGGGGGTTCCTTCTCAGGTCACAGATTAAGTCATTGCTAGATAATAATTTCATAGTATGTTATGGCAGAATGTGCTTGAACTAAAGACAGCCACTGCTTAACTCTCTCAAGCTAGCTTTTTCACACATCTGCTGGAAATAGGAGACAGGGCTGCATCTCAATTGCTGCCAGAATACAGCAGAATGAAGATCTACTTGAAGAAATTTGCCACTTCAAACTATCTCTAATTGTAGCTGGATGTAGAGTTCAATGACTTGATGCAATGCTGTCCAAGTTGTCCATGTGGATGCAGGGACAGTGGAGGCAGGTTTATGGTTGGGAACTTCATGATGAAACATTTCAAAGAGTGACTTCTCTGGCCAATCTATGGACTTTTCTGGTACAATTTCAAGAAACTTAGGAGCTCTTTAGAAAATGGGTTGCTGTCAATACTAATTTAAACATCCCCCTTTGTCGTTCAGTCTGCTGGACAATGTTTCTGACAAGTATTGCTACAGACCCCAGGCCACCTTTGACACCGAGTGTGGGGTATCATTCAAAGACCCATCTGCTCATTCATTAGCAGATTTTGGTCCCCTGGTCTTTGCTGAGGCCAGTGCTTTGGAAATTACTTGAGCAATGTGCAATTTCTGTAGTGTTTTGTGTTTGCTATTTGAACTGAGGTGCTTAAGGAATGCTTGCAGCATTTTGCTGACATTTTAAATACCACCTGTGACCCTTAATGGACACAATATCCCTCTGCTTGCCCTGCCTGAAGCTCTCAGTTTGCACTATTGCTGATGTGGAACAATGATGCAGATAGCCTGCTATCAGTATCGCTCTCTCCATTAACTATGAAACTCTTTTCTGGCTGTGCAAACGGTGGGACTCCCCACACTCATTACAACACTTGACTTTTTTTATGAATCTGGTTTGAAATGCAGCAGCTCTTTTTCTGATCTGAAATTATTGCTTCTCTTTGTCTAGGGGAAACCTAGTACTGGTTAAATAACTAACAAATGACACATTTCTAAAGAAGTCAGAACACACTGCTTGTTTAGAAAAAACTCTAAAATTTCTGCCTAAAATCATAGCCCCCTGTGGGTGAGGATCAGCGGTTGTCAGTGGTGTAATGGTCAAAACAGCAGTGACTGGATTGTCCCTGCCCTGCATTCCTCAAATGAAAGAGAGAGTGGGATTTGAGCAATGATGAGTATTAGCAATATACATCTCACAGAGATTTCCCTGAATTGCTGTGAGGAAATGTCTCAACTTTGGCATTTAGGAAGGGCTGGGTTTCTACACTAGAGGGGAGGTGATGCCCTGAGGACAGCTGTGTCTCTTCAGCAGCTCAATCACTCCAAAACTTCCTCTTCTGGGTACCTCATTTATTAGAGACAGACCAGCTGTTCTGAAAAGTCAAAGAAGAGTCAAATCTTTCTTCCTGGAGGGTATATGAGTTATGGTGAGGCAAGAGAGAAAGGAAAGCAGGGGAAACAACTGGTCTCTTCATTGCTTTTCTTTATTTCTGTTTTCAATAGGGTTGTAAATGTCACTTCTCTCTTAATATATCTGGAAGTTGAAGCACTCCTAGTAATGGAATAGTCATATGGTTCCAGCACTGTATGTTTTCTTTGTGCTGTTTTTCTTCTCTCTTGTTGAAGGAATCATCTAAGGGCAGGGTAGGTAGGTGTTTATCCTTTCCCTATTAGAAAGCTTGGTTTTGAATGCCTCCTGGTTTTGTCCGTTTTTGTTTGTGTTGGTTCTTATAAAGGTCATCTAAAATAATTCAGTGGCCTTTATTGCTCCAGTAAGAAGCAGGGGGCTGCCTCATATATAGATTTTATTTCCTTCTCCCTTCCCAGCTGTATCTCATTAGCTGGTAGTTCTAGGACAGAATTGAATTAATGGATGCATTCTTTCCTGTCTTTCCTAGAAAGTTCCTCAGGTTGACGTGTATTGAGTAGGAGTAAAATCGGCCTTATGTTTGCCCTTGGACTGCCTGTAAGTAAACCAAAGAATTGAGATATCAGTCAGTTTGAGTTCCTTTTGCTTGCACAGAATTCACTTGCCTTTCTTTACAGAAATATTTATAAAGCTTTAATTAATATTTTCTTGTGTAGTTTGAAGTATTCTGGTAAGCAGAGCCCTGAATGCAAAGTTTTAAACAGCTAAGGCAAACTATACCACATGTGCTTACAAAAGCATTTGCAAAATGCATTGGGAAACGATGAAGTTTTCTTCCCACACACACCTACATGTGATGCATCATGCACTGTCTGCCTAATGAACTCTGTGGTGGACTGGAGCAGAGCTGTCTCTTTAGAGATGTGCTACAGAAATAGAGGTAGTGAGATGAGAGTTTTCGGTCTCTGTCAGCTGCTGGTTTGTCTTAAGGCTTTGCCTACCTCAATGTATTTGTTACAGGAGAATCTCTGATTTTGTTTCAACTTCAGCTTGGTAGACAGCAGAGCTTGCCACCAGCTCAAATACTCTTGTAGACACAATATAAATAGGTAAATAGGTGAGAGATAGGAAGCTGAAATGCCTGTAGGCAATACAGGTAAAAATACAGCTGAAGAAATATTGCTTGACAGCCTCTGGCCTCCTGTGTTTGTAATGGACATTGTTGGCTATAGGCAGTGGTGACTTGTCTGCTAGGCTGGTTCTTCCATTTGCTGCTCTTTCCACATGAGTACCTTCCTTTTTTTTTTTTAAGTAAAATCCTGTCTGAGTGCCACACAAAAGCTTTGGGACTGATGGTGGCAAACCAATCCATATTGTATTCTGTTGCACACACTGACTGCCTTTGCAACAACACACCTGAGTATGGGGAGTGGCTGAGATTGGGTGTAAATATTATGGCTTGAACCCAAATGCAGTGGTAATTACACCTCCAAAACAGGCAGACAGTTTGCACACGGAGACTTTGTCATATGCTAATGTTCTCATTTCCAGCATGTTTGCATGCGCTGATGAATGAAATTCCTCTCCAGCCTCTCTTTTATCAGAGGCATGATTTATAGCTTTTAGCCACCCACGGTCACAGAGCAAGCTGGGAACAGAATCTGATTCTCAGTTGGTTTAACCACGGAACCATTCTTCCATGTGCTGAGTGGGTTTGGATAAGTGCAGGAGGGTTGACCTGGCTCTTTTTCCTGACGATCAGTATTTTATGTCTCACCAGAAGGTCAGAGATTCAAAGAATTCAAAAATATAACTGAAATCCACCAACCTAAAAATTATGAAGTCAGTTTTGCTTTACTCTCTTGATATTAATCTGCCTTATAAATGGGACAACTCCAGGCTGTTGGTAGAATTTTTCTGTTTGTTTGATTTGCATATCTTCCCTTGGTCATTGAAAAGGAAATACATGAAGTTGTATCTTTCTGATATGGGTCAGACTTTTCTGTCCTGTCGTACTGCTGCTTATTTTATACTGAAACTTTTTGTGGTTCATCATAGCCATTTCCCAAAAATATTACTTTATATGTACGTTTAGTGTCTTAAGTTAATTGACAATTATGCACATGTGCTCAGTGTCAACAATGTTGTTCAGCTGTCTTTGTTTGAGCAAGCGCTTTGTAAAAACAACTGGGCTACTTCAATGGGGTCAGAGTAGTTGAGTAATACTTGCTATATCCTATTAATCTACATCATTTCATCAGTGCTTTATAATCTCCCTTGTGATGACATGAAAGAATTTTGCTAACAACAGTAATCTGTTAATAGGACTTGGACTATGGCCCATTTTTAAGAACTTTAACCAGCCATTTTGTGAAATTCAAGGAGAAAGTGGATTACAGAATGACTTTTAATGTGCTCAGCTGTGATTTCTCAGAGAAAAAAAATGTTCTTTGTTCAAATAATTGTTCCAGTTAATTTCTTTTAAAACGGGAAGTTGACTGATGACTATTCTAAAAGCATAGGAGAAAAAAGAAACACAGAGTTCAGCTGAACCAGCTGGAAGGTGGCATAGCTCTGTGCTTTGGTTTGCCAGATCTGAGTTGTTTTGGGTCTTTGGGAAAATTATCTGATCCCTCAGAAGTTCAGACTGTGCTGTGGTGGGGATTATACGACTGCTTCCTACCTCTGCAGCGCTTGTGGTAATAAATACCTTAAAGATTATGAGCGGCAGAGCTGGATTAGTGCCGCACCAATGATCTTACAAGTAGAAATGAGGGCACAGTGGTAGTGCTGAGTTTTCAGCAGCAGGGTGCTTTTCTCTTTTCCCACTGTTCCAACTTCACCTCAGCACAAGTAGAGGTGGAAAAATGTCTTGAAAGTGCTAGCAGCACGTCAAGAATTGAGCAGCAAGTAGGCAGGCTAGTGGGATATCAGTCCCACCAACCTATTTAGGTAAATCATATCATACTGGTCGTAGTCATATTATCAGGGACAGGTTTTTCTCTTGTTCCCCCCACCAAGGTGTAGTTTCAGATTTTAATTGTGACCTTCAGTGCAAATTAAAAATAAGTCTATGCCTTTTCCCTTTGTTTTTTCCCACTTGTGCAGGAAAATATCTAACCCAATGGAGCTTTTTCATCCAGTGAATATTTACAGGGAGATCAGAGATCTGGTTCTACACTGGCCAGTGATCTCTTGAGTTTCTCTGCCTGGTGTAATGAGCAAACTGTTTCTGCAGGGAGCTTTGGTTCTAACCCTAATGGAAAAACTCCCTTTTCTATCTGTGCTTTTTTCTAAATCTTTTCGAACACAATGTTTTCTGCAAGCTGTAATGAGGGGAGACCATTGAAGAAGACTCTCGTGTCTCTGGTTCTGCAGGAGAGTGCTGGTCAAGCCATGTCACCAGAATTTAATAAAAAGGTCATAACCAGTAATAGAAACTCTTATGAGTTGAATCAAGCAGCAATTTGAACTTGTGTTGTCTGGCTTCTGCAGCTACCTGGAAGATGGATATACTGTGCCACCTGTAAAACAGCTAAAAGTCAGAGATGCCAAGGGAAGGGGATAGAGAATTCCCTGTCAGAGAGATGCTCAGGAGAGGTTTTGGAGCAGGATCATGTCTAGCAGGGTTCTTGCCCAGCACAACGCACACTGGCTACAGATTGGTGTCACACAGCGCTGCAGTCACATAGCTGCAACTTCCTCATCTGGAGTTCCAGAAGGGAAAAGAGAGAGATTCTCTACAGTATAGTTTTTCTTATATTTATATATCTTTTGTCTAGCAAAGTATACTGCAGTGTTTCTTTTTTACCCAATGCAGGTTTTCCGGCCATCTCACCATCATCTTTCTTCTGTTTTAACTTCATACCAAAAATAGCCATGCTAGGAGTGAAATTGTCACTTAAACCTCACTGAAATTACTGTGATGTGTTACTGTAAACAGATGATCTGTTTGCCTTCAATTTCATTTCAGGCAAGCAGTTTCTGAAAATGCAAATGCATGGTTTGGTGCAACATGGGATGTAAGGAGGAGGAACAGATGCTTAGGATCTACTACTGCTTCATTTCATGGTGGTGATGGTAATTGGCAAAGGAAGGTATAGTTTTATTAACACGTGTGTATTGTACCAAAAGTATTAGCCAGGGCCAGTGACTCACTGGAGAGAGACTTGCAAAATGCAAAATCTTGCACTGCACAGCTCTTGGGTTCCAGTCTAGCTCAGGGTGTTTGCTGGATACTGTTGAATATTGGATTTCATGTTACAGTAGCAAAAAGCAACCCAATCCAGGACATGGAGACAAGGCGTAAAGCACAACAGCAATGTAGTCAACACTGCTCATGTTCTAAAAAGTTTACAATCTTAATACTTTGTTAAAAACAAAATGAAAACAATAAACCAAAATCAATCAAACAAACAAAGCCCCAAACAGGTTTCAGGCACCCACATGCTGGGTTTGGCCTCAGGAAGGTGAAGGCTTCCCTTGAATTCTTGCAGCACCTCCGTGCAGCTCAGAGGATACTTCTCATGATTCTCCTGTTCCACATGCCCATGGCCCATGCAATTAATTGATATCCTTACAGCATGCCAGGTCTGCCAAGTAAGCCATCCTGCCCTCTCAAAAGCAATTCTCATGGCTGGAGACTTGCACTCACCCTCTGACTTCTCCTGCTCTTTCTCAGCAGCTCCATTCAGGCATTAGCTGGGCTGCCCTTAAAGGCCATGGCGGTTCTCCTCACTTTAGGGGGTCCCCAGGCTTCAGTGCCAAGTGTTGTGACCAGGGCAGCTGCATGGCATTTCATTAATGACCACCTTGCCTTTGGGAGCTGTGATCAGTAGTCAGGAGTGACAAGAGCCCTGAATTTTTCAAAGTACGGAAAGCACAATTTCAGCAGTGGAATATCTTTACAAGGAGGGAAACTCGTAAGAGAATGCAGCTCCCATGTTTCTGGAATCTCTGGTTCTTCAGTGCCCTGTATGTTCCAGTCCCTTCAATCTCTATGTTTTCATCCATTGGAAGTTTTTGTTCCAGTTTATTTTCTGCTAGGGTTGGAGCACAGAAGGTGAGAGTTTGCCTTCTTTTGCCCATTTGCCCTTCACTTTTTATTACACTAGTAAAAGTAAGGAGTGTCTTTAGACTGTTCGCTTCCTTTACACCACTAGTTTAGCAAATCCATAGAACAGGGAAGTAGTCCAAATATAATGGGACAAACAGATGGAGAAACAGCATCCATAGTATCTACAGTAGTATAGTGTTTCTTGCCTCTTCCTCTTGTCTAGAATCTACCATGTCTGGTAGATACTATTAAAGACAGGATACTAAAGTCAATGAATTTCAGGTCCAATTCAAAATACAGGGATTTGCCTATGCATTTCTTTTGCTGTTTTTAGTTTTTGCTTCTTTGTTTTATGTGTTTGTTTCATCTGTAGTAGATCAAAAGAAAAGAACATACAATGCAAGGCAGGTTCAGTAATGAAAATACGTCAATATCAAATCCAAACAATATTGTAAAGCTCACACTGAGGCTTCTCCATATGGTATGTTGATATTGCCAGCCAAAAACACAACATGCAACTTCCAGAGCTGCGTTCCGTGAACTTTTAAATCTGTACAAAAATAACTGGCGACAGCTTTCCTCAGTGCAAAATCCTTTCTACTCTCTCCCAGAAAGAGCTGTTCCCCTGCCGGTTTTCAGCACCTCCTCCTCCCCGTCTGCTTGTTCCTTCCTCCCTCTGTTCTGCTTTTTCTCACGTTTGTGTGAATATTCTCCATCCCCACTTCTTGTGACGGAGGGAGGATGCATTGGAGCTCTCTGCCCATCTTGTTTTCCAGAGACATTACATCACCTGCTGCTGAGCAAAGCTGATTCCCTGCAGCTCTCCCTTTCCCAAACATGGTTTGTCTTGGATCAGTCCAGTTGTCTGGGTGCATGAATCAGTATTGCTGACCAGTCTGCAGAGTCTGCTGCTTTCCTTGTCCTCAAAGTTCCAAAAGCAGCAAGCAGTTCCACAGTCCTGGAGCAAAACAAATGTGTGGCTGAAACCTCAGCTCAAGCTGAGGCGAACACAGCTGTGGGATGATGGTCACTGACCACAAGCTTTGTGAGACAGAAGGTCGAAGCTTCCCCCATGACAGACTTGTTCTCCCAGGGCTCTGCAGCCTACATGAGAGTGGACTAGATGGTGTTGGTTTTTCTCTCCATTGTTGTCCCTAGATTTGGGAGCCTGCTACTGCTGTAGTTCACAGGAAGAGCCACATATGATGTTAGTGTGCAATAATTTACCCACTCAGAGTTCCAGGCCAAAAAGAAGTGTGGGTGATGACCTCCAGCCTTCCTTGTAGGTCACCATGATTCACTTGTTTTTTATTGGGAATTATTCTAATATTACACCTGTGGGTATAATAGTCAGGCTATATTTCACAGATATGATTTCCAGGAGAACTGTGAAAGACCTCTCCAGCAGAAGTGTTGATGGGAACAACACAGGAGTTGCGATCAGAGCATGAAGTACTTGTTACACTGAAGTGGGAAATGAGGGAGCAGAGTGCTGAGCTGGGAGCAGTGCTAAGGGCCACTGCTGATGGCAGTGAGATGGGGCCATAAGGTGATTGTAGGACAACAGTAGGTGACAACGTAAATGTTTTTTTCCTGCTGCTATTTCCTGGGCAGGCTATCTGTCCTCAGATTGCTGTTGCCAATGATTTGATTTGTCTCTTTTCTGTCTCCCTAAATAATGCCTCTTTATCACATCCTACTCTCTCACTACTCTTTTGGGCTGTTAAGTACCACCTGCTATCTACTCATTTTTCTCGTGTGAAGAAACCTTCTGTGTTAGTGCATTCCTGTTCCTTAAAGCAGAGTTTATTGGGTTAGTCTGGCTTGTGGTAACGCCACACAAGTCTGGGCATTAATGTGATTTCTGTCAAAACCCACGAAAATACCGAGGACAATGACGGGCATAATAGGTTCAGTTAAACATGTCAGTGTAGCTGTTTTGTTGTGGTCTTTGATTAGGTAAATTATCCTTAAATCCTCCAGCCCTGAGGGGGAGAAGCCACCCTTGGTGACAGTCACAGGAGGCTCCAGGGCCAGAGGTGATGTGTGTCATACCTTTCTGGTCTGTGTTGGTGTGACTGTGAACATGGGCATTTCTGCATGCCATGAGCCGTCTGCCAACAGGAGCAGTTAAATGAGAATAGAAGTCCCTACGTCAACAGGACTTATTCCTGACACCTTTTTAAAGCTCATGTTTTATAGACTTTTCCTAGAGAAATGGTTCATCTTTAACCTCTAGTTGCACAAGTGCAAGAATGTGCATAGAACAGCACTGAGTGGGAATGTCGTGAATTAATAAATGGTGATTAATGACATGCAGCTGAAAAAAGGCTGTTATTTTGACGGAATGGAAGTTTCCTCCTGTGCTGGTGGGGATTCTGATGAAAAATGTGTCACTGTGGAGTAACCAGCTGACATGAGACCTGCAGGAAAGTCCTCTTTTTTCTATCACTTCTCTCTTTCGAGCCATATCTGTCCATCAGTGTAGAAGGGAAAATGCGTCATCATATGGTAAGGCATGAATTAGAAATGACAGGAGACATAATAGTGGACATCACAGAGATGAGTCAATGCTGAAAGAGGTGGATGAACAATATGAACACCAGAAGGTGTTCTGAATGACAAAAAAAAAAAAAAAAAAAAAAAAATAATTTTTTACCNAAAAAAAAAAAAAAGATGTATTTTTACACTGTGGAAAGAGTCGGAAGTATCAGGGTTGCAAAAGTAGGTTGAGATGAAACTTTTAAAAAAAGACATGTTCAGTCAAGAATTAAAAATTTTAGTCAACTAAAAAGTAAAAAGTAGAAAGATGTTAAGTTAGCTTCAGTTAGAAAATGACTTCATAAAGAGAGAAAAACTAGAAAGTTTGCTTCTTGCAAAATCTGGTATTTTCCATGTCTCAATGGCCACTGTAGGCCCCATTTTCATGAAAGCAAAGGACTAGCAGTATCACCTAGTGTTAATTATTTTTAATTTTATGGACATCCCATGAGAGTATTTCTGTGGAAAAAGTAATTTTAAATAGATGCCTAAGGTTTCTTTAATACGATACCCGTGTGATAGAGCTGCAATACTATGGAATCAGTGGAAACTTGATTGTAATTTTACCTATTATTGTCATTAATAATGCTACATGAGCTTTGTTTTGGCTCATCATAGCTAAATTTTGGTGCAGGGGTCTAGGAACAATTGTGTAGTTTTGAAGTACATCTGGGTAGTACTGCTAAACAAGTTGGGGTTTTTTTCTATTTCTTCTTTCTGTCCTTTCTGTCTTTCATTGGTTTCTTTTTCTCAGGAAGACTACATCATTATGATACCAAGGTTGAAGGAATTGGGAGTTTCTCAGCAAAAGGTCTAGTAAGAAAACTGAAGTAACTTAAACCAGAAATGTATCATAAACAGAGAGAGTGGATTCAGATTTGGCATAAAGCTCAGAAAATTAAGGTTGTAGCTAATAAGTATTGCTTGTCTCCTTGAGTCACCTGGGGATTTCTCCACTGAACTGTGGCAGTGCCACACTGTCAGCACAGGAAATGTTCTGGTTAGCATCGAGGTCCTCTCTGTTCTCCTCCCTGATTCCTGGCATTGCTGAGAATTTTCCTAAGTAAAGACAAGCTTTCAAGTGACTGGACCAAAGGATTCCTATGAGTTGCTTTTAACACCCTTTCTGGTTTTAAGTACATTTCTCCCCACCTGTTCTCTTCTCAAGAAAAGGGAAAGGAAAGGAAAGCAGATAGAACAATGCAAATTTCATTGCAACGTGTTTGGTTTAATATCTGTCAGCTCTACAATCATGTTATCTTGCTTCATGCTATGTTAGTCTCTGTCAGGGTACAAAAAAGAAACTGTGAAAGGATGCTCAGCAACGCTGACGTGCTGGAAACATGAATCTCTTGCTGCACACCCACTATTTATGTTATGGCAGGGTCTGAAAATGCATCCATCCTTTATGTGGCCATTTTTAAGAGTTGAGCCTCAAATTATCTTCCTGGGTCACACAAGGAGTAGGACAAGAGTGGATGCAGCCATGATTATACTCCAAGACTGGCATCCTTAGTACTAGCCTCCAACCTTGGCTCCATGGAGTCTATTCTTGCCCAGAAGATTTTGATAGCAGGTGTAGGCCAAGCACAGCTGATAGTAAATCACAGGTTGAATTAATTTAATCCACTTGTCACCTCCATGATTTTAAGCAATATGTGCTTTCAAATTCATATCATTATTAAGAAGGCTTCCCCTGACTGGCTGCTGTCCAGCCAGAAAGCCTCATATTTTATCTAAGCTGCTGTGTTTAAAGCAATTTTGTTTGTATTGGCTATTCAGAGAACAGGGCTATCTCTGCAAGCATAAATAAGAGAAAATACCCAGGGAATTTTTTCACCTATAGCCTACACTGTTGTGATTTTAGCCCATTGTGTCTGGAACAACAAGTCTTTTTTCATATATTTAATTTCTTTTGTAGGATGCTCTGGGTCTTGTTCCCATGGACATCTACAAAAAATACCCTCTTTGCTGACACTTGCTGTGATTCACTAATAAGAGAATAAGTAATAAGTAGTGGTGACACGAGCCTTGAAAACTGAAACTCTGCTCTTAGCCTGAAAGCAGAGTTTCTGCTCAGATGTACAGGCACAGCAGCAGAAGAAACTATCACTTGAAGCTTTTTCTGGTAAGCACATCTGTGAAGCCTTTCCCAGCAGCTTGGTTTGTTAAGGATGTAGACATGTAATTATTGTTATGTTGGGTGTCTGTTGTGCATACAAATCTTGTATGAATCACTAACAAAACAGAGTTTTGTCTGTCACATGCAACTTCCACTCTGTCATCTAGGAATGTCTATAGGGAGCATATTTCCTGTGCAAGGCCTTGGCCCCTGAGCAGTGTGCCAGAGTTTTCTGGTGCCAAGCTGGAAATTTAACATATTCCTCTTCTACCAGGAGCAAAAAAGATTAACAAAATACTTAAAAGCTGGTCATGCCAAAATATGAGAGATTTTGTGACAACCACTATTGACAAATACAATACAAACTGATTTCAGAGGATTAAAAATGTGGGCAGAATTAATACTGAGTTTTGGCTTGATCACACTTTTAACTCTGAGAAGAAAATAATGCAAAAGTCATATTGTGCAAAAGAGAAGTCTAGAAAGTTATAAGTGTTAAAGAAAACCAGAAGGGACAGGGATACTAAGCAAAAGCAGAAAGAATGCCAAAGTGGAAAGTGTTTGGAAGAGTGCTAGGTCTGGGTCTTGATCGGGAGAAACAGTTGAATCTAGACCTAACACATGGTCACCACCTTCCTTAGCCAACGCCTGAGGCAACTCAGAAGGATTTATGTGGGCCAAAATTAATGACAGGTCAATACAAAACATTACATTGCTTTAATTATCAGCAGTAAACTGAGTCTTAGCAGAATAAACCAGCCTGTAAAGAGTTTCCTGGTGTGCAAGGAGATTATCTGTGCCCAGACCAGCTCCTTTATAGTTAGCTAAAAAAAAAAAAAAAGAAAGAAGCATGAAGAGTTTATTCTTATTTCTTTGAAACTCTTATTTAAGCAAGGATGATGGCAAAATATCTTAATATCATCTGTGGTTATTTTGAATACACTGGTAGTCATTTTTGGTTTTGTTAAAGGCTAAGTAGTTAGTTCCTTCAGTTTCTTTAGGCTTGGGGTTTTTTTTGAGGGGAGCAACATAGGTCTTCATGTTTCCTTCCCCTTTCCAGTCCTTCAGTGACGTTATGGACCTGTGTGTGGGAAGCAGTTTCCAATTTTGTTCCTGCAATCAGCTGTTGTTGCTTTGAAAGCCCTCAGGAGATCTGGCTACTTGATGCTTTCTGCATGTTAGGCAGATAATTAACAATTCTCTTTTGTGACTTTAGTTATTTATTTATGCAAAAGAATATAGCTGCAGTGAGGGTTTCTGGGGCCCTTGGAAAAATGTGATCCCAACATTGTTAGCATTTCTTTTTCTCGTTCTTAAACTGTATTTGAAGTGAATCTGAAGTCCGGAATGAAGATCTAAAACTAGCTCATTGGACCAATTAAACTTGTTGGTCCCTTGCAGGATGATTAAATGTACTCTCCAGGAGGAGAAAGGAACTTGCGTCTTGCTGAGGACAAGAAAGAAGTGGCCCTGAAATTTTTTTGAGAGGTTCACTCAAGAACACAGCTTCAGTGAAAGTTAATTAATAAAAAGCACTTTGCACAATTACAGCTAGCTCCACCTCATGCTGGGGACTTTGTGATCACTGCAGTGGCATCCTTTGTTCAGGAGAGGTTCCATGCACAGCCCCAGTCACCCTCTGATGCCTTGATTTCATAAGGATGGGTTTCCTGCACTGCGAGACACCCATGTGGATGAGCAGCATGTGGAGCTACTCCACCTCAAGCTGTGTGGTGGGAAAAGCCTCCTCCTGGATGTCCCGTCTGTGTTCGGTGCTGCCTTGCAGGTTTATCCTGGAAACTTACCCTGGCTCCAGATGCTGTAAAGCTTAGGCCAGGAGTCCTTGTGCCAGCGCACACACACTGCTGGCCTGTGTGTTCTTATCCATCTGGTGAGGTAGATTAGAGCCCAGGCTGTGTCTGAAGGTGAGCTCTGACCTGCCCACACTGCAGGAGGCTGTAGATTAAGTCAGGGGAAAGGAGTTCAGTTGTTGCAATGTTCCAGCATGCTCCTACCAGTTACTGGGCATGGGTTTTCCTCAGGCAGCTCACTTCTTTCTCAGTGAGAATTTGTCCAGGAGGTTTTTGAGGATTTTGCATACTGGTTTGGGATTTTAGGATATTTCACAGTCCAGCTGCAAATGTGGAGCGTAGGAAAGTCCTGGCCTCTGGGTGAACTGTAGCTATGATCTATGTAAAATGGGGTTGACACCATCATGGACATATCAGACTAGCCCCTCCTCGTGTTATCCATTATATAGATATATATCTACTCCCCTCTGAGGTGCACTGTGAAAAGGTGGATATTCTTGGGCCTACAAGGAACTCTTCCTGTGCGCCTGTGAGAGACAAACCCTTAGCGGTTCCTGGCTTAGCTTCTTCAAGAAAGACTGTGGTGCCTCAAGTCTGTGTTCATGTGGTTGTGAAACTGGAGATAGTCCCGAGCAAAAGGTTCCATGGCAAAGCCTCTTGCATTTCTGTAGCTATTTCAACACCTTTCAGGGCACCAGAGGAAGCTTTCACAGGAACACCTGTCCTCACATAACTGATGGCACACCCAGAACTAATTACACGTCACGTCCAGGTCTGTTGCCTTGGTGTAAAGCTGCTGTCCAAGCTCCTCCTCAGTCCTCCACAAGTTTTGCAACAGCTCTATACCCAGTCTCACAGGACAGATGTTCTGGGAACAACAAAGAATGAGGCTCTTAGAATTTTCTCCAGAGAATTTGAAGAAAATGTTTTACCTTCAACAATTCACATGCTTGCTTTTTCCTCCTTCTTTGTTTGACAAATTGTTTTCTATTTACAGCCAGCACATTTTAATGCCTTCTCCCTCCCCCCAGCCTACTGTGTTCCTATTTTCTCCTTCTGACAATGTTACCATATGGTTCTATTATTCAGAGATTCCTCAACATATATTGCAACAGTCCTGAAAAATAATTAGATGCTACTGTGGTGTAAAAACACATCTGTGATCAATGGCTTCCTCTGGAAATTATGGCATAAAATCTCCCAAGACATTTTTCTGTCTTTCTACTTTCTGCCTGCCCTTTTCTGTCCCTCCTGGCCTCCAAAAAGTATTATAATAAAAGGAAGAAATTCTGTGTGAACTGCTATTTTCATTTTCTTTCTTAAAAGCACAGAGTGATTGGTGGATTTTTTTTGAGCCGTGACTAGGGAAAGAAATCTCTGGGGAGAAAAAGGTATATATTTAGCCTCTGTACATTTAGAATAGAACATAATTCTATGGTGATAACCAATGATTTACACCCTTTAATCCAAAAGTCCTCCCGTGCCCTGTGGGGAATACAACATATGTCCAGCAAATTGGTAACCATATGCTTCAGTGAACACATGCTCTCTCAGCTCTTCCCCTGCTTCATTCCATTGATGGTTCCCTGCTAAAGTGCTCTGGTCTCACAATTTATTCTGCCTTCATTGAAGCCTTTGTGAAGAGTTATTTTCAGATTCCTCCTAGTATTGCACATTATGTGTTTTTGAAAGGTCTCGGGCAGTTGTTTTTGCTGGAGAATTTCACAAGTGAGTCAATGAGTAAAAGTTTTCTCAGCCCCTGATGAGAGAGCCAGGCATATCTCCTACCTAGCTTTTTCTCCCAAGTGAAGAAGGAGATTTTATTGGGAAAATAAATTAAAATCAGGGTTATCAAAAACAAGTTTCACAGAGGTTTTTTCAAAACTGATTTGTTCCTAAATCCTTTCTTTTACCTCCTCTAGTGCTGCCACTGAAACTGCAAAGATTGTAATGAATAATTCTTTGTCTACTTGGCACATGGAGAAATACAAAGTAAAAGAACACCCATATGTATTTTTTCCTCTTTGTGGTCACTATTAAATAGAAATGCTATAACAGAGCAGGAACACTGGCTGAAAGATGAAACTAGTTCATGCAAAGAGGGACCAAATACATTAGCCTGCAGCTACCCTCCTTCAGCAGGAAAGATTATCCCAGATAAGCAACAGCAGGGTAATGTCGAACAAATTAGCTTGACTGATGAACCCTGAACTCTTGTCAGTATTAATGCCTGCTAAGTTAAGCAGGCCCAGGCTTTATTATGAGGATTTATCCTCAGAGGCCAATGCAATATAACCTATTTTTTTCTTACACATGTCATGTAGGAGGGACTCTGGGGCTTTTCTAATGATCCCAACAGGCTTTTACAGATTTTTTTTTTTTTTTCCCTAACCTCAATGAGTCATTGTACTGACAGTGGCTGGAGGTGAGTGATTTTGGTGGTGCTCTGGGCTGGTGTATCCTCTTCGCATAAGGATGGACTTTATTCTGAGTTTGCACCGTGTGGAGGAGCCTGGGATGGCTCAGCCTGGGACCAGTCCCAAGGTATTGCTGCAACAGGGGTAACCCAGGCAAGCCAGTCCTGATTACCTCCCTAACTGCACGGTGTCTAACAGTTCATTTGCCTTTTCCACATTTACGCATTTGTTTCCTCCCACTGCATACCCTTAGCCCCTTCCAAATTCAGACTTAGAAAACCAGTGCCCATCAGTCCTCTGTCAAAGGTGCTTCCAAGTGAGCACAGCATTATGAACGTTTACCACCTGCTCTTCCTCTCAGCAGCCGGGTACTACTTGGCCATTTTGTGGAGGTTTTCTCAGAGGGACATAGAGAAATGTATATATTGCAGCCTGTCACGGCAGTGGAGTCAGCCTGCTGCCACACAAGGGTCCTGCTGCACAGTGGGATTCACGCGCCGGTGGGTGGCTGGGCTGTCACGGACGTGCAGAGGTGGCTGTGTTGTGGGGACAGCGTGCCTTCCAGGGGGTGGAAGCTGAGAAGCCCCTCTTCTGCTTGTCTGGCCTTTCTCACAAAGGCAGCCTGCTTCAGCACCAGCCTGCACCACAGCAGGGGACAGCAGTGAAAGGAAGGTGGCACAGGTAGTCAGTGCAATGCCACCAGCCAGAGATGGTGGAAGAACCTGGGGCGATGGGTGCCAGCTGCTGAAGCTGGTGGGCTGAGACATCCAAAAGGGCACCACTGGGCGTCTGAAGTATGGAACTGAGCTTTGATTTAATGTGTTTTAATGTGTTGAAGAATGGTTTCACAGTTAAAGACTTTAAGTGATTTGAGAAGTGAGGTGCAGGAGAAAAATCACACACTTCTCTGCCTCTTCATTTCCTCCCTTATCCTTTCATTCATGGGCATTCCTGTAAGCTATACCGGAGAGCCTTTGGCAAAAAGGAAAAACACACCTCAAATATTTACTGATACATATTTGAAAACTGCCTGGAGTGAGTGGTGTAATTGGTGTCGGATATGGACTCTCCTGGGATATCAGGAAAGGGATGGGAAAAGTTGGTGCTCTGGTTTCACTGCTTGTATTTGGGCTCCCAGTGCTTCTGAGGTACAAGAACAAAGATCAGCCTCTTTTTTGAGCTCCAGCATCTGCTGGAACGGGCCTTAGAGATACATGTTCCCATGAGGAAGAGAGTATTTGTCCTGTCACAACGTCAAAGTCTTTTCCCCTCCTCTTCCCAATTTGGCACGGTGCTTGCGTATCTCCTTCCCAAGCTTACTTGTTTGGTTTTAGTTGCCTAAGGGGTAGATTGGGAGACAAGAAATCACAATTTTTGTTCTTGCCTCTGCCAGAATATTCTTGTGACCTTGGGTAAGCAGATTTCTGTGCAAGACTGAAATAATCTTTTATATAATGCAGGCAGTCATTCCCTGTTTCAGAGCAGCATGAGGAAGTTGGTTCACATTTATAGGATTCAAACCTGAGCTGAATTTGCTTAGATTGGTTAGGGGAATCTGAGGTTGAGACTAGAGTTCAATCTGTTCAATTCATTTTTGAGATTCTCCTGGGGAAGTTGCTCAAACTGAAAAATCTTCCCAGCAGATAGGCTAAAATATCTATGTTTATTCTGGAGGAGTAACACCAGTAGTGTATATGTATCTATATATATAGACATAAAAATTTTCCAGAAATGTGTAGACTTCAGTGGAGGAACTATTTTTGTTACAGGAAAGGCTCAGAAAGAAAATATCCCTGGAAAGCTATGCTGTGTTCATTGAATATTGCTGTGTGTCTTTGCTTCTCATCTACTTGCTGGAAAGGAGTGGCAAACAAAAGCCCTTTTGTCAGGAAAATCACCCACCAACCTCTGCCAACTGTCAGTCAGAGAAACAATAAGTTTGAGAGCCAGATGTGCCACCCAACAAAAAAGGGTATGTGAGATTGGGTTAAAGGACAGAGAAAGAAATTTGCTCTCATAATAGTCCACCACAACAGTGCAAAAGCAGCTCTGCCAGCACTGCTACTCTCCCCCATTAAGGGAGTTGATGTGACCATCTGGCTTTCTCTGGGTTCAAGTTTTCATGGGCACAGTTCCCATCAACACCACAAAACGGAAATAATTTGTTCCCAGACCTGATTGCAACACAAGTTGTAATTGAGTCCTTGACTGTTACACTCTAGATTGGGCCATAGGCTAATTTATGATGAACCAAGAATATAAATGTGAACAAATATGACAAAGGAAAGTCATAGGTTGAAACTAAATCTGGCCACAGCTCATAGTTAAAAATTGAAATAAAAAATCCCCAGGCAGCCATAGAGGGGTTTATGAGGCTATTCTTGTTCACGGTTTAATGCCACCAGGAATAATGACTTTTCACCACTTCCTTTCACCTTCCTGATGTCAGCTGGTACTTTTGGGGACTCAGGAGTCTCTGATGACACTGCACCCTGCACACGTGTGTCCCACAGCAGCTTCAAAATGGGAGCTGGAACAATGGCAAGCACACTGGAGTGAGTTGAAGGTGCAGTTGAAGGGGACTATCCAAGAAAGCAGCTGGTTGCTTTAGGTGTATCCAGGAATCATTGGAGTAATACAATTTGATATTGATGCTGTAGTTTTGAGACTGACTTCAGGCTATTAAAACCAGTCATCTGCTTGGCAAGTCCAAAATTACAGTGCCATGTGCTTAGTTTGCCTGAAAGGACAAGCAAAGGGAGTAATCACAGTGACAGTCAATTACTGCACCAGAGCAGGTTTAATAGAGTAAGGCATCAACAGGGACATCTCCAGTGGCTTTTCAGCATTTACTGAAACAGTGGTCATTTTGAAGCAGGAAAAATATTTCACAATAGAATTAATTCCCTTTTACCCTCAGGTAAATGTGTGCACCACAACAATGTTTGGCTGTTATGTAATGCAGGGATACTTTTGTCCCTGGTGGCTGGTTCAGGATTCCTGCCATCCAGTAATTTCCAAATACTTTATTTGGCATGCCAAATCACAGGTGCTCACCTGACCCAGCCTGGTGTCCTGTTGTAGGTGTCAGGGGGACGTGGTGCTGGTGTAACTGTGTTGATCAGGTGTGTGATTTCTTCTGTTTTGTTTTTCACAGGAGAGTTGCAAAGCTGCTTGTGACTGTGCTGCTGTTCTAAGAGGAATTTCTTATACAACACAACTTATTCCCTTCCTGCTCTGCAAACTGCACCTCTCTGCTAGGTACAGGTGAGACTCCACCTGCAGCACTGGGGAACTGGCTAATGCATAATATAATCTCCCTGTATAGGAGTGCCCTGGGTACCTTTGGGATTCTTAATTTTCACAGCATTCGGTTGTACTTTTGCACACATAACCAGGGAAGAGTTGTGGATAAAATCCCTTTCTCAGGGATTGTGTTTAGAAGCCATGTATGTGTGCTGCAGCTTTAACTGCATCATTCTTGGGTTTTGTTCCATTATCCACAGATTTCAGATATATTCAATTTCTTTTCTGCTTTCCAAAAACATTGATCAAAACAATTCTGTGGGGCTGAGCTGGGCATTGTCCAAAAATATTATATAAGGGCTGTACAGCTACTGATGAAAACAGCAGAGTATGTCCATCAAGCCCATAACAAGCTACAGACACATTTCCTCCCTCTCTCCCTCCATAACTCCTCTCTGCTTCAAAAGAAATTTCTTGATCTTTCCCATTGATGAAGCAATAACGCGCTGCTCTTTACAAAGCAAAGAAACCTGCTTGACTATAGCACAAAAAGCTGCAAACCAGGCTTTCAAAAGATAATAATGCTTTAGTGCAGCTACATACAGGACAAAAATTGTTTGAGGGAAGCAAGATGCCAGAATTAGAAATTCAATGCCGGAAAACAGCGTGCATTTCCTGTCACTGTGATGTTATTATATAGAAAAGGCTTCTGCCAGGGCAGCTTTTCTGTGCTTCTCTTTGATAAATAGAGAGAATCTACCCAAATATCAGCCCTTCTCTGCATCAGCTCAGTGACCTTAGTAACTTGTGAATAACAGTCCCTGATAGACTTGCTCTGACGTAGCCAACATGTAAATAAGTGCTTCCCATATAAGTTTCTACTTGGTTCATGGTGTGACACCAAATCACTCCTTCATTTGCCGTTTTGCTACCTGGAGTGGTGATTTGGGCAGCCTGATAACTAAATGGGTGACCAGGAGAGATTTCCTGGCTCCCATGGTGTTGCAGACCAGATTGACCCAATATTCATGGCAAAAACAGGGATACAGCACATCTCCTTCTCCTCCAAAGGCATGAATTGGGTGACTCTCAGAATCAACCCTATTTGTGTTCCCATTCCCCTGGTT
Source organism: Orthonyx spaldingii (assembly GCA_013397795.1). Taxonomy (NCBI): domain Eukaryota; kingdom Metazoa; phylum Chordata; class Aves; order Passeriformes; family Orthonychidae; genus Orthonyx; species Orthonyx spaldingii. The sequence goes on along the minus strand of VZTJ01003401.1, from coordinate 874,904 downwards.
TACAACACAGACATTAACTGCTGCTCTTCAGACTTGAAACATGTTTTTATAGAGAAGTTCATCTTGTTTATCCTGGTGCCGAGCTCAGTAACTTCTGGGTCTGTTTCTTTTTGTGGGTTTGTTTGGTTGTTGTTTTTTTTTTTTTTAAAGCACATTCCTCAGCTATATATTCTTGTTTTCTCTTTGAGAATCCACAGAAGAGTCCAACTCTACCATGGTTAGTTCAGGGACAGGTGATGCAAGAGTGAAACAAATGTGCAAATTAACTGTCATCTTTGTGCCCACGGAAGCAGTTGTATCAAAGTTCATGTAACATTGCAGAAGGTTGTTATCAGCATTTAGATCTGAAAAAGATGGAAATACTGGGTTCTGTCAGTGGTTTCTTCACCAAGTTCTGACCCAGAGATGGGCCTGGACTGAAGATTTTAGCCTTTTGCTTTTCCAGTGCTTGTGAAAGCACAGATTCCAGTCTGGACTAAAATCCTTTCAAATTAAAAGTACATTTACAAGACAAAGGGCCAAATTCTTAAATGTGTGATGGGTTATAATCCATGTAAGTAATATCATGCCTTTGGGTTTTGCCAGTCCAATGAATCTTCTGGATGGGGTGAGCCGGACAACGGGTGAAAGTTGAACCTTGTCTCTCTGGAGAGAGGTTTGGAAAAAGCAGTCTTGCCCACATGGTGCAGTGAGGAAATTGTGGCCCCAGGGACAAGCGAAGCTGGCCATTTCAAGTCACTCTCCCATGACTTGGCAGTTGAGAGCTGTGTTTCCACACTGCCAGGAGCCGCCTGTGCCCTTTGCACTGCCTGGCATCTGTGTTAGGGGACTGGGGGGAAATGTCTGAATGGCTCCTAAGTCTCTGCTGAAAGAGACTCCCCCCTCAGGGTTGAGATATTTGCTAAAAGAACACCCCACATTCAACTGGTGCTTATGCTGTTGCACAGGAAACCCCACAGGCAGACGGCATCAGGCTCAAGTCTCTAAATTGATGTTTACAGTGTTTCTTTATGGTTTATGTTGAGCTTCCCTTGCAGTTTTCCCTGCTGAAGAAGGGAAGTGTTCATTTGGGAAGGATGTCTCATTTCAACATGCAGATTTAAGCTACAGTCTTCCATGACCAGTGAACCAAGGTGGACCAACTGGAGACTGATATTCTTTTCAGAAGTGCAGAACACTCATGAGGTTATTTGATGTTGTTCACGTGAGTGGAATAGGGCTGCCACTCCCACAGTCTCTAAAATTAAATGTTCACAAACCATAATCTCAGAAACTCGTTACTGGGGTGTTCAATGTTTCATATCAGTCCAGCTTTACAGAACCGCATGCACGGATATCCAGCAGAGTGTTTGCTAAAAAGGAAAAATCTCCTGTCATAGAGCTTCCTCCACTAAAATTTAATGGCCTGTACCCAGGAATTGTACAGTGTACTGATTTTCATATTTTATTGTCCAATTACATATATAATTAATCCTGAAATATTATCAGTTAATATAAGTAAACCAGTCTACCTTGGAATTTATTTTTATTTGTGTCACATCAATGCTAAGGACCCTCAGTACATGCAAAGCACGTTGGTTTGCAACTGATTAAGCAAATATCTATTTTTATTATTATGTCTGATGGATACAGAATGAACTTTCAGTAAAAAAGGTCAGCATTCAGACATGTCACCTTGCAGGTGGTGCTATCATGTTGCTACTGCAGTTCAGTTTCTGGTTTCCTCTACGTCATCTTCAGCTTCACATGAAAGTTCAGCACGGAGGTGAGCATGTTCAGTGGGGATGCTGAGCATGTACTCTAGCAAGCTGTTCCAAATTGAAATGGATTCTCTAGAGTGCTCGGGGGGTGGATTTATGCTTTAGGATTGCACTGTAGCCAAAAGCAGCAGTCCTGCCCTCCCCTGAACATCTGGCTACGTCTTCCTGTCACTTCCATTCTTGGTACTGGCACTTGGGATGAGGAGAAAGATTAGTTTCTACCTGTCCCAAGACTTTTCCTTTTCAGGATTTTGGTTTTCAGCTGGATCAGCGGGCCAGTTTGGCACTGCACCTAGCCCTGTGATGATCGGTACCCGGACAAGAGAGCTGGTGGCAGTGTATGGCAGGGAGGAAGCAGACTCAAGAGTGGCTTAAACTGATCATGGAAATAAACCTGTAATGAAAGGTGCTAGTCTGTGTTAGTCCTTGTTCTCCTTCCACCTGTGTTACAGCCATCCTACCTTTGTGTTCTTGCTAGATTTCCTGCTTGGAGTTGGTTGCAAATTCTTCTCTCTCAGTAAGGTCCAGCTTTGATGTAGGTTAGGCCACATTACAGAGCCAGAGACTCCAGTTTTCATCTGATTAGATCTGTCTGGGGATTTACACTGAACCCTCACCCTAAGGTTTCACTTCTTGCTTTTCATTCAAAGGAAGTACAAAACCTGAAACAAAGATTAGTTGAAGCCACTAGCTATCGTTTTGCTTTTGGTAGCAAAGGCATGGAAACTCAGTCTCTGAGTGGTGATGAACATCATGACTTATATCAAGAGGTCTCTAGCAAACTTAGCAAGCCAAGGTGTAGGTTGGGCCCAGAGCTGGCAGTGTAGCTGTGGGTGTTGGGTTCGGTGGTGAGAGGTTTGTGTTTTTAGGGATAACGTCTGCGCTGGGGTTTGCTCTCCAGGTGCTGCTGTGTGTTTCTAAGGCGCATTGGCTAGATGGCGCTGGGACACACTTGTGTCCTGGCAGGAAAGGGGCTGGCTTAGGATCAAGTCAAAGGATTGTTTGAGGGTATAAAAAATACCATCGACACGGTTTTCCTGTGCAGACACGACTTCATGAGTATCCCACGCAGGGCTGAAAGGCAACCTCTGCTATTTGCTGTATCCTCCAAGCCCTTAGATTAGGGACAAGGCACTTGAGACGTGCAGGATTATTCAAGGTGTCTGTGGAGGTGGGGTGGGGTCCGTCAGCAAGTCTGCACAGGATGCCCCTTAGAGGGTCACCTGGTGGGGAATGGTTCTGCTTCGCTTCTGCATGAGAAGATACTGTGAGCAATATGTCTTTAGTGAGACGGCTGCTTTCTTTGAAGAGCTGGGAGGCATGATTTAGGGGAATTAATAGACTTACCTCATTCCTGATATCCAGGATGTCTCATAAGCAAAGTCTGAGCTCTGTGTTATTTGCAGACTCAGAAGTGAAATGGGAAATATCCCTTCTGTGGTTGCTCTTATGAGAAGAGCACTTTAAAGGTTTTCTCATCAACTGAAGCTATACAAAGCTGCACTAACTGTGAAGAGAAAACACTTCACTTCTGTTCTGAGGGTGCTAGAAGATTGTATGTGTTTTGTGTGACCTTTCATTGTCTGATGAAAGTTCCAATACATCTGAGTTCAGCTCCAGCACAAGTTATCTATGCTGGTTTCAGCTGTCCAGTGAGGCCCTACACAGTTTCTGAGTGCTCGAGCTGGTCTCCTTCATCAGACAGCATCATGTAAGGCACCGTGATCCATTTATGGCCCTATAAAATCATGCAAAAAGGGAGAGGACCTCTACAGAAAGTTCTTACAAGGCATCTCAGTTTTTTTGCTTGTCACCAGTCATCCGTTCTGGACATCCTTTCCTGACATGATGCTTGCACCCAGATGCAGATGTGTTGGTTGCATGGCACTGCACAATGAAGGGCATTTCTTTACTCCCCGACAGCTGGGGGATGTCTGTAGCCTGCTTGAGGCTCTCCCTCTGTGACTTACTTCTCTCCTGAAGGGTTTCCACTGGAAATTCACAACATTTTGTTCAAAGGGCCTATGACTAGCATTATTTTGTAGGTTTCTTTCACTTGCTATGTCCTGTCCTGCTCTCTTCCAGCAACTCTGAGCAGATAGCAAGGTTGCTCCAAACTCCCTCCACCAGAAGCTCTTCTTTATATCTATCCAACATCTCCAAGTTCCCGTGGGAAGACACACCTCTAAGCACAGAATAAACCAACATCTGAAGAACTCTGAGTCTTGGGCAGCTGCTTTTCTCTGTTAGAAATTTGGCTGGGGGAGGAACTGAAGGCAGTCAATGAGCAGGACTGACTCTGGTCTGTATCCAGGCCTTGACAGCTCTCCTTTTTTCAAAAGCCCTCTCCTACAAACAAGTAGTGGAGAGTCTCTAGGGCAAAAGATAGCATTTCTTTCATGGCTATTAATAGTTGCTTGGGATTTGAAGTCCTGCAGCAATTAAGTGTCTTAATGCTGGACTCATAAGAGTGCTTTCTGGCACCTGCCTCTCTTAGGAGCTGTCTTCAAAGACTGAGTAAGTCAGACAGGAGAATAGCTAATTGGGCATGACTAGAAATAGCATGAAAAGCTTAGTAAAGGAAACGGCATTCCTGGTGGGGATATCCATGAGGCAGCACTGTGAAGGAAGTGGTTGAAAGCCATGAAAGTTGTGTCACGACAGGCTGAGCTGAGCAAAGCGCTGAGGCAGGGAATGGCCATGGACTGCTCACAGATGACCCCCAGGTCCAGTGGCTGGATGGAAAATCCTGGAGCCCCATGAAGCCCTCAGTTTTCAGTGGCCTAGCAAGACTGGCAGGTGGGGGGACATTCTTAAGAGTTCGGGTACAGCTAAAGTCTATCACTAGGTGATCCTTCTGGACTCGTCAGCAGGGATTTCTGCTGCCTCTGCCTCAGTCCAGCCCACACCCAGGCAGAAGGATTAGGGTCAGTTGTTAACCTCTGCTGGCCTGCACTCCTCCAGAAGGCTGAGAGGCACAGGCTGCTGTGTATATGAAATTCTCAGTCTCTGAGGAAAAGGCACTGCCCAGACCAACCATTGCAGCTCTCCCACCCCCAGTTATCCCACAGCTTTGTTCCCACGTTGTAGCAGTGGAGAGGAAACAGTGAGCTAGACCAAAGGCATTGCTGCTACTTAGTCACTTTGGCCACCAAACCCCTTCCAGACTTTTGTGGAAAGGTGGATTTTTCTGTAAGTCTCAGCTTTTTGGTTCTTGTCTGAGGGAAGCTCACCGGATGTGGGACCTGCCTTTTGGGTGGCTCTTTCTTTTATCTGCAGGTCAGAGGTTGCTTCTAAAATCAGTACATATAATGACCCAGACAAGTTGTGGGGTTTTTAGTAATGAGGGAAGGGAATTTTGCCAGAATAATTCTACTTCATGTTACACACTTGTTTCCACCCTATATGAATTTTCTTATTTTGAAATATGCATGTCCAAACAGAGCTATACTGGTATTTTTAGCAGTATAATTATGTTAGTAAATTCTGAGTGAAGACCAGCTTTTAGATACCAGGATTATTTTGTAGGGTGAAAAGCATTATTACAGACAACCATTATATTCTGATTACTAGCAATCTTGTGTAGACTTATTCTATTACTTATTTTCACAGTATCACTTTTTCAGACACTTTCAGAGTAATCTTTAATTATTTGAGGATCCAAGAACCTTTTTCCTGCCTCTCCCTCACATCTGAGATACACAGCTTTCTTTTACAAGCTGAATTTTTTGACAATCACAAGTGCAATCTGAAAATGTGACAGTTCTGAAAAGCAAGTGCAGAATTTCATTACACACAAGGCCCTTCAGACAGGATATACAGCATGCAGCTGTCCCCACGAGCCCAGCAGCACTGCACTTAGTAATTTAGGCTCAGCATTATTGTCGATATATTTTGCAGATGGCAACAGCTTATGCCATGTGAGAGGGAAGGGACATTTCCCAGCAGAGTGCCCTTATGTACAAGCTTAATAGAGACACCTTTAGAAGGACTCTGACATTAATTAGAATAACAATTCCCCCCAGGATATTGATGCAGGCTGTGCTTGCAGTGTGTGCAAAACCACGACTCTTGGAAATAGGTTTGGTGAAGCAAACAAGAGACACGCGGCATCCTGGCATTCTCCACCTGAGGAAAAATCAATGTTGCTTTCCTTAAAGTGCATACGAACATCAGCACCCAGCAGCCAGGAAACCTTATGAAAGGAAAGAGCAATAATTTAACAGATTCATTGTATCAAATAATTTAACAGATTCATTGTCTGTATTCCAGTATGGACAGAAGGTCAGTTTAGCTGGGCAGCATAAACATGAATTAGCGACGGGCCAGGGTTCATCTGCACAGTCACATTCCCCTGCCCAGGCTTAAGTGATCCTGAGATGGTCCCTGATAATGCATCCCAATAGTCCCTGCTAATGCATCCCTGCTTCAGGAGCCCAACAGCCCCCAGCCCTGTGGCAAGGCCAGAGCTACCATATGACTGTCTGCATCTGACCACACAGACGCTTCCTGTGGTATGGGACGGGCTGTGCTGGCATCTGTGTGCAGCACAGCCTGTGGTGAATGCAGCCAGAAAAGACAAGCAAGGGATCTTTCTGTTTTAGAGGAGAAGGCTTGTGCATTGTCTCACAGTTGTCTCATTTCCCATCCATTGCCCTTGGTCACTGTGGAGCCCTAAGCAGGAGCCTGGGCTGCACATCCAACTGGTTCCCAGTGTGCAGCCATATCATCCTTGGCGTATTTTTAGTGAGAGGAGAGGCAATTCATAGCAAAGCCACAGGGTCAGTACTCTGATGCTAAAGTTCTGGTGAAACAGAGATCTAAAAATAGTTTCAGTTACTCAAAATTCCCTGCTCTTTTTCCAGTTATATTCACCGGCCCCAAGGAAAGTTTGTTACTTCTCTCCAAAATCTGCCCCACCAAAAGGCAAAGGAAGATCTCCTCTAAAGTGCATCTACCAAAAGCTCACATTGAATAAAGAAGCTTTTTAAGGGAGTCAGTAGGAAACTGAGAAGAATAATTTAAATTTTTACCCTATCCTGTGGCCCATGTGGGGGCTGCTGGGCTTTGCAACACTTGAAGGTTGGTGCTGGTGCCATTTCTTTCAATACTCAAGCAAAAAACATTTCTTTCCAACAGTATCCAGGAGACAGGACCCCAGGAACAAGGTGTTGCACACTGGGCTCTTCTCAAGAGGAGAGATGCCTTTCTACAGCCCTGACTCATCTGCCCAAGAGCTGTCCTGACCATCAGACTAGTGTGTGCTTTATGGAAGAAGGAGGTGTGCAAGATGTGCTTTCGGTCCATCTTGTTGGACTTCTCCACGCTGCATAAATTAATTCACCACTGAGCCACAGTTGTGCTTCTGCAGCCCAGTGGCCCAGAGACTTTATGAGGGACAGAGGTGCCAGTTTCAGTGACTGCTTCAGACCCTTAGACATGGCTGGGAGAAATGATGGTGCTGGAAAAAGAGATCAGATTTTAGCCCAAGTCCATATTGTGAATTCTGGGGTTCTTGTATTTGGCCCAGTTGTGTATCTGCTGAAGCAGAGATGTGCTCAAAACAAAAGGCAAGAAGAGTTGTGAGGGGAGCCCACCACCTCAGCAGTAGAAATGACAATAAACAATGGTTATTTCTTCCCTGTTACAGGTTTTGCAGGATGTCCTAATTACCTTGACATTATTAGTGCGGAAGTTGTGCTCTATCCACCCACTAAGTACAGGAAACATGCCCAGTGTGTAATTCTATCCTTCACCTCGCATGCCTCCGATGGGCTGGAGTCTGAGAGGAAACTGAATAACCTGGAAAGGTTAGCCAGAGACAGAGAGAAATTAACCCTTTCATTTTCATTCACTGCCCATTATTTTCTGAAAGTGGAGTTGATGGGTGGAGCACAGGTGGTGCCATAGAGAGGTTGTTTACTTCCAGGTTTAGAGAAATCTTGAAGTATTAGGTCTACCAGTTTCACATAATCACAAGGGGTGCTTGTTGTGCAGCCTGTTTCAGATATATTCAGTAAACAGAGGAAATTTAATATGGTTTATTTGTTACTGGTTATTTACTATCGTATCACTAAGGCTGAAATCAAGGTTGGAAGCTCACCATGTCAAACTGGGAACAGAGACACTGCACAGAGCAAAGAGTTTGCAGTCTAATGTATGACACATAACACATGAAAGAGGAAGAGCTACAGAGCTACAGGCTGTGGTCATTGTCTGTGTGTGAGATGCTTGGAGGTATTCGCACAGCAAAAGGATGGTGCAGTCTGGGTAGCTGGTAAAAGAGCAGGCACAGGTGGAGAAGGGAATATGGGGAGACACAGGATAAAAACAGATGAATTCTATCAGTGCAGATGTGACGTTTGAGTTCTGGAATTGGAAACAGTAGGGATGTATTCATTAAGGCAGGAGAGGCCACAGAACAACAAGCAAGAAAACTGTAAATTGAACACAAAGGTCGAGTTGGCTTGTGTGCATTTCAAATGGTGCTCTAATTTGTACCTATAGGACAACAAGGATTAAATGGAGATAATCTCTTTACAATGGTTTAATTGGTACAGGTGAGTCAGTTAGCATCAGGATTGTATAAGTGTAGAAATAATTGTTTAAGTAAGTCATGGCAAAGGGATTGAAGGAAATACTGGAGAGTAGAGCAAGATGTGCTCATAGAAATGTTTATTCCCTATTATAGCCACTTGGAAAGGGATAAAGAGAGAGTCAGAATAACATTGCACTGCCTTATTTGTACACTGAGTACAGGAACACAGAGTCTCTGCACAAGAAAAAAAGAATTGGTCACATTTATATTAATAGAGTGAAAAAGAGCTTTGCCTTTCACTGTTCATCCATCCTTGATTGTCCATGAAGGAAAGGACAGGTTTATAAATTTTGTGCATATAGCTATGAAGTGTCATTGCAGTGCTCTGAAGTCTTCCATCTGTGAGGGGTCTGCAAGGGCAGGGATGCTTTTCATGGTGCATTTTGAGGACTGCTATAGGAGGGACTTGCTGTGCAGGAGACTTGGCTTTTGCTCTCATTTGTTGTGTGTTTCTCAATCAGACATAAAAACCATTCTGCTTGAAATTACCCATCTGCTCTCTGTGATTCAGGACAAAGCTACAAAAAAAAACCAAAATAGATCCTTCTCCTCTCCCTACTCATTACTGTGTACCTGAAAATCACAGTCAGCTCTGAAAGCAGATTTTTACTTGTGTTTAAATGCTTCCCTGAAATATTTGCTGTAGTAAAGTAGGAAATGAGGGAGGGGGAAAATGCAAAATTTCCAAAAGAGTATGGATCTTCAGAACTTTAGGTCTGAAAGTGTTATGATTGAGTTGTTTGTGGCTTAGAGGTTTTCTCAGGAGCAATTTCACAAAACTAGACATTAGGTTTACATGAAATGCTCACTTTGAAACCATGATTTGAATAACTTGTCGTGTTATGTTTTGTGGGTGGCTTCTTTGTTTATTTGTTTCTTAAGGAAAAAAATAAGAATTTTTTCTTTATCCCACTTGAAAAGATTCATGTTGAAAAATTAAGAACTTGATAGAAAACGTGTAACATTTCTGAGCTTACTGAATTCCTCTGTTATGTTTTCCATACCTCTGCTGATAATGCAAGTAAGGATGCTTAGAAAAGGGGTGGAAGGGGACAGCTTGGTAGTATTCCTCTTCTCCAACTTTTAAAAATATCCCAGAATTGTTTTGAGAAATCTGCAGAATAAGCACCTTCAGATGATTCAGCTGCCAAATTTATTTCTGTTTTCAAACTTGTTACTATGAAAGGAAAAAATGCAATCTTCTGGTTGCAAACTTCTTTTAAGTAGAACTGAGTCTTGCCTATTTTGTAACATTTGTGTTTGTGTTTGGGATCAATTGCTCCTGTCATCAGGTGGCTGGCACAACTGGAATAACAGGCTCCTTTCTGCCAGTTCCTTTTACTGATTTGACAGAAAGAGCTGCTGCAAATAGTTGCAGCAGGTCCTGGAGAAGCACAGGTCACATTTGTTTTCCTGCTCTTCCCTTCCAGCAAAATGGAGATCACGGGAATGAGTGCCGAGGAAGTGGTGTGAGAAGGTGACACAGCAGCTTCTTGATGGCACCCTGTGAGTGCCCTGGGATTATCCTCTAATTGATGCCTCTGGGCTGGAGGAAGATGATGTGGTGCAGGAACAGGAGTATGAAGGAGGAATGCAGGAGGTTTTGAAGGCTGATAATGCCTTTCGTGAAGCCTGGAGAGCAAGTGTAATAAGTTTCGACCAGAGACCAGGGAAATAATATTTTAAAGCCAAGCAAACAACTGACTGACCCAGGAAGGATAATTAGCAAAGCTGAACAAGAGCAAGGTGCACTAAGGCCCAACTTGCACTGTACTTTGACAGAGACTGGCTTAAATTTCTCCACTTCACTGTGTTTTTGTTCTCTGCTCTTAGCCCTAGGTATTGTGAGGCCTGTTTGAGCTGCCAGATTTGAACACAATCCAGTTAGGACACTTTAGCACAGATCAAATTCCCTACTTCCCCCTCCCACGACCCTTGCTGTGACATTTATAGCATTGAAGTAAATTGTTATTTTGTTTGAGCTGCTTCTGTATTTCCCTGGAAGCCAGGAAGGGGAAGAAGCCTCTTTATGCTGGCAGTGGGGGAGTTAACTTTCCAGTAAGGCCGCAGAGAGTCAAATAAGTCCAAATTGTTATTAGTCACCTCAGGATCAGATCAGCCAGTGGCCATTTCAGGAATCCACAAGGGATTTTTTTCTGACTCTCTCTCCCCTCCACTGGTTAAGTCACAACCTGCTGGCAGCCCACTGATGGCTGTGCACAGTCTGGGCTCAGCACTGGCTCCTCAGAGCCTGACACGTAAACAAGAACTACAAGATTTTACTAATTCCTTACGAAAACTAGATCAGCCCATCCCTTTTCATAGCTACCAAGTGCTTGAAAAGATTGGAAAAAGCCAAATCAAGCCTTGATATATGTGTTCATTTATTTACCAGCAATTTACTTCCCAGGAAGAGCACTTAACAGGCATGCAGAGAGACCCTGGCACTTCTCCTGGTTGGGGGTGAGATTCCCCATTGCTATATTTTATCTCTTTTTGCCATGGCCTCACCCTGGGGAACCTCTGAAGGCCTAGGTTTTGCAAATGGTCAAGAATCCTGTTAAATTAGCACTTGTGTAAAAGCCTGGCCATGGGCATCATGCAGGGTTGGGGGTCCATGGCTGTGAGAAAGCTGTCTTCCCTCTCCTTCTTGGGGGCTGGACTGCAGAACATCTGGCTGGTCTGCACTGCAGTCCAGCAGAGGACTGATGGGTGTGTGGGGCTGTGCCCTTTCATGCTGCTTTGGGTTAAACTGAGCCCTGTAGAAACAAAAGCCATTTCCTCCCATCAAACTGAGGTCCCTCACCTGACACTTGACCTCTGTGGTGCTGAAGTGTGCAGATCTCCCGCAGCCAGGCTGTCACCTTGGCCAGTCTGCCCACTTACGTCTTTCACCTGCAAGTGGACAGCTGATAGTGGAGTTAACTATGTGCTCCTAATTTTCTCACATTAATCAGTTCCTGCCTCCTGCCACATCAGCTTTTCCTTTGTCATCATCACATTCCCTACTCACTGTCCAGCCTAGTCCCAGCCCTCTGTTTATCAATATTCTGCTATTATTAGCTGGCCCAGAAACGTGTGTTATAACACTGGTACCACGAGAGCTGCGGGATGCATTTTTCTGTATTATGACATCCTTCTCTCTGCTGGGAAAATATCACCTTCCTATTCTCTGACACTTTCAGTCTGTAATGTTGATAAGGCAGGAACATCTTTCATCCTGCTTTTGACCAGTCTCCTTTCCCTGCCATTAGGAGAGATGATGATGGCTTAACAAGGAGCGTGATGGAAGCAGAAGTGGGTTCTCACACCTGTTTTGGGGTGTCTGGGGTAGATGGACTCAAAACAGGCTGAGCTGGCCATGGAGTGCACTTGACCCCAAAGCTGACAACTAGAAATAATTGTGTTTGTTCTTGCAAGGCACCTTATGCTGACTGCCCTAAAGGTGGGCTAATCCCACAGGGCTCAGGAATGTGGAGAACTGAGAAACCTTTCTTACTTTGTTGCAGAAGTAGGGATGTTAAGTAGTAGTTGTATTTCTTACCTCATAAAAGACACACATAATAATGTAACCAGCTTCCTTACTAGTGGTATTGAGGACATCTGAGATCAGAATAATTATTTTTAAGTAGAACATATGGTTGCTTTTATGTCTGAGCATGGTTCCATTGCTGCTTCTGTTTCATCCAGTCTACTGAATTTTGCTCTTGACTTCACACATAGTTTGGGCTAGCAGTGCTGGGGCTGTTGTTTAAAGCAGGTTAATTGTTAAAATCTGCTCTTCCAGACTTATGTAGCTGGAAAGGCTACTCTCATGCATGAGCTTGGCTGCTGAAAGCAAGGCTGGAGACTGAGACTTCACTGCCTGCACAGGATTACCAACCTGGGTTTTTTTATTTTTTTTTCTTATGCTTGTCTAATCCTATTCTGTTCTAAACTAGACCTATGGGAAAAATATTAACACTTGGGGCTTTCCTCAGTTAGGGGTGTTTCTCAGAGCTGGTCATATCTCTGGTAATACCCCTTCTTCAACTGAAAAGGAGAGAATTTCTTTTCAATTGAAAAGTCCACAGGATGTAGTTCCAGAAAGACGCTTGACAAACTTCACACACTTTATAAAATGTTTCTCAGCAAGACATAAATCTTCCGTCCTTGATGCTGTTAGACTCCTGCCACAGCCATATGGCACACAGACACTTGGATCCGGTGTTAATCTGCTCTCCCCCGTGCCAGCATTAGTCCTGGTTCATCCCTGTGCCTGTGGGGACACAGGGTACCACTGCAGGGAAGACTGAAGGAGGGAGCCAGGGAGAGGGCAGGCACTGCCTGTCTTGCTCAGATATCTGCAATTTCAAGTGGCTGTTCCCTCAACACGGCCTAGAGGTGTGTGCTGCTTGTCACAGTGCAAGGCGTTTTAGCAGCTACCCATCATCAGACAGAAAATCTTTTTTCCCCCCACAATCCTGGTCTTTGTCACCTTCCCCCGCCATTTACAACAGCTCCTTGAATGGTGCTCCTTGAATGCTTTGAATGAGCTGGTTAAATTGTTATGCTAGAAAACATCTGCTCATCCCTTTTTATAAATTTTATTCTATTTCACATTTTTCCGGCCTTGCAGGGCTAGCAAGCTGGATCAGTTAGAGCATATGGCTGGGCACTGAGAGAAGAGCAGGATCTGTTCTGTTTGGGTTCACCCCACACTGTGGGGCCCCACATGACACTTGCCCCCATGCCTTGGGTGACAGGTGATGCTACTGCAAGGCTGTGGGTCCTTGAATCAACCAAGCAACAACAGACTCAGGTAAGTGTCCCACGAGGGCTTAGTTCTGCTCTGCAGATCCTCTCTGACAGCAAGGAGCAAGCACAGTGTGTGCTGGTGTCTGCTTCTCCAAGTCTGGGGTCTCTGCTCCCCAGAGAGCTCATGGACTTAGACTGGCTAGTGCTCTGCTCCTTGGAGAGCTCATGCTGGCCAGTGCTCTGCTCTCCAAGAACCTGTTGGCACTGCCTTTGGCCATGGGGAATAAGCGCTGGCTGTGACCAGTCTACTTTCCTGTAGACCTCTGAGACTCACAGGGACACCAAATTAATGTCACTGTTCTCAGATGCATGTGTTGCACTCATCTTGATGCCTAAAGGATTTTTTGCTATTCCTTTTTGTACCTTTTACACAGTTCTGTGTATCCACAAGTATCAGCATGCATACTTGTACTTTGTTAAGTCTGATAATTCAGCATAGTTCCAAGGTTTTGTAGAGTTAGGAGACAAAACATCCCACTATCTTGAGGAGCCATGGCTCCTGCAGTAGAATTTGTTCTGTAAACTAAAAATTAGATCATCCAAGCCCCTTATTGGGCCACTTTGGTAGATATGCTCATGTATTAGGTCTATAAAATGTGTACTGATTGACGGTGGGGGGGGCATGCATGCATGGTGGGCACTGCAAGGCCTTTCACCTCGGCAAAGTGGTGCACCAGATGGAATTCCTGTTAAAATACTGGGGTAATTAACCCCCAACCCTTCTACCGTGTCTGGTTTTTCATTCCCAAGACCAGAAAAAGGCATCAATCTCACCTTCCCTCTGACATCCATCCCTGCAGCTCTCTGGGCATATGTGGCTACTGCAGCCCTCTGGCCTCCTTCTTGTGTCCTAGTGCAGCCTCAGGATGGGGAGGGGAGCACACTGTGCAGCTCTGTGAGACTCTGCTTGGTGCAGGATCCTCCAAATCATGCATGACAGGAATGGAAATCTGTCACTTGATAACTGCCTGGAGAAACAGGTCTTACCGAGCCAGCTGACTGTGCAGCTGGAAGAGGTTAAAAATTAACCCTGCAATAATACATGTGAGTAATTGACTTTCTGCTGATTTTATAAGCAATGCCAATGTCATTCCAAGTGACCTGAAGTGGGAAAGGGCAGGGGGAGAGGGAGGAATGGGGTGGGGATGCGCAGGAACTGGAAATATTTGTGGCTTATTATATCAAACAAAGAAAGCCTTTTATTTTTGTAAAGGGAGAGATGCTTTGGTCATGCTCCTCTGCATATTTCTCTTGAGAGGGTTTTATGTGTGTTTTCCTCCATTACACCAAAGATATACTTATCCACTTAATTTACACTGCCAAGAATGTTGAGTTTCCTCTTTACCATTCACGCACTGAACTTCCTCAAAGGACACAGATGTGAAGAGGGGACTCTTGAACATCCCTGCCATGGAGGGACCAGGCGACTTCTCCTTATTTCAAAACCCCTTAACACAGTGAGGCATTTTTAGCAAAACCATCAGTGATATAAGACAAAAATCAGTTCCCCCACCAAGCTTTCATTTTACTACACAGTCAACTTGACCCCATCTCAAGCAGAGATCTGCCTGTATTTCTGTGACCTTGATGATGCTGTGCTAATCTGTGTTTGTCTGGTCACAAAGCCAGACTTCTCTGGTGCTCAGAGGCTGTGTGATTATTTTGCAGCCATTTGGCTGCCACAGAGGAGTTACAGGAGGTCCATTGGAGAATCATCAGAATTTAAATTATTTTTATTTCATTTTCGTCTCTGCAGTTACAGGGTAAACAAGGTAAGGTCCAGTCCCAAGTTCTGCATTCTACAGCCACCCACGTAATCTGGTCTGGACTGGGAGCACACTCTGGCCTGTCAGAAGTTTCTCTTCTGTGTCTGGCAAGAGCCACTAATTCTAATTTGAGTCAGAATGTGAGTTAACTGTGCAGTGGAGAAATATCCCCTGAGCAGCTTCTCAGGATGTCATCATAAGTCTACAGTTGTGGGACACAGGGTGGTAAGACTTGAATTGCTGGTGTTAAAATTAGAGAGGAAAGATATTGCAGGTTTGGTTTTGTTTGTTGTTTTTTTTTAATTCATCAAAAAGAAGTCACCTTGAAGGTCACCTTTTAAGAATTCCTTGGCTGTTCCTGACCAGATGGTGTGTGAGAAGAAATACTGGTTTTTGTGAAAACAGCTCTGCAGAAAAGGGAGGGGGAGGGGAGGGGAGGGG
>VZTJ01003401.1:813297-859325 GCA_013397795.1 Orthonyx spaldingii | reverse complement strand
GAAGGGAAGGGAAGGGAAGGGAAGGGAAGGGAAGGGAAGGGAAGGGAAGGGAAGGGAATAAATACAAGTTCATGTGCTGAAAATGTCCAGCTGATTATGCTGGACCAAGCACAAAATGTATTATGGAGGTATTAACTGCCTGTGCTATTTAAGCAGTCACATATTACACCTGCTGTTTCCTGTAGGAGTCAAACACCAGTAGTGTTTTCCATCCCAAACTGGATGTGATGCTAGAATACCAGGAATTTGCAAGGAACAGGCCTGAGCTGTGTTAAGCCAATGACTTAACATGACTTAAAAAGAAAAAAGACACCCAGGAAAACCAGATTATGAGATTTGCCACCATTCAATTAAAAAGTCATCCTTTCCTGTTGTTCCATGAGCACTGGGCTTTCCAAGTTCACCAGTCTTTCCTGGGACAAGTGACTCATGAACCTGATAGGAAAATGCACCTGTTTTTAGCCAGAGGTTAAAGCAGCTCTCCAGTTACCAGAGTAAACAAAGGATTTATTTCTGTCCTTAGCAGTTACTCTGCAAAGTCCAGGAACACAGGAAGGCTGGCAGAAGCAATTAGGTTTGAGCCAAGTTTGCTGAAGTCAGTGGAAGGTTTGTGACGTCCATGGTAAGATGCTCATAGATAGTGGGATTTGGCCCATGCCTTTTGCTAGAGGGGAAATGGGAAAAAAAGTTGGTGCAGTGATTGTGCCGGCAGCCAAGGATTCCAAGGAGCTGGAAGGTGTCTGCCATGGTGTGGGATACATATTGCCTTCTCTGGCCGTCCGTGCTCTTGGCAAAAGAGCAGGTGTCAGTCACAGAGGTGTGATGGGTATAGACACCTGCAAGACTGAGACTGATCGGACACCGCAGCAGTGGCAACCCTGCAAGTGGCTAAAATATTTGGAAATCAGAGTGTTGGATGTATTGGCACCATGGAAGCTGAAAGGTCCTGTGAGCCAGGAGTCATTTATTAATCCCAGCACGAGAAATGGGATGTGTTTGATCTTCATTGTGGAGATCATTGAAAAATGCAAATACAGCATCAACTTATTTCAGGTCAGCACTCAAGATGGTATAAAGGCAAGATGGATTTTAACCTTGATTTAACTGGATTTAATTGCATGCATGGGCTTCAAAGTGCCTAAAGCCTAATGGATGGTGACCTAAAGTCTGATTGAAAGAGCAACAACACCCTAAACCTTAAGCTGGTTTGTTAGACCATATGGCATGACTACACCATGCAATGTTTCAGGAATACATGCTAGGAATAAAGCACCCAGTGCATCCAAAGGGTTTGCCAAGATTTCTACCTTTACTCAGAAGAATCTGAACACTGATCTTGCCTCCCTCCATACCAACATGGCTCAGGAGCTTGGCTAGGACAGAATGGAGACAGTGTTTCCAACCACACCTCCCTGAAAAGTCTGCAGTGCCCTGAGACAGAGCATGTTGACACTTGGAAAAGAAAGCGACCAC
This sequence comes from Orthonyx spaldingii, assembly GCA_013397795.1. Lineage (NCBI taxonomy): Eukaryota > Metazoa > Chordata > Aves > Passeriformes > Orthonychidae > Orthonyx > Orthonyx spaldingii. The sequence continues at coordinate 857,852 of VZTJ01003401.1, read as the reverse complement.
TTAACTTTTCAGTTTAGGAGATCCGTATGACTAGGAAATTCCAAATAACCAAATTTCAGGAAAAGAGGCAATCATCAAAGGCTCATTATCTTAATTTAATTTATGCTTTATTTTGTATTAGCGTGTCAGATATTGTGACAGCTATCTCTTTCATAGGCTGTGATTGATTTCAGAGAATCCTATTCTTGGGTCTAGATAAAGTACAAAATCTCTCTTTTTCTTTTGGATAGCACAACATGGCTTTGTGTCAGCTCTGTAAAGGATACCAGCCCTTAGCAGCCTGCAGGAATCCCCTCAGTGGGCTGACTGATGCCCACCTACTTTGTCTCTGAACCACACAGCTTGGAAATGTCACATACCCATCCTCCTTGCCTGCTGAGTGCCACCCAGACACAGCGTGGTGAGGACACCTGATGGGTTGTGCTGGCTCCGTGCTCAGCAGGGTGAGACCTGCTGCCTGTTGTGTGCAGCAGGGCACCCATCTATGGCTGGGGCACAGTCCTGGGCTGCCTCCAATGCCTGATCATTTTCTGACAAGGAGACCCAGTCCAAGGTCCATTGATGTTGTGCGCCGGGCTGAGGTTCCAGCTGGTGGTTTTGCTCTCCATACCCCTTGATCTTAGAAGACGCTGATCAGACTTCTCCCTGGGAAAGCTGGTAGTTCATACCACTGAGGTGGGGAGTGTCTGGAATCCCAGGCTGTGTGCAGCATGGCCCCTACCCTCGGTGGCTTGCTTGGGTCTGCCTTCACTGCCTGAGCCACGGGATCAGGCAAGGACCAGCACAAACACAAGGAACGGGTGGCCTCAGCCTGGTCCTGTTGAAGGTGTCATGAAACTGCCCTGTAAGACTAATCCTCCTTAAAGAGAAATTCAGCATTAGAGTTCCAGAGGGAGCAGCTACACAACAAATTTAATTTGATTTTTTGCTGTGTCCTCTTTCTTGTGTGCTCCTTGTCATCCATGGAGCCCATGAACTCTCTGTCATCCTCCTGCTTCTGCTGTGCTTGAAAATGTCCCAGCATTCCATTTTTTGCCTTCAGCAAGTTGCTTTTCATTTTCTTGTACTTTATTGTTCTTTCACATCCACTTTGTCAGACTGTGTTCTTTTGCAACTTCCTTAACTCCCTGTCTTTTAAAGAAATTATTTTTATATCTCAGAAGTGTTACATGGTTCAATCATGTTGGCTTACTTTTTCTTTTTGCTTTGAATATTTTTTATTTGATGAGGAGTATGCTGTATAGTGTCTTTAAGCAATCTGATGTCATCTAAAAGTACTTTACTGGTTTTAGCTGCTGATTTCAATGAATTTCATCACTTCTATGTGATTTCCTTTTTTAAAGCCAAACTTTTAGCTTGATATTCAATCTATGTACTTCTTCTGAGAACTTGAGTCACTTTTGTCTTTCTGGCATGAACTGTTCTGACATTTATACTATTTAAACCTGATATAATAGTATTTTACTAATTAGTTTTTTCTAGAAAGTTTCCCAGATACGTAGATTGCCCATATCCTTATTTGAATTCCAGCATTCTAGTTCATTTTCCCTTATTTTCAGATTACTGCCATTTGTAGCAAAATGGTTTTAAGGGTGGTTGTGGATTAGCTACTATTTTTGTGTGCTTTGTGTGTGTGTGCACATGCTTCTTACTCAATTAGGGCTTCATTTACAGAGACCTGTTTTTTCTGTTTCCACTTATCTCCATTACCTTCGGTCCTATCCTTTTTCCTAACAGAGAGGTTTGAAAGCTTCAACCAAACTGTCAATTCTTCCACTCTTCTCCCTTACCCTTTCTTTAATTTAAAATCTTTTAGAACTCTGACTCCAATAAGTCCCAGCTCCTTTCTGTCTTGTTTACATAGACCTCATTTTTTTTACATATGCTTCACTTTTCTATATAACTTTCCCCTTTTCTAATAAACCCAGCAATGCCTATAACAATAGCCTTGCAAGCTTCAAACATACATTTTTGCATGCATAGAACTATTTAATATCACTTATCATTCATCTCCAGGGTTTGAAGTGCTCTCCCATGCTGCTCACTTGTGCTCTTCCCCTTGCCACAGTTAATAGCACCATCAGTCATGCTGGAATGTTACTCCCAACCAATATTAGGAAATGCTCCCTGCTGCCTTGTAAATCCCTGGTGCCACCAGCAAGAGTGGAGGAGGAGGAGGAGGATGTGGAGGAGGAGGCATTCCAAGCATATGGATTCTCAGGCGAGGGAAATGAAGCTGGGTACATCACGCATGCTGCTTATCATGGTCACATTCACTCATGGTGAAATCTTTCCCACTCAACAACGGCTGGGAATATCAGCATTTGCTGTTCCAGTGGGAATTTTGTGCTCCTTGGAGATTTCACCCCCATGCTGCATTTTCACAGTACCTCTGAGGCAATGGAGCAGCCCCTTCCCTCTGCCCCAGCTGTGCTGTTCCTCCTGTCCCTCCTTGGTGCAGGCACAGGCACTCACCCAGCCCATGAACAGCAAGGACCAAGGTATCACACAGCCTCTCTGTGCCGCTCAACTGCAGCTCTTCCACGCTGTGTGAGGTGGGCTCTGCAGCACAGACAGGCTTTGTGTTTACAGCATTCTCCTGCCCTTTGGATGGTTTCCTGTTGTAATGCCCAGGACTGATCAAAACTGGGGCGCACTGTCTCAGTGAGAAAGACAAGCACAGGATGAGAGACAAGGGATCTGATACACACTCGAGAGAACAAGTGTGATGCCTCTCCTGTTTCCCTCTCTAGGTGCTTCCCAAGGCTCCCACCACGCCGAGTTCCCTCTGATCCATGACCACAAGGCTGTGCTTCAGACGTCACCCCAGAGCAGCACAGCTCTTTCCCAGGAGATAAGTGAGGGGGTTTTTTGCCTACACAACAGCTCTCCTGAGCTTTCCCAGGCTGGGGGGGAAGGTGGGAGGGAGGAGATCCGGCTTCCTCCCTGTCCGAGCGCCAGCCCCGTGGGCCTGCCATAGCACTGCTGGGAATATCCAGGGGCATTATGCAATTTGCAGAGGCGGTTTTTCATGCAGCCTGGGCAAGGCAGCGTCTGGTAATGGCTCTCCCTTTGTTTGTAGCACACAATCGAGCTCATGATCTTCTCTCCAGTGCAGGCAGCCCACGGTGTTATGTCCTGTACTGCTGTGATGACGAGAACAGGGCTGTGCACAGGACAGGGAGCCCTGCAGCGCTTTCATCAGTGAATCACTGCTCCAAGTGCTCATTAGGCACAAATCATTAATGGTCTGAAATGACTGGAATAATCTAGCTCGGCTCTGGTGAAAGTGTAGATTGTCTCTTTTTCAGGAGGCATGGGAAACCCTTCTTAAATCTGTTTTTAAACTTTGAATTTGGCTTCTGAGTAATGCCACCGATTTCATTTTTCAAAGGTCACGGGATAATTCTCTTCTGCTGTCTCCAAAGGGGATGACAAATGTTCCTGTAGCAAAGTAATGAATTGTTCAACACAATGCTCTTAGCAATTACCTTGCCATAAAGGTATTTGCAGTAAGTACAGTAAGATAAACCAGTTTGTTTCCTATTGTTTTTCAAAGGGGAAAAAAACTGGGGTAAGGCTGTAGCCATTTGGTGATGAGTTTGAGGGATAAATATAATTTAATGTACTTGCTGGATGTTTTAGTGGGTCTTAAAAGATCCTTTCATAGATTTTAAAGCCTATTTATAGACTGTCCCTTTAGAGGTTGGAAAATGTATTCACTTCTGTATTCTATGTACCTATTTAAATTGCATCCAAATTTAAAGTTGTTCCTAACATTCATTTAGCACCTTTTCTGAATGCTTCCTCTCACGTGGTCTGTATTTACAGGATGCTGTATTATTTTCCCCAGTACCATTCTGCCTCCTGCATGAGAGCTCTTTCATGTTTTGGACCCAAATTCCCTTGTAACATGGTGGGCAAAGGAGTCAGCCATGCAAGAAATTAGAAGCAAAGACTACAGTATGGTACTGAATGCAAATCTGGGTTTATTAGGCAGGAGGGAAACCAACCCTGCACCAGCAGCAGCAGCAGCGTGCTGGCCTGTGGGTTAGAAGTGTCACTGTAAATCCGGTTAGACAGGTGTGTGCCTGCCTCCCTGACCTCTTCCACTTGGCAGCCTTTTCTCAGCATTTTTGTCTGAGAGGCTCATGTGGGAGTGAACAATGGGAACCAAACTGCCCCTCCAGCCTCACGCTGGGCCCAGGACATCCCGGTGCACATGCATTGGCTATTGGCTGGGTGGGGGCAAAGACAGATTTCATAGCCCTGGCACGTGGGTAAGTAGAGTCCAGTGCAATCAGCCAAATGTTTTTTCACCAGCAAGAAATAAAAATGAGAATAGCGAGACGCAGCCACATTTTACATAAAGGCTGTCAGTGGCTATGTAATGGGCAGATGTTCATATTTACTTTTGCTACAGAAGAGGAAGCAGAGTAACAGCTCTCTGGAGTGAGTATCCCAGGAAAGCATCTATTTTCTTGGGGTTGGGAGCTAAGATGTAGCCCCTGGCTGGAGACATTCTTGTTGTATTTCCAGTTTCTGTTTGAAAATCCGGGTGACTCTTGCTGCTCCGGCTATGCCTGTGCAAACAGAGCTCCCCACCCTGAACCTTGGTTCACACACCACTAGTAAAAAGGCAGATGTTGTAGTTAAAGCATCAAGAAATAGATACAAAGGAGAAAAGTGTCTGTAGCTCTGCCACCAAGTCCTCCTGCATATTCTCAGGTTAATATACAGAGTCTAGCCCCACAGGGCACTTTTTTCTCCTACCTGCTTCATTGTGTCTGGGCTTTGCAATGACTGTCATGTAGGGTAAACCATGACATCTTTGTGTTACATGCATTTGTGTTCAGCCTCGAAACGTTATTTCATTCCCTGAGGTGAGTGCTGTTATCAGGAGAATGAAGTGTCCCAGTCCCCTGGTAATTATTCATTAGGTAAGATTTAATGTGTGCGTGCAGGGCTGGCAGCTACCACTGGATCTCAGGAGAGGTCTGTGAGCCAAGCTTATGTCAGCTTTAGGGTAGGGATGGGTGAGTAACTGGCATAAAAATAACAAAACTACAAGATCAGGAGCAGTTTGCCCAAAACTTAACCAAAAACCTTGTCATCTCAAGGCCAAACTTGCCATTCAGATCACAAGGCTGGGAAGACTCGGGGCGGATTTGCACCCACTTCTAGAACAAATCACAGATCTGCACTGAGGCAAAGCAATGTTTGGGATCACAAACCTGTGACTGTTTGTTCTAGCCATACTTCTTGAGGTCTGAAAAATGCTTTAACTTCTTGCTTTTTTTATTATACACTTGTTCCCTGTCTGACACTAAGATGCCTGTTTTCCTGTTCAGAAGACTGCTTCTGTAATATTTACTGCCTGAATAAAAATTGTTTGCAGCCTTAGTTGCCTGAGTTTTGCCTGGAGAATGTCTGTTAGTAGATACAGGCACAAGCTAAGGAACAGCGTACAAACACACAATGGATATTATACCAAAGAAATCAAGTAAATGGAAAGACTGACATTGGCTGACAGTTAAGAGTGGGGGATTGATGAGACACACAAATCTCAGACAAAACCCTGTTCCTTTGGGTGGACTCCCAGAGGAGAGGCCTGTGACTGGGCTGGTTGATGTAGGAACTTGACACTGGTGGGAGAGACTGAACTTCAAGGCTTATTTAAAGTTATTCCAATACAGTACAGGTGCTTGGGAGTTGTGGGGAGCAAACCTTTTCTTGCACACTCCAGCAGTGAGGATGTACCAAAGGGGAGAGCACTGGTGACATTACAGCTCTTGGAGCTCTGGAGATTCTGCCTGTTTGGCTTTTCTTTTCTGTCATCTTCCATTCTATATGTCTGTTATTCACCCACAAAATTGCATAATATATCACCAGCTAGAACTGCATCTGCCAGCTTAATGGATGGCTCATTATCTAGGGAGGGAAAAAGAGAGGGCAAAAACTTTTATGTGCCAATAGTACTACTGAGATGTTCATGTGCATTACAGGAGAAGGAAAGGGTGTAACACGTCTGTCCTAATTTATAGCCAGATGGGCTGAAAGAGGCAAGGTGTAATGAAGGTCAGCATAGCTGGGAATGGGGTAGAGGCAGAGGAAGTTACTCTCTTGACATAAAAAGCAATTAATTCTCCAACAAAGTCCCTCTTTCATGCAGCAGAACAGAGTGAGGCAGTCCTCTCTATATTTAAAAGTACTCCCACAGCTTTGATCTTTTCCATTTTCTGGAAATGTAAGCTTGCAAAGAGGGTCTGGCCTCATCTGGGATGATGTATTGGGCCATGTGGTGCTGGCCTTGCAGAGCAGCGTGGGCATGCCTGCCGTTCCCTGCACTGCGTCATTCTGGAAAGATCTCCAGACTTTCCGGGTGCTGCAGTGAAGGCAGCGTGCTGCTGCAATGCCCGGGTGCCCTGCCTGCTAGGAAATGCCATCACATCACTCCTCCTGCAACAGCGGGTTTTGTCCACTTCCAGTCACACAGATGACATTTAGCTGTGAATGAAAACGAAAAATGAGATGGAACAAAGTCTCCTACCAAAACTCCATCTCCAAACACCTTAAAATGTGGAAGTATATAACCGTACGGGCTTGAAAGCAACCCTTTAGCCCTGCATACTCTTCAGTGTGAGATATCCCATTCCAGTCAGTATATTATGGCAACCAAATGTAGGTTTTTCTTTTACTAGTTGTTTAAAATAAACACTTGCTTTTTGAGTTCAGAACAGAGCTGTGTTGGCACCAGGTATCAGGCCCAGTTTCAGTAGAGCTTGTGTCAGATAAGTACTGACTGAACCGTATGGTGGTGGGGTTTTGTGCTGCCTATGCTGGCAGGAGACCAGAATGCTGGTTTGGGTTCCCCCAGACATAAAATTCCACGAAGTTTTGCAGCTGTAGTTTCATTTCATTTCACTATCTGACTAACCTTCTTCTTACCTGATTTTGTTTTATTTCCTCTATGTGTTTCCTGCACCCAAAGATCCCAAGTTGCATTTTTAACAAATTTTAAGATTAACTTCTCTATTTATGTGAGGTGACCCTGGGTTTTGGTAATAAAATGTGCTGGGATTGTGAGTAGAGGGAAAAAGAAGATTCCCCAGTGGGGGTGAGTGCTGACGACTTTAACAAAGTCGTGGTGTAATATGCTGTTCTGCTGACTTTTGCCTTGTTTAATTATCATCTGAATTTTAAGAAGCTGAACCCTGCCTCACCAGCTCATTATGTCCCCCGGGTTTGCTCTCCCCAGCAAATAGGTGCTTTCCCTGCAGTGTCTGGAGGCTCTTTGTTGCTGTTCTGATACATCAAATGCGTTTGTTTTGCACATTGATGTTTGTGTTTTCCGCACTGCTTGTGTTTTCCAATTCCTTGGAGCACTGAGGATGCTGCTGAATTGTCAGAATCATGGTAGGATGCTGACTTGAGATTACTGTCAATGGCCTCATTATGTTAACAAAGGATATTTTAAGAAATACAAAAGATGTGGCATTTACTTTCTTGGGAGAGGGAGGGGGAGAGAGAGAATGTGTGTGTATGAATGGACTTAAACTGCAAGCTCCCCCATTCTTCAGCTGGAAATGACTGCCAGCTTCTCTCCACATTGTAGTCAGAGCAACGATGGCTTCTGATTTGTACTTTGGTGCTGCTCGCAGTGCGTTTGGCTCACCCGTGCGTGCAAGGCAATTGCTCTTCCTCCTGAAGAGCTCCTCACCTCTGTCGTGGGACATCTGAAACAGGCACAGCAGAGATACATGCATCACCACAGCACCTTTGTGCAGTTGTAAGTCAGAGCTGCTGTGGTCTCATTCCATCCTTCGAGCCAGCACTAGCATTGTTGTGGCTGGAAAATTAGTCACTTTGGGAAACTGAGCAGGGAGAGAAGGAAAAAAGTAATTAATTCCCCCTCCACTTCCCTTCTGGAGGAACACAGCTAGGTATGGCCAGGACTAAGGAGGAGTTGGCACCTTAGTCTGCTCTGCTCCCTCCAGAAATTCTTGAGGAGGAATATCAAAGAGGAGGATATTGACTGCAAGTCTTCTGTCTTTAATGAAATGGAGACTTGTGCACAGGCCATATCTCTGAATCAAAAGGAGCAAACTCTTTCCCTTCCTCCCTGTTGTCAGGCCATCAGGAGGTAGTTGGCATATCCCTTATCAGAGGAAATGTGGTCCTTCCCTTAAGCTTGTCTGCCCCGTGGTGTTCTGTAAACACAGATCAATAAGGTGTCACAAATCCTATCCTATTACCGGTATGCAACAGCAAATGAAACACCCTTAAGCTTAGCATATTATCATTTCATGAATTTACAATTAAAGACCTAGATAAGATTAATTACTTCCAAGATGACTCTTTACAATTGTCTCTTTATAATGGAGTTTGTAAGCAGTCCACTGTGTTTTTTTCACCAGGAGAAAGCACAGACAATTTAACATCTGGTTAGAAAACGTTTATTTAACAGGCCTTTTGCTCCTTCCCTTATAGTTCCCTCAAGAGAAAAAGACTCCCTAGGAAAAAACACATCCAACACTGATAATGAACTCGACAAAGAACTGTTTACAGCTGAGGTTTTTATTTCTGTTGCTCCAATTATAAATATTTTAGGCATCACGTTCTTCCAAAGCCTCTGAGTAGATGAACTGTAGCAATATTGCAACAGAAAAGAGCTGTACATGCTGGATAGAGTGACCAGATCTCTGACAGCTTTTTTTTCCATACAAAATGCTGAGACAAAGAAAGGAAAGGAAGAAAGGAAACTCTGAATTCTACCACAAAACATCAACTGCATATTTATTTGTTTGTTAATCTGCCTTATGCCCAGCTGAAAGAGACCAGCTGGGCCCAGCGAAATTGTTGGCCCCCAGCTGATGGAGAGACTGTAAAGCAAAACCCAGTGTGCCACAAGGAACAGGCTACAGATGGGTGGGATTTCCCCAGAGGAGATATCACTGCCTGAGAGAGCCCTGTTACTCCTGCTCAGGCAAAATGCTGATGTGTGAGAAGAAGCAGACAAGCTCTCTGGTCTGCCGTGGGCTATATACCTCAACCACAGCTTGACCAGAAAGGTTACACTAATTCTATGGTTGTTCCTGGCCTTCCAGTGTACAGACAAGGAATCATTATCTTTAGATGTACATGCTAAATTTGTCCCACATGAGGCAATCATTTCTTTTGTCTTTCCCATGGCAGCATGCAGGGAAGCTGATTAGTACTCACTGTGCTTGAGGGCTTAAAGTTCAAGCAATAAAAAGCCCTTAGCTACACCCTCCAAAACCAACAACAAAAGCTGATATTTCAGGGTGGTTGTTTTTGATAGGTGGCCTGTTCTTGAATTGTAAGGCTTTCTACGACCCACATTTTTCAGTCTGTGGAGAAGAAACCTGTGCTTTTACTTTTGGTATTAACTCCTGAAGGTCTCAGCTCTTGCTCCAACTCCCGAGAAGATGGGCTTCCTGGAAGATACCTAATATCACAAGATCTGTGGTAGAAGCCTCGTCTAAGCTTCTGAATTGTAATGCAAAATACCACATGAGTTAGGTGGGAATTGTGCAACTCCTTTGCAATCCTTTCCCATTTTCTAATGAGCTCGTCTCCTCCCTAGTTACAAGATCACGAAGCAGTTCACATTTCTGAAATATCAGCATCCCCTCCTCCACAAATCTGAAAAGGTTTTGAATATTAAAATGAGGGTGAGATTTTTCAAGTTTTTCTGGGGGAGCAGAATGACTTGTGCCCACTATGATGAGAAGAGACTGTATGGCTGCAGTGCCTGGGCAGCTCTGCTTGGGACATCATAACTGGGACTTCTTAGTCTGTCACAGGCTGAGAAAAGGCAGCACCAGCAGACTTGTGCTGTGAATGCTGGACATGAACAATTGGGCTTCATAATGCATTGGCAGCATTATTTTACTGCATTTTGACAGAGCACTTGCATCACATCATTGCCATGGCATGAGTTGTTTATCTCTGGGTGAGGATTAGCACAGTCCTGTACCATGGTCTAGCATAGCTGAGAAAGTGGGTTAGTGTACTCTTCCTGAGGATTGCTGTCCTGAAGGGATTCCTGGGAAGGCTTCATGCTTGCAACAGGCTTTTAGATGATTTTAAATGAGATTTTTGAGGGACCTTCGTGGAATCTTATGTGATACAGTCTGTCTCCAAGGCATCTGGGCAGTAGCTGGGTCAGCAAAGGCCATTGCAGAGCTTAAAGACAATTGGTATTGGTGTATGAAGAAGACACTACTCAGATAACAGGTGATCAAAGTATGACTCTGACAAATGGGCACCCCAGTACAGAATTCAAACAGGGTCCTGCCTGCAAAGTTGTGTTTGCTGGTGATGCCTGGAACTTATAAACGTTGCTCCTCAACACATTCTTGTTTTGTATCAAAGCACTTTCAGAACAGTAAATCATGTGCAGCACTGCTCTTCAATAGGAGGGTAAGTGTGCTGCCACTGCACTGTCCAGACACTTGGAAATCTGTTTCCTAGTGTTTAGAAGAAAGAACAAACTGGAGTTCCTCAAAGCCACAGTAATTTGTATCCTATACCTTCTCTTCTTTTTTGCTATTAGAGACTTGGTGAAATTCTCTGTTATGAGTTATGTAGGAAATTTGGTCCCAGTTCATGCATCTCAAGTGCAGAAGAGATCTTTGAATTAAAGTTACTAAACAATGTTATCCAGAAGGAAAAGAAAGGAAGCAGTACCACTCTCTCTCAGAGTGACATTTCTAGACTAAGAAGGTCCTACACAATAACAACACAGAAATTATAGCAGCTGCAACAGGAGCTTTGATGCTGAGGGAGATTTTAAGCAGTCCAGATATAAAGCAAATCCTTGTGCCCCTGGCAAGGATGCAGACTTCTCTCCCACACACCTCAGTCACTCATAAAAAGCCAAGTTCTGGAATTTTAAAAGCCAAAAATATTACAGCAACGACAAACATGGCAATCAGATGTTAAATGGTTCCTAATGATCTTCTCAGTGAGTTGTATAATCAGGAGGAAGGAGGAAGAAGCACTCAGCACTCTTCAGGACCTGGTCAGTTATTTTACTATCAGTCATGAACCTTGACCTTTCTGAAAAACTTTCTGTTGCATTGGGAATTGTGAAAAATGTAGGTCCCCTTTTCTCACAGCATTTTAAGTCTCTCTGCGGATCATCTTGTCAAATTATTTAAGTCTGCTCCCAGTCATTAAAGTTTTCAGGCTGGTTTAAGAGGTTTCCCCTCCCCATCCCTGCTCTAGCCATGCCCACCCACTGCTGTGTGCTGTTCACCCCATGCAGGGCAGGCGTGGGCGGCCTGTGCTGTGACCCCAACCGCTGAAATCACCAGAGGGGTTTTTTAGGAAGTTACAAAGAGTGGCTTAACCTGGGCTCACATGGCGTCCCAGTGAGAGAAATTACCCAGCAAGCTAAAACAGATCGTTTTCTGCTGGATTAATGAGCTGAAGCAGGTCTTACGAGCCCCAAAGGCAACACAAAGGAGGCAGTGGGAACTTCTCCCAGGAGCGAGAATAGGAGCAGGGATGGAAGGAGGAAGAGCATTTCCCGCTTCTGGCCACAGCAACTCTACCATGACGTGTCATTTCACCCTCGGTTGTGCTGTTGGGGTTGAAAATAGCCCTGCTAAAATAAAACAGGCTGAGGTTTGGGCTTGGGTGGATTTCAGTGTGCACGAACCTGGACCAGCTCCAGAACACGGTTCCACCATTGCTTGCAGAGGAAGTGATTTTGGGATGGGGAAAGCAAAGAGGGGGGTGTGAGACAGCAAGGGGGGTTACTGAGCTGAGGGGAAGTGGAGTGGGATTTCTCAGCCCCGCTCAGTCAGTGGTGACTTCAGCCATGCTGTGCAGGTCCCTTTCCTGCCGCAGCAGCGGGCGCTCAGCCTCACCCGCTGTAGCCGGGGCCGAACGCGGTTCCCCTGGGAAGCCGCAGGGTCTGGCCCATCGGTGCCTGTGCCGCGGGAGCCGCGCTGCCCCGGCCCCGCCGGGCGCTGCCCTGGAGCCGCTGCACAGCGCTGTGTGTCGGGTCTCCCCTGGCAGAGGCGGCGGAGGCACTGATGCGAGACGGGCTGCGAGCCCAGCGTGCGGCTTCCTCTGGAAATAGAGGTGGTCGCCTCCTCCTCCACCTCCAGCGACAATTGCCGTGACCTGAGCCAGACCTCCAGGCTCGCACAAAACGGGCCTGACCTTTGGGACCATCGGTAGCATCTCCTGCAGCCAGTTAAGCTGAGAGATTCTGGAGGTTGCGCTTTAGTCAGTTTTAAGCTGCAAAGCTGGAGAGGAAACAGTGACTGACGCATTAAACCTTATACCTTACAGAAGGTCAGACTTAGTCCACTGGCCTTCAACTGTGACGTGGGAACAAGTTCAGTTTCCATTTCACTGCTAGTTGCCATGATGAAATATCCCCAAAATGTTTCTATCACAACCCGTATTGAAATTCAGGCTTTGATGCAACTGAACTTTGAAGAAATTTGGCTCTGCTTGTACTGTGCCTTATTTCACTATTAAAAGTAATTTTAATTTCCTGTTGATGATTCCTATTGCTGCTCCCAGCCGATGGTCCTTTATACATCACTGCAGTATCTAAACACAGTTAGCTTTGCCTCGTACCTGCAAGAGAGGGGAGTCCCTTTCACCCCATATCTTGGGAAATGGAGGCACAGACCAGCTGCTTTCAAAGTCAGATGGGCATGCCCCATGCCTGGAATTTTTCAAGGCCGGATTGGATGGGGGGCTTTGAGCAGCCTAGTCTAGTGAAAGGTGTCCTTGACCATGGCAGGAGACTTAGAATTAGAGAATCTGTAAGGTTCCTTTCAGTCCAAACCATGTAAGATTCTGATTAACTAGAGCCCTGGGTTTAGATCCTTTCTTAGTCATGGACAGTCTCTGTCACCTCATATGTGTGCCTTTGGTTTTTAATCTGGTCTTAAGTGACTACCTATGGTTTAAAGTAGATTCTCACTGAGTTAATCCAAGTACCTAGGATCCCAGACAGTTTTGAGTAGTGTATGGGCACTTTGGACAAAGCATCAGATATGTTTTCATGGTTTAGGGGGAAAACTGAGGTCAGAAAACAAACTTTCTCAGGGAATTTGTGGCCCAAGCAGGAGAGAAACTGAACTCCAACCATCTAACCTTTCCTTCCCATCCCAAGCCTGTCTGAGAGCATGTGCTTCAAAGAATGGCTGATAAGGTACAGTGCAGGCTTTATTCTTCTCTTGCTGCAAATGTAAACTTCTTGGAGTTCATATATGTTTGGCAGGAAAGAAATCTCATTTAATATAACAACTCTGTGTATGTAGAAAAAATGACAGGACCAGGACTGAATGTGTGAGTCTGGGGAGAGAAATTCCCATTTGTGCAGCAGAGCAGGAACTTGATCTTGGTTATCATTTCTCCCCACTAGCTGGTCCAGATAATTACATGACATATCAAATCACTAATTCCACTTTGTGTAATGTGTAATTTCATTTACAACCATCTCTTATGGCAAAGAAGATATACACTGTGTGTCCTCTGTTAACTGTACTTCTTTTAAGAGTGCAATCAGCAAACTTTTAATTAGCTGGTTACCTTAACAACCCCAGAGAAGGCTGTGCCTGCTTTCCTTCTCCCAGGCCATGCACCCCGCTCCTGGGAAGTGTTGAGCTCTTGTGTCAGCATGAAACAAGAAGGTAAGGTGAGAAAGAGTAAGGTCAACCAAGCTCCACTTCCCCACAAACAGGCATCTTAAATTACGAAGACAAAACCCTAGGGAAGGGAGGATGCCAAGAAAGAGGGGCAACAGGTGGAGGAAATGTGGAACACATCCTGGCAAATCCATTATGGACAAGTATTAGCATTTCATCTGCAGCACATGGCAATGTGTCACTATTCCAGCTGCTGAGGCTTTGAACCACCTTGTGAAGCTTGTTTGAAACCCTGGAGGAGGATTTAGCTCCTCGAGCTCCCCAGCCTGTTTCAGCAGGGGTTCGTGGGCAGTCAGCAATTATTGGCAGGACAGGGCAATGACCTAATGCCTGTGCTAGCATGAAGAAGAGAACCTGAAGTTTGATGTAGGCTTAATTTTAGGGACTGTTAGTATTGTTTGCCTTTTTCCCTGTAAAATACAAAGTAAAGATGCAGACCAACACACACACACGTACACACATGTGGGTGATTGACTTGTTTGGCCCTTAGTGCCTTATCCTGGGCACCTGCTTGCATGGTTGTGACACCTGAGGTGCCTTTGGGATTTCGTCAACTGCAAAAGCATGTCTTGTATTGTGTGGCTTCCTCAAAAATCCCTGTGCTAAGCAGAGGAAATGCAAAGCTAGAGAGTAGGTTGTATTGCAAATGAACAGGCCAACAGGAAGGGAAGGTACAGGGGAAGAGGAAAGGGAAGGGGAAGGGAAGAGCTTTTCAAGATAATATGGCTGGATAGGAGCCTCATGGGAGTATTCCAGGAGAGGGAGGGCAGAGCTGGTGACAGACAAGTAATGCTGTGACAGGAAGCCAGTGCTGTCTGTGAGCTTAGAGAAGGAAGTGTAAGGGTTGGGGTTAGGGGTGTAAGGTCTTGAGCCCAAAGATTTTTCCTTGTGAAAGAAAATTTCCCTTCCTTCGTGGTACAACACTTCCCTCTTATCCACCCAGTCCACAGACTTCAGGCAGTGCCTGTGCAACTGAGTGACTTTTGCAGGGAGAATTATAGATGGATTCACCTTTTATGTGCAAAGCAAGAATGGGACATGTCCTAAAGGTCAGGAGCTGGCTGGCCATGTTGGGGTTTCATGTCTCCTGTGAATCCAAATGCTTCATGGTGAAATTAAATGGGAGCTCACTGGTGGGTTGCTGCCAGAGAGGGGAGAGAGGAAGCACCAGTGTCCTGCTCTGGGAACCTGTGCCATGAGATGGAAATCACCGATACTTGCTAGAGAGTCACAGTGTGGGATTACCTGGGGCTGGGGAGCAGCACAGGCAGTGGACCCAGGATCGTTCCCTGCATTCTATCTTCTGTGCCTGTCGCACTTTCTCTTCTCTCATCCTTTTCCTCCCCAGCTATAAAACTCAATCACGCACCTATCCCAACTTTATTTAGTGCCACAACAGTACAAGCACAGGCAGCAAGTGAGATCCTTTGTGCCAGTGCCAGCACTAGCCCTGCTCCTCTGAGTCTCAGCGATTCAGCTGGTGACATGTCCCCCAGCCATGCAGAGCAGGAGAGACACCAGATAAATCAGTCTCTGGTGAGCTGAGATTGGCTTTGCATACTCCACCACCTCATAGAAATAGTGGAAAGAAAACATTTAATTTAAGAAAATGTCCATAATCTAAATAACAGCTACTCTGGGCTAGTTTAATTTGTGTTGTAGCTGTGTGTTTATTTAACATGTGACTTTAGGCTACAGTGTTCACTGCACATGGGTATTGCCACAGCAGTAGCACATGCCACATTTTCTACCTTCTGAATTGTAAATCCCTGTCTCACAGAAGCTCAGACATGCCCTGGCTGATGGGAACTTCATCCTTCTGCACAATGGTCTAAAAATAACACACACAGAGCAGGCTCAGCAGCAAGACAACGCTTTTCCCTGTTTCTCCGGTTTTCTAAGAGCACAGCCAGATGTTTTTAGACCATGTTAGGGATGTCCCAGGAGTTGTGGAAGGGGTAGCAGTGTTGGAACTGAACACAGGAGATGGAGAGAGAAATGGCTAAGCAACTCTCAGTTCTAGGAGGTGGTTCTAGTATCAATTTATTATTGCACATCTGATCCTCTGCTGCAGATTTCTGTGTCATCGTTCTGATGTCAAGCGATTGTATCTTCACACACCAAAAAAAGATGGTAAGAGGTTATGCTGACTCAATGTTTTTAAGGTCTGGTCAAAGTCAGAAGAAACTAAAGATGGTTACCTGCATCTGAATCATGTAATGCTGTGGTTACAACAGGCAAGGCTCTTCTCTTGTGGGAGATGTTTCATCATTTCAGACAGATAATTTCTGACTTGATCCAACTTTCAGTCATAATGGTAGAAAATTGGTAGGTCTTTTTGGAGCCTGACCTTCATGAGCATCACTATCAAAGACCTCGTTTGCAGTCAGCATAGAAAAACACTCTCAGGTGCTAACACAGAATTTACTGTGCACAACCATAGCAAAAAAAGGTTTGAAAAGCATTGATCTATGCTGTATCCTCTCCTGCTTTGTGACTTGGTCCAAGAGATTATCAGCCATGGTCCTCCCTTGAATTCCTTGGGGAAGTCTCTTCCACAGGGTACCAGATTTGAGACACAAAAGGACAAAGAAGCAGAGCAGCTTCTGTACAAAACATCAAGTAGACAAGCTCCAAACAGCTGGGATGGGTCTCCAGGCTCTGTGACATCTGGGGTGGCAAAGAAGTGCTGATAAGGGAGCAGTCATTATACTAGGGAGAATCAGATTAAAATATCAAAGCAGTTTGTAGAACAACAGAGTATGCTTTTTCACACAATTTGTCTTGCACACTGCGGTGAATGAAAAATCCACTTTAAATATGGGGATGGTATGTTTGGTTCAGGAAGTCTCTGGCATTTCTGGGGAAGTGTCACTACAGGCTTTCCTATCATTTACATCTTCCCTAGGCATCTGTCATGGGCTGCTGTCAGGGACAGGATGCCTGCCTTCAAGGACCAGACAGGTTGGCTGCCCTAGGAACAGCCTGTCCCCGGCACAGGTACAACACCCCACTGTCCCTGGCACAGGTACAACACCCCACTTCAAAAATCAGCATCTTCCCATTGCTCATTTGCAGTTCCCTGCTTAGAAGAAAGCTTCCAGTGCAGAATTTTGCTCAGTGGTGGCAGGGAAGCTCACCCCTCACTGAAATCTTCATTCCATTGGAGTGGGATGTTTGGGGGTTGGGAAAATCTTGCTGGACAACAGTGTGGGTTATTTCTGCATGACCTGGTCCTGAGTAGGTGGTAGCCAACTAGCCTGACCTCTCATGTGTGAATGGAGTGATGCTTTGCTAATGTGTCAATTTTCATATGTTCACATAGCCCTGGAGTCTTCAGACAATGTGAGAGAAAGGCTCTGCCTGTTTAGTCAAGGGCTAAGAGTCTCCAGGGCACTGTTTGGAGATTTGCTAGATTTTCTTCCTTTTACAAGAAGACAAAGTGCAACCAGGAAAGACTCAGTCTCTTTTGAAACTCTGTGCCCTACAGTAAAAACCCAAACTTTCCTATGCCATCATGGGTTTGGATTCAGAGGGGACTGCTTGGTGCACACAGACACCAGTTTGTCACCACAACCCTTCAGAAGTCATCATTTCTCCTGGACTTCTCTGACATCTCTGTTCTTCACAGACTCTCAAGATTGACTTGACACCCCCAGCCTCCCTCACCAATCCTCTGCATTTTGGGGGTCCTAAAATATGGGCTTCTGAAAAGAAAACCAGCTACTCCACTGACAACAGAATTTTCTGGTATTGCCCAAGAAGCAGCGTTAGGGGAAGAGTCAGCACTGATGAACCACCACAGCTTTTAGACCAGCAACTGCACAAGATCCTGCCGCTCACAAAACCACAGTGGTGTCAGCAGAGCAGTGGATGTATCAGACGGGTGACATGATAACCCATGAACCAAGGCAAAATTCAGCTGCAAATGACATCTGTTGACAGCCTTAACTGGCAGCCAACCTGCATCTGAAGTAATTTTTAAAGCGAAAAGGGCTTTTTAAAATTATTATTCTTATTTAAGTTGACAAGACGAAACAAACTCTACCAGTGGAAAACCTGCTCTAAATGTCAAAGCATCTACAAGCATGAACACGTAAAGGACGAAATGTGATCCTCTTTTTCCAGTACACCTGGCCATCAAGCTGACCAGCATCAAATTATTGGCATTCAGCATTCCCAGATACCTGAGCTGTTTGTGAATGCCTGTGGATGTCTGTTTGACTGCCTAGTGAACAGCAGCTAAGCCAGAGAAACTCTGTTGAGTGTGAACTGTTCCTTTGTCCTGTTCCTCATTTTTGGCTGGCCAGGCTGCTCCTGACCGAAGGTGCAGCATCACAACATAATAAGGACATGGACCTTTTAAAGCAGGTGCAGAGGAGACCACAAAAACGCTCAGAGTGCTGGAGCAGCTCTCCTCTTAATACAGGATGAGAGGGTTGGAGTGGTTCAGCCTGGAGAAGAGAAGGCTTCAGAGAAGGCCTTGTATCACCTTCCAGGACCTAAAGGGGACTACAAGGAGGCTGGAGAGGGACTTTTTACAAGGGGCCTGTAGTAAAGTATAGGACAAGAGGGAATTGGAACTAGATGAACTTTAGGGTCCCTGCCAACCCAAACCATTGTATGATTCTATGATTCATGTGCTCTTTGAATTGCACTGTGCCAGCCCTCCTGCACATCAAGCACGTCAGCATGTCCAGCTGACATGAGTCACCCGTGTCACAGCTGCAAACTCAGGGTGTCCACGGATGCTGATGGGGAAACTGGGCTGCCGGCTGCAGAGGTGGCATTGCTAGAAGGGTGCTAGCCTGGTTTCAGTGTCCTGGTTTTATTTGCTCGCCCAGCGGTTCCACCCTGCACTCCACCCATGGTTAGCACGGTGTTAATTACTGTCGATCCCAGCGGGGATTGCGTTAGGCTGAACGATTTACAGATTAGAGCAGTGTGGGTCACTCTGCCAGGGCAGGTGAGCCGTGGTTAGTAGGACGCCGTGACACACTGCCCCAAGCAGTATCCGGCAGGATTTGGCAGGGCCGTGGGCAGTGAGCAGTGCCAGGGCACGGCCGGGGCACGGCTGGAGAGCCTGGCGGAGCGCCGGGCGCGTGTGCCCCTTGCACGGGCTGCAGCGAACAGCTCCCGGGGATGTGCCTGCCAAAACAAGCCTCAAGGGCATGGCTTGCGTAGCAGCTTTTAAACAAAACTCATCTCCCCTTGCCAAGACAGCCTGAGTACGTAAGAGTGGTGTTTTTGTGGCTAAAGCCTGGGACAGGGGTTCACGTCATGTAGGTGCAGTAGCAGCCCTGCCACTGTTTTCTGTGAGACCTCGGGCAAATCCCATGTCCCTCCATGCATCCGTCTCCACATGGGCCTGGCTATGAGGGGGTCTGGAGGCCCGGGAGACTTTGGGAGCCCCATGTATACTCAGAGGGGTAGCTAGTAAGTGGTCCTTATCGTTTCTTGTTTTTCTTCTTAAGAGTACTGGATCTGGCTGTAGTCTTTGCAGCTGGGTGCAGCACTGCCCATCAGTGTGAGCTGGGCATCCCCTTCCCAGGACTTTGTCAGCCCACAGTGGTCCCTTACCCTGACAGGGGGATTGCTGAGAGAGCAACTCTGGCTGCACAGCCCAGCCCGGGGCAGCTGCAAAGCTCTTTCTGTTCTTTTGAAAGCTAACGGAAAAAATGATGATAAGCTAAATCTAGATCTATGCAGCAATTATATGGGGTTCCAGACCTTGCACCTGTAGCATAATACATAACAGAGCCAGATAACTACCTCGCCTAATGATTGCTCTGGACAGAATACAAATCACATTATGCAGGGTGAGCTGAAAGCCATATTTCTGTCAAAGCTGATGAGCTTGCAAAGACTTTGCTTGCCCAGCTCTCTCTGACTGGAGGTTTGTTCTCTTCTCCTTGGAATCCTTCCTGTTATTTTTCTATCTTCCTGTTGCAGGATGCAACATTCATTACAATAATAGATCAAACTTTGTATGGAAAAACTCTGCTTTATAGTTGTCTTCAAGATTTCCCAGTTTTGTTCCTGTTTACCAATCTGCAGCCCTGACCTCCCAGCTCACCCTATCAGGTACAACATTGTAATAACATGGCAAGAACAAATGCAGTGGGCATGTGTGCATACCCATAATTAGCAGGTAGGTGTTCTCACAGGATGCTTTGATGGGCAAAAGATGGAACAAGAAGACTGCATCCCATTCCTCGCTGCAGTCATAGTTAATATTTTAGAGGACTGTTTCCAGAAACATCTTAAAACATCTGAAATTTAAAAGCAGGCCTGAAGTCCCCAGTACTTAAGTCACATCTAAAACACAACTGTGGGCTTCTAGCAGTGAATTCTTCTTAGTTTAATCACCCAAATATGAGATGTAAATTGGTTGTATAAATCCTCTTGTAGTTAAAGGAGAGAAGCATCTGTAAAAAATACGTTCCATTATCCTCTTAGCTGCCATCTTAAACTGGAATAAGTCATTCTCTGGAGATAACTTTGTTTAGGAGCTTAGACAACCAGGAAAGATGAAATTCCTAAGTGCCAGCCATGGGCAGAAGGGGAATCCCACCCTAATGGCATAGCTCCTCTAGGAACTCAACCCAAGCTTAAAATTTCTGTACCAATTTCTTAAGCTTAAAAACTCCAGTGCTTTAGAAGCCCTGACTAGATATTCTGCTCTGTCTCTCTGCACCTAAATGTTTTCAAAATCTGGTCAGAGGCAGTTCCAGCAAGTGCTATGGATGTTCTAGTGAGATGTACAGGAGGAAGCTGAGATGCAGAACAGCAGCATTGGTACAAAAGTGTTTGGAGAGGTTTTTATTGACTGGATTTCTGTAGGGGTTTTACTTGTTTGTTTCCTGTTACTCTTATGTTATCAGCATGGAAATACTGAATTATGTGACCAATGCAGCCAGTAAGACTAGCCACAACTATTATATAACGTCTGGTTGTAGCAAACATCTCAATAATTATTTCTTTGATTGCAGTGCAAACATATCCTGTGTACAATATGTGGGTTACTGGGTAGAGTTATGTCATGACTCAGGATGAGCCAATATTGTAAGCAACTGTTAATGAAGGGTGGAATTTTCAGTAGTTTCTTTGTATTGACCTGTTTCTGTTCCTACTGAAGGCAGTGGCTGAGGAGGGAGGCCCTCAGGAAGGGAAATCTCAGATGATTTATGGTGATTTGGCTCATGTCAGAAGATATGAGAGGGGCTGTATCACAGCAGAGGCTGAGCAGCATCTCAAGGACAGGAGGAGCGTTCCTGCACTGGCACAAAGGGTTTGCTCTCATGCTCCTGCCCTTCTGCATCTCACATTTCACCAGCCCAGGGTCTGCAGGGATATAGGTCAGAGCAAAACCAGTCCCTCATGGGTGGTTAGACAGCAGCAGTGTCTGTGGCTCAGGAAACCCTTGGGCACGGAAGGGGAGAGTGCGCTGGGGAAGCTTTGCTGCCTGTTCAACCTCACACTTTTCCCTTAAGCAACTGTTGTGGGCAGCTGCTGGAGACAGGATGCTGGGTTAGAAGGGTCTCTCTCAGGGTGGTTATTTCCCTGCTGTATTCTGTTAGATAGTCTGAGGTTCTTTCTGTATTAAAAATAAGAGCCTCCAATTCTCATATTTCCTTCTGGGGAAAAAAAAAAGTTATTTTGGTATCCTGCTTATATAACTGTAATAACTTTTGTTCCCTCCACCACCAAATGAAAAGCAAAAGGCTTTTGTGTGGTACAAGATATTAATGAAAGGGGTTTCCTCTGAACAGAGGATGTTTGGAGCATTGCTAAAATCTCCACTCAGGAGAGGTTTGGTCCCTTGATGTGGAGACAAGTGGTCTTATACAGCCTTTCTGAGCTATTACAAACCCACATCCCTCTGGTTTTAGTAACAACTTTTAAAGACTTATCCTGTCATTGTACCTGTTTTATGAGATGAAAATAGCACCCAGCTCTCAAAGGAGGAGAATTAAGAGGCTTTATGACATTTTAAAGGGAGGGACATTAAATTGTGCTCCTAGTTCCACCTTTCATTTGAAAATAGAAAGCAGTCCAGCAGCTTCCAGGAACCATGGCTCAGCCCATTATGACATGAGACAATTTAACCCATCTAAAAAGGAAAACTAAGGAAAGGTGACAGAAATGGAGAGGTAAAAAGTGACGTGTTAACAGGTAGATAAAAATTATACCAAGTCACAAACAGATTCAGGAACACAGCATTGGTCATCTGACAGCTTGTCCACCCTCTCTGCAAATATTATTCATCAGGTGAAAGAATTATTCCTATGAATCACTGCTTTGGAAGAGATTTTAGAAATCTCACAGCAGCAATGGAGTGATTTACTGGATTTTGAGCTTGCCTACCGAGTCCTGGGAAAGCCACATTTGGGAAAGGAAATTGGTACCTGAGCACCTGAAATGCCATGCAAACAGAGTGTGAAAGGTGGACAGCACACTGGTTTTGGGTTGGGGTTTTTTTGAAGTCTAAGAGATTTTTTTCAAGAGTTTCCCTGCAACTAAGAAGCAGAAGTGGTTTGGATTTTCCTATTTTGAGGTCTTCCTCTCTGTAGTCTAATTTAGGATGTTATTAAGGAATATTTTTAAGAGAGTACATCAAAAAGAACCCAAAACCAAGTGATCTCTGTCTAATGTTGGAACAACCCCAGACGGTGCCACAGATAAAACAGGAGCTTTCCATCTGTACAGTTTCACTTCTGTACATATTTATTTCTGGTAGGTAGCTGCCTGTTTTGGCAGTGTGGCTCATGTGCTGCTGGTGTGAGGAGCTGTCGAGGGCATGTGGGGCACATCTTTGTCCATCTGCTTCAGTGTGTGAGCTGCGAGGAGCTCGTTCCCTCTGCTCTGCTGCACAGGGGTTGGCTCTGTATTCATGCTGTGCTGGGGTAGGGGAAGCCACTGGCTGCAAAATCAGCACAGCTGCAAAACTTCCCCCTGAGGTGTCCATGTCCCACATCAGCAGCCTCTTGGGTGGAAAGGATGGCTCCGTGCTCAGCTCAAGGCTGGAGGAGGTGCTGGGAAGGCAGATTTCCTGGCTGAGCATGTTCTGCCAGAGGCAGATGTTAGCCTGGGTTGGTGGAAGGGCTAACTAGTGCTTTGTGTTCTGAACCCCTGTGAATGCTGGAGTGCATAGCCCCAGCCTGGGAAGGAGGCTGGATCCATTTTACATAGGCATTACAAATTACCATTAGCTTTATCACTCCAAAATTCTTCACCATAGCATGCAAAGTTGACTTGGCAGTAGCCCATAGTATTTTCCACATTCAATATGTAATTGCTACACCTTCCCTTTGGATTCTCCACTGCTGCATATATGATTCCTGATGAGCATCTTAGTTATAAATGCCTTGAGACAAAAATGGTCTTTTGGGTCTGTGTTTATCCAGGATCTGGCTTCCTGCCAGTCTGGGCAAAGGCTGGAGTCCCTTAGTACCTCCACTTCACAGAGAAAGATTAATCATAACAATCCTCAGCCTCTTGCATGGCTGGGTGATGAGTCCTTCCCACACCTCTGCAGTACCAGTGCATACAGGAGATCCATTGGTAGGGTGTGACTTTACAGTGCCCCAGTTCAGAAAGTCCAGGCATTTTTCATGCATATTAAGCATCGGGTATCATGTGCTGCTTTTGAGGTGCAGCAAATATCTCCTGTGCTGTGCTCAAGCTTTCCACAAAAAGCACTTTGCCAACTAAGAGTGGCTTGTGCTCTGAGCACCACTGACCCCACAGTACTGCTGAGGAAACGAGATGGGGGTGAGGAGAAGACTATAACCAGAAAGCAAGAGAGGAAAAGAATCCACTGTTCAGACCTTTATGCTCCATTCAGATCATGCTGACTGCCCTGCAGCTCCCCATCACGGTGTTCTAAGTCCTGGGAGCCTCCCGGGTAAGGTGTTGCAAGCTGCCTTGAGCTGTGTGCAGCGTGTTTGTGACCTGCTGCTGCCAGCAGGCTGGAGACCAGGATGTGTCCTCCTGGACGTGTCAGCATCCCTGACTCTCTGCAGCTGCACTGCCCCAGCTGGTGAGACCCCATTGGCCACACTGGCAGCAGAGGTGTCAACAGTGAATGTGAGGAGTCGAGGAATAGGGGAGAAGGCTTGCTGTTGGAAAGGTGCCTAACACAGGGACCAGCTTTCCTCTTGGATGTGGGTGTTGCAGAGGAGCCAGGGATGTTGCTTGAGTCACGAGGGATCAGTGCTTGCAGGAATAAATGTGCCAGTAGCAGCACGAGTGTGTGAGAGAGAAAAAGTTTTTGGGGTGGTGCCCTCCACCTCCTGCTCTGGCCTGGCCCCATCATCTCCCCCCAGTTCCTCCCAGCTGCAGCACAGGCTGCTTGGCTGCTGCTGAGGGGCAGCAGCTGGACACTTTGCCTCAGTACTTTGTGGATCTGCAAATTAAGCAGCAGCATAAACAGGGAGTTGGCAGTAAATATGATTTATCTGCCATGACAGAGTCCTGCTGATGAGAAAGGGAGCCAAGTGATAGGGCTCAGTCCTTGAGTTGGCTTCTGGCAACTCTTGCCAAGGGACTCAGTCTGGAACATGCAAATTGGACCCATGGAGTCAGTAATGCCAGGCTTAGTGCCTGGTTATGATCCTCCCCTTTACCATTTCCTGCACTTCCTGCTGGGATGTGCCTGGATGAAGACAAACAGCACTGACAACTCTAAGGACTCAGCTGGCTAAAGAAGGATGTTGATGCGTGAAGTCTTTGGTCATCATGTAGATCCTTAAAATGGCTTAACACATTCCTGGGTCTTTTTTTTCTTGATTTATTTTTCCATTTTGCACCATTTTACTTTGGTTCGTCTACATTCACTTGTCAGTTCCAGGATTCAGGGATTTCTGTAGCAAAAGGAGCAGGGCCCACTGGAGGGAAGTCACCAGTCATTGTGTTACAGGATGTGGGTAGGAGCTGCAGTAACTCCCTGACCACCCCAGCGAGGAGCAGCTCCTACCTTTGAATAAGGATATGGGTGTTGCTGGGAAATCGAAGGTCATCTCCTGTTTTAGGAGGTGGAGGCTTAAATGGAGGAAGAAGAAGCTTACAGCCAACACCTGACTCTGCCTGCATTTAATTATCTAATGTGTCAATGCACAAATACCAGCTCTGCTGACCTCAAACATGTAAAAATCCCAAGTCAACCCACTTCCCCTTGTCCCCCAGCGTGGGTTTTCCATGCAAAGAGAGTACACTGGGGTTCTTGTTTCCTTTTTATGTTGAAGCCTTCAGGGGACATGGTTTGCATTTGTCTTCAATCAAAGCTGCTCCCTTAAGGCAACCTGTAGGACCGCAGGAGCTGGGCTTGCAGAGCATCTCACAAGCCAGTCAAAAACTTATCAGGTCCTGCCACATGGGTCACTGGGATGGTGTGGTTGAATACACAG
The DNA here is from genome assembly GCA_013397795.1 of Orthonyx spaldingii. NCBI lineage: Eukaryota > Metazoa > Chordata > Aves > Passeriformes > Orthonychidae > Orthonyx > Orthonyx spaldingii. The sequence goes on along the minus strand of VZTJ01003401.1, from coordinate 832,741 downwards.
AACCCTGCAGCAATAAGAAGACTGGGGGTAAAAGCACTGTGTACAAGTGGAGGTGTGATGAGACGGTTGCGTAACAGGGTCCAGCACAGCTGAATAACTCACTGGTAAAGCTGCAGCCCTTTCCACTTCATGGTCTGGACTCTGCTTCCCTGAGGAGGATGGATGAGATAATACCCATGGCAGGAAGGCATCTGGATTTGGGTGTGTTGGGGTTTTTTCTTAGCCAGGATTCGTAGCACTTAGGAATGGCTGGTTCTTGTCAGAAACTTACCTCAATTGATCCAAGGAGTCCTTTGTAAATGAGCAGCAGAAGTTTATTGTAATATGAAGCAATTCTCTATAGTGTAATCACATTGACAGGAAGCACTTAAATATTTAAATTGACTGTCTCCTGCTTTACAGGCACCCCAAACAGTCTTAGCTGGCAGGTTATAATATGTGCAAGGCTTCACAGCCCAGAAGGCAGGGAGACCTGGGTTTGCTCTGGGGTGTTGTCGTGGACACTGAGGATTTCCAGCCATACTCTACTGTGGGGATTTCTCTTACGGGTTTTTTGTAAGCATTATTTCTATTCTTACATTTCCTTTTGTAGGAACAGTGAAATTCCCTCTTTGCTCACAGTAGTGTTATCTGATGTGGCTGTGCTGCAGTTAACATTTGCTTTTTGAGATTTGAAATAGGTATTGCATTATTTTATACCTAGACTTTCAAAATATCCACTTATATTAGCACTTCCAGGCTGATTTAATCATGTTTTATCTGCAAATTCCAGTCTAGTTTGAATCCTGCAGCTGATTCTAAGGCATTTTGCTGGTGATTTCAGAGTGAGCCTTGAGCAGTTTGAATGGGCAGAAACGCGTCAAAGCAGTGTGTGCTCAGTGTTTTTACAGCTCTGCTCTGTGTTAACACGCCTGCACTTGGACCATGAGACTCTATTTCCCAAGCCCTTTTCTTGCTCATAATGCTGATGGATCAATAGGGCCATTGTACCCTTCCACCTTCTGCAGGTGCTTTATTTAATGCCAGTTAAGATGTTTTACACAAAGCACAGAGACTCAGCCCGCTTGTACTGGTTGGGTAGGTGCTATGAATTAGTTGGCAGGTTTTAATCCAGTAAAGCCTAGTTAACACAGTCCTTGTGTACTAAGCTGATTATGATAAACAGGCATGCTGTGTCTTAGCAGACGCCTGAAATCAGATCAGCCAAATGCAGTTAGACCGGCCAGGCGAGTTGTTATTTTTTTCTTCTTTTTCCTTTTTCTTTTTTTTCCCCGTTTTAACTCCCCCAGTGCTAACACTACCTTGGCTTTGCAGCCAAGGTCTGCTGAGGATGCAGTGATGGCAGCTGGCTGCCATCCACCCACTGAGGTCACGGAGATTAGAGGAGCTTCTGCAGGAATGCTGTGAGCTCACGTGAACCCTTGGCAGCTGCTGGCTCCCTCACCCTTCACCCTTTCCGGCAGGGACTGTGTGTCCCCGGCCAGGAGGAGGCTGAGGACAGGGACAGGAGGTGTGTGAAACTCAGAGGAGGTGGCTGCAGCAAACCCAGATTCATTCCTGTCCCCCCATCAGTGATAAGCCCTCCGTGTGAGACGGGACAGCGGGGTGCTTTGCCTTCCCTCTTCCCTGTTTGCACATGTAGAGAAGCCTCTGGCTTCCTGGAAAGCACCAAGGGTCACACTTGGGTTTCACCACCAGCTCTGGACATGTCCATATGCCACTGCCGCCTGTGCAGGGGACAGGTCAGGACGCAAAAGTTGCCCCCATGAACAGGGAGAATCAGTAAGATTTGAAAGTCCAGAGCTCAAGGGGGACCTCTGAACCCAACAAGGAGCTTTCTGGTTTCGGGCATCCTCTCCCCCTGGCCTTTACAACTCATCAGTGGGAGAGTTTTTTGCAGCTCCCCAGGGATGATCCGGGACACCCCACGCCTACAGGGAAGGTTTCCTGTCCCGAGGGGGCTCCTGAGTGAGTGTTCCAGCATTTCATGTCTGAATACAGGCTCTGTTGAGCAGTGCAGGAGAATAAAGCTCCCATTTAGGATATTGCTGCTGCCTAAGAGGCTTTAGGGATTGTTGAAACTCTTGTCTCTCAGGAAACAGTCTGGATTCATCTGTTGCCAATTAGAGCCAGGAGGCTGTGTGGAGGCCTGGGATGAGTGTTTGCAGCTCCCAACCTCGCTGCCCACCTTCAGGGCTGTGTGGGGGTGATGCAGGGGCACAGGAAGGAGGGAACCCCTGCCACAAGGAGAAGCTGCCGAAGCCCACCAGCAGCCCATGGAGAGATCGGGACAGGCATCAGAAAGCAATGGTGTGAATTAGGGCTTCTCTTGCATGCATGGATAAGGGCTGAAATATCATCCCACTTTTTGGATGTTTGCCTTAGAGGTATTAAAACAACCTTGAAGTAGGAAACAAGAATTCAGCTGGGTAGCAGGTGGAAGCAGACTACGTCTCTCCTATGGTGCCCTGTCTAGGGGAGTCTGTCCTCATGCACTCTCTCCGTCAGCATTCCAAAGGACAGGACCCTTGAGATGGTTTGGGCTTAAATGAGACCAGCTTCTGTCATGGTTATGGGCTGCTGGCAGTGCTGTGGTGAGAGGTTGGTCATAACCTCTCTGTGTGAAAGAGCGACAAGGACTTGCCCAACAGGAGAGATAGAACAAATTCAGTCTGCTGTGAGTCTCCAGGGAAAACCTCCTCCGAAGGGGTTGTAGCCCTACTCTGGGTTATTGCTCAGCACGTTGCTGGCTGTGCCCCACTGAGAGTGAGGAGGGAGCCAGGTGGCTGCGTGCTGCTCACCTGACAGGGACTGCAGGACGTCTCTCAGAGCCAGAGCTCTGTGGAAAGCAGATTATGTTCAGGTTGTGGGCAGGGTTTGGTGGAGAACCACTGCTTCCTGTCACCCCACACCCTGCCCAGGCACTCTGCTATCACATGTGCATGGAGGGGACAGCATGGGGTGCCCCTACAAGCCCCACACATGGCAGGCCAGGGCTGCAGCTTCAGGTTTGCATTGTGCCAGTGCAAAGCAAATGGTGGGGTTTGGTTTCTGGAGCTTTTCGCTGCCTGAGCCCTGCAGTGTTTGCACAGCACTGACCTCAGTCTGGGTTCAGCTCTCCCACAGTGTGTTATGAGTTTGTAGACACAACTGCCTGGAAACCAGGTACTCTCAGGAGCTTGTTGACTTTTCTGTGTTGTTCATTTTGAATACCAGGTTTAAAAGGCAACCCCGTGGCTTTGTGCTTATTTCCAGCTTCTGTTTACCTACCACATTCTTTCAGCTCTGAGAGCCTGTGTTTCATTCACCTTGATCAACAAGTCTCCAGGTGACAGACTTGTCCCCTTCCAGACCGCTCCTGTCTTTGCCAAGGTAGCCCTTTCTCTGCAGCCACTCATTTGCCCTGTCACATCTCCTTTCAGAGTCCAGTCTCCAGTTCACCTCCCCTGCATCCTTTTCGGCTAGTAACTGCTGTCTCATCTGTGGTTTCACTGCCCTGATTTAATTCTTTACACAACTGGGGCACACGGAAGGCTGGACCACCTGGGAGATGGGCATGCTGCCCTTACTGGTCCAAGAGCTGCCCTGGAGAGCTATCAGTGCAATGCAAAGGGGCCCAAAAAAATCTCATTTCTTCAGGCAGTTTTGTGAAGGAGAGCTCCTTGGAGGGAGAGACATTGCTTTTATGGTGTGTTACTCTGCTCTCTCCACTGTGTTTCTCCACTGAGAGGGGGAACCAGGCAGAGCTTCTACAGATCCAGGAAGGTACTGAGGTACCAAAACATCAGATGTGCGCTGAAGTTTGCAGTGCCTGGGTGCTGGTCAGGTGGCAGTGCAGTTCTGGTGAGTTAGGAAAAGGCATTTGTCTGAGCTCAAACACGGGGCAGTCTGGTCATGAGCTGGCAGAAGGTGGGTCCCATGGCAGATACATCATGGCAAGCACCAGGGCTCTGCCTCAGCCAAGGCCCCAGCTCCTGAGGACAGCCTCTCGTGACACGTGGGGCTCCACAGGGTCTTGACTGGAAGAGCACTCAGAAAACCCTGACATGCAACCCGGCCTAAAGCAGTGTCACTTCTCGCCCTTGTGTTTAGAGACATCCATGGAGGGTCAGTGGGCAGGGGATGCAACCAGCGGGAGAGAGTTGCACACACAACAGAAAAACACAAATCCCAGCAAAGCCCAACACAGGAAATACTGAAAGAATATAAAGCTTATTTGGGTTTTGTGTTCTTCAGTGCTGTGTTTCTCCATCTAATTAATTGCCCTAATGAGGGTGAGGCTCTTATCAGACCCAAGAGGGAGTCCACCTGGGAAGAGTGGGGGAGAAAATGAAGGGTTGATTAACATATAAAGAGTGGTAGTGAGAGGTAAAGATTGCTGTTGACCACAAGCAAATTCAATCAGGCTGTGTCCTTTCCTCTTTGCTTTCATCATGAGAGCTGTTTGCTCACTGCAGAGTCGTTTGGAGCATTGCTGAAAGGTGGGGAGGGAAGCAGTGAGCACGGCTCCTTCTCCTGCTGGTAGCATTCACTGGAAATGCCACATCCGCACCAGTGATGTGACTGCATCTCGTCTCACTGGAAAGAGGACTGAAGTCCTGGGAGCTGAGGGGTTGTCAGTCCCTATTAATGAACAGGTATGAGGAAGGTTTCTAGGCCTGAACTGCAACAGTGAAACTGGTGATGCATGAGTTTGTCTTCTATGTGAGTGTGTCCTGCAATGCCCACAACCAGAGCCCAACCCCACAGGTTGGTTCCCAGCAAGAGCTGTGGTCCCCTAGGCAAAGAGGAGCAAGAACCATTTCTCCTCTGCCTTGAGAGATAGCAAGCCCAGGAATGAATGGTGAAAGAAGGTGCAAGCTCTTTCCTCTTTCTTACATGCTTTGTTTTTTTTTTTTTTAAAGAAGGCGAACAGGCCGACTATGATCTGTGTAGTGCCAAGAGATACAGCTGTGGGCTGAATGCTCCCAGACCTGCTGATGTTTGTCTGTGCTGCAGGTGTGCTGGACCTCAGTGGGTCAGGGGCAGAAAATGTAGGTGGTGTGTGGGTGTATAATGAAACCCCTGCACCCTTTGTGCTGCTGTCAGGTTGCATCACATTTACAATCAGACAAACAAATCAAGGGGCTGGGGAGCCCAGCCACTCTGCCTGCTGACTAATCTCCCCTCCCCACGCCTCTGACCTTACCGTGGGCTTTTGGCACACAGGAGCCCTGTGGCTTGGTTTGCTAGGAGCTCAAAGGAGTTTGACTGGCAGGAGGAACCCCGACGTTGGAGATTCTCCACTAAAACGTTCTGCCCATGGTGCTTTGAGCAGGGTGTATCAGCAGCAAGCAACTCTAGAGAGTGTGATGTTACAGAATAAAAGGGTGGGTGGCAGGGGCTGTTAGTGTGCTGGCAGTAATTCCCAGCTCTGCGACAATGAGCCACTGATATCATCACAGATGCTGGGCCAGATCCTGCATTCCTCCTTTTGCCTGAGTACCTGATGAAAGCAGTGAGAATTGCTATCCAAGGTAATGATTGCAGGATCAGGTGGATGATGACACCCTGCTTTGCTTATCACTTTATCTCTGGCACTGCCTCTCTCTCTCCATGTCTCTTCCCACTAGCGATGTTTTCATTCTGTGTTCACAGAGTGTAAGGAGAGTCCATTGGGGAGCTCCAATATACATACAATCTCTGGAAACTCCACAAACTTTTAGGAAAAACACTCTTCTGCTTTGTTTCCAGCAATTAAATTGCATGAGAAGATGCACAAAGCCATGTAATGTCTTGCTGCTGTTGCCCTGGGCAAGCAATTGCTGGGTGGTCTATAGTGAGGAGCAGCTGAGGAGGTGGCTGGGCAGCAAGGTGTGGGGAGGAGGTACAGTAAGATGTCCTGGAGATCACCTTTCTTTGCAGACCCCCTTCATCAGCACCTTTGAGATCCCACTCTTGACAGATTACCTGGCTGAAGACATCTTAATCAGGCATGATAAGCAGATTCAAATGTTTGTATGATTGCTGCTGTCTCTGCTGCCTTGCCCTGGTAGGACTTTCCATGGTGCCCTGGATCTCTTCAGGCTGAGCTTCCCTGGCTCTTTCCCAGAGTAAGGAAGGCAAAGTGAATGTGTGTCTTTCGAGAATCTGAAAGAACCATGGGAAGCTTGAGTTGTATACACCTTTCAAACTCCAGCATTCCTGCAAGCTGTAGGCTTGGGGAAAGCGAGACATTTCCCCTGCCCAGGAGGGCATGTCAGCCCTGCTGACAGGCACCCCGAATTAATGTGGGAAGGGCTGGTGTTTGCAAAAAACCCCAGACACTGTCTGGGAGGCTGACACAGCTCTGTAAGTAAGACTGAGCTCTAGGTGAACAATGAAGCCCTTCTAAATTTGCTTGAGTGAAATCCAAGGTAACTGAGGTATCAGTCGTGAGCTGCCTGAACTGGATTATGTGCTCTCACAGCTGCTGGCACTGGAGGACCCACAGGTTGCTCCCCTTGGGGTTCTCTTCCCCTGTGTGGAGGTTGGCCATGGACAAGGAATGGAGGAAGGCAGAGCTGCAGAGGTGTCTTGGTGCAAGTGCAGGGGCAGCCAGACTTGGGGGTGGGTATTACTCAAAGCAAAGTTCCCCTTTATCCTGTGTGCTGGCTAAGGCTTGGTTGGAAGTGCAAACATAACCCAGTTGGGTTTTATGTTTGTTTCAAGTATGACAGTAGGAGATTTCTCCTACTTGATAGAGGAGAACTTGCTGAAGGATTTTACATTGCACCCACTCAAATTCTTAGAAATGGGAAATTAATATAGATTCAGTTAATAGATTGTGCACTGGTGATCCTTCTGCCAATGGACAGGCAAGAGATTTGTATGCTCTCACATTTGAGTGCTCTTCACACCAGATGCAAGAGAAATGAAGAGAAGCTGAGAGCATGACCTCCCTGTAAAGATAAGGTAGTCCTTGGTTTGGGTGGAAGCAGAGTTGTACTTCAGACTATTTTGACAGCTGTTGGTCTCAAGTGGGCTGTAGCCACAACAGATATAAATTTTCAACTTTCTCCCCATTTTTCTGTGTTGACTGAGAATCTGAACTGCACTCCTCATGTCTGGGCCCTGGGGCTGGCGAGGGGCAGGTAGGGACCATGGGGAATTGTGCTGATGGGGAGCTGCCAAGGACCAACCCTCTGTCATTCAGACATGTTGAGGCTGGAAGAATTTTTCAAGTACATTGTGTCAGCTGTGAGCCTCATCCTTTTAGGTGACAGTGGCCACAGTAAGGTGGAATCCTGACTTTGTGGTGTCTTTAGGGACCCCCATTCCCACTGTGAGGGCCAGGGGGGTGGACTCCTTCCTAGAAGATTGCCAGTGGCACTGTCCCACAGAGCCCAGCATCAGGAGATGTGGGATCCCTGACTCCAGCCCCACACGTGATCACACTTGGCAGCTCTGATCCCTCCTCTCTCTGCAGGATGGTGTCCTTTTCCTTTCTGTAAGTGCTTTGATCTCTGGGTGGATTCAGCAGGAAAGCCAGGTGTTCCCAGATACCTTTTTTTTTTCCACTTGTTATTGCAAGTACCAGTTACTTTGATGACATGTTGCAAGTTTGCGTTTAAAAGATTGATGTAGTTGAGGACTGGTGTTGCAAGCAGGCAGGAAGACGTCCTGGTCAGCTTTAAAACACTCCTAGCTGTAAACCAGCAGGTTTCCCTGGAGAGCACACCCTCTCACCCACCTCAGGATGTGCTCTCCTGCCTTCTCACTGTGCAGTGATGCAGGGGCCAGATTCAACTGTTCAAACACCTCATTTGTAGCTATGCTACAGCCCCTTGCTAATAGGTCCCAAGCAGTGTGTCTGAGCATGGGACAGCCATGTGATCTGCACAGCACAAGCAGTTCATGGTTTTTGAAGTGTGGTGATCTGACCCAGCAATTCCTGATCCAAACACTGTAAGTCCCACTTGACAAGAGCATTTTTTGTTTTGAAGGCATCTGGATAGGGAAATTTCTCCACTTCCTTTGGTAGTTTGTTCCAGTGGTTAATAATGCTTGCTGCTAAAAATGTGAGTCTCATTTCTCACATGAAGTTGGTTGACTTTTGCTTCCCATTGCTGCTTTTTGTGCTGGTCTCATCCAGTGTGAGCAGTGGAAGTAGGCCAGATGTCTGAGAGCATCTCAGGTTCAAAATCCATTAATCCTGCAAAATTTTCTAGGGGACTGCAACTTATTTTTTTCAGGGAAGTGGTGGACAAAATCTTCTGCAGCAACTGGTGAGAAATAACCCTTCTGCCTTTAAAGAATTGACCTCCGTACTCCACTCTCTCTCTGCCTCCAAATCCATTCTCTAGTCTTTTTCTGCAGCTGATTAAGAGGGAATCCCCTGCTGGAAGAAAAAACTGAAATAGAAAAATCCCTTTTGAGGAATAGGCACTCTGTGGCTAATCAAGCTGGAATTACATTGTTAGAAGAAACCTTTCAAAAATCAGGCCCACAGCAATGCACAACAAGAGCATCTCTTTTAGTTCTGCAGAATAAGCTGGCTGGCAGCTTTATGTAGAGATGCAATCCAATTCTTGTGTTTGGGAGCAAAAGAAAAGTGCTTCAATATGAGTTTAATTACAGTTGTTTTTACAAATCTTTTGCAATGCATATTTTAGCTAAAACAGCCTTGCAATTAATCTTGTAGACAGAAGCCTGATATGACAAAAATCTGATATAAAATCTCTCTACTTTCATATCCTTTCTTGAACTCTAATCTAAAAAGAGAAAAAAAACAACTTAAGGAGCTGAAAGAGAAAATTTCTGTATCTGGAGGTTTTTGCAGCACAGTCCTACAAGCCTGAGCTATTAGCATTCAACAGCAAGGAAATATCACCACAATTGCTGCCTGTTGATGGACTTCACCTCCCACTGACCTGTGCTCACTGGAGAATTGATGGGGTGGTATTTGATGTGACAGCATGGCTCTCAGAGTGTCTCCTAACCCCAAATGTCAGAGTCAAAACTCCTGTCAATAACTCCTCTGCTTTTTCTCTAACCTATCCAGCTGACATGGGTGCCTTGGAGGACTGGGAATTGTTTGCAGCCCAGTGTTTAATGAGTGTCCACGACCAGGCAGGGTTTATTTATGGCTGTGTGGCCACCTCCTTCTGCACTGAGCTCAGCGTGCCACATCACCTCCTGCCTCCCCAGACAACATCTGCATGGCAGCCAATGTGACAGGCTTCACTGTGCCTTCTCCTGGGGTGTCCAGAATGATGTAATTTAGGCTGACAGCTACGATACGCAAGAATAAATATGTATTGTGACGATCCTGGCAGTTGTGACTGGACGGGAGAAATGTCTTCTGCCTAAGTGCTGAATTTGCAGGCAAAGACTTAAAGCTGAACAAATGGCTAAAATTGCCTGCTGTGAAAAATGGTAGGTGCTAAATGGCCCTAAAGCCTGGCCCAAATTGAGTGCTTTGGGGTTGGTTTTGGGGGGGTTTTTTTTTTTTTTTTTTTTGGTTGTGGAAGGCTTTTTAGCACATCTGTGTGCTTGTGTCCAGGTACAGCAGCCTGGAGGATCAGGATCAACCTGTCCAAGCAATCATCTGGTGTGATACAAAACTGCTTCATTTCTGGCTGGAGGAAGGCATTTGTCACAAGTTTCAAGACTCTCTCCAGGACAGATGCCTGTGTAGCTCCCTGAGCTCCTCCCTCTCCAGGATTAATTAAGTCATCTGTGGTTGCATGTTCTTGCCTTTAAGCAATGCCACAATTTTTCCCTTCTTAATTTCAACCCTTTTTGTCTTCTTAAACCAGAGGTGGTGGAACAAAGGGTCCTTTCCACCCTCCAGGTGGGAAGTCAGAGTCTTTCTTCTGTCACTGACTGACATGTGTGACTTGGCCTGGAAGAGATGTTTCTGTGTTTGGCTTTGGACATGGGTTTCCTCCTCCTCTCTGCAGGTCTGCATTCAGAGGTATGTTTGAATCTTCCCTATAATTTCTGTCTTGGTTATCTCTGTTCATGACAGGAGGCAGAAGTTCCTGTATTTTTGGAGTGCAGAAACCATTTGTAAAGAACAACACACTGCGCTTTTTCCTCTGAAACAGCCAGAGCACAGCCGACAGCAAAAAGCTGGAGAATCATAGGTGACTTTTCTAAACATCAGGGTCCACTTTTCCTCTTGTGCACTGGGGTGGATCTGCAATGCAGGAGACTTTAACTTAAATGCCAAATGAAGCACAAAATGAGTATATTCATGTCTGAAGCATCTGAAGTGCTTCAATTGTTGATTTATGCCATGGGAAATGGAGAAGATTGGAGCAATAAGGCCCCAACAGCTCCCACTTCCCCAATGTCCTAGAGCACTTCCTGCTGAAGGCAGGCAGCTCTAATCTCTGATCACTTGTGCCTGCAGCTGACCCACCCACTGCACCAAAATTCAAAGTGTCTCAGATAGGGAGAGCGGGCTTTGGCTGCCTCTGGCCCCTTCCTGGTTTCCAGCTCTTTCACAGGGTAAATTGAGCCTTTGTCCTGCTCGGCATCATGAGGCTGGGCTCCTGCTGGCACGGACAATGCCCTCTTGTTAAGGAATAAGCCTGTAGGGAGGGGACTGAGCCATGCTGCACCTTCCATCCAGTACCAGCTTCAATGGTGCCAAGGTGAGAGTTAATGGAGGGAGGGATGCCTGCCTGCTGCTCCCTCTGGGGAGAGTTTGCCCCCAGTGTCTGTCTGCACCATCTCCCTCTTGCAGGTTTCTGTCCCCAATACAAGAGCAGCAGAAGCAGACACATCTACCTCTCACCTGGTGTATCACTTCTTTAAACCCGGGAATTATCTGAAAATAGAGCCACCTACACCACACTGAGCTGAATGGCCAGCAAGAAGCAGACACGCAGATTCATCTCTCTGGGCTTAAAGCTGCAGCACGGAAAGGGCAAACAAGGGCCAAAGTGTGAGCTGTCAAGCTGAGTCCTCTGGAAAAGTCAGCATGACCTGTGTGAAGCAGAAATTCCACAGTCTTGTCCCAAACCTACTGTAGATCTGCACTTGGCAGGGAGGACTCATCATACCTCTGCTCATGGCCCCCCTGCAAGGAGCTCTGTACTGCTCCAGGACACCCTGAGGAGAGGGCTTGGGCCCACAGCGGAGGAGGGGAGCAGACATTTAACCTGCCTTTAGGAATGACATTGGGGTATTGCCAAAAGATGCAAATAGATCTTCTGTGCTCTCCCTGCTGCAGTGAGGGTGATTTCTCCCCTCTTTAAACATGTCAGGAAAAAAATGCATAGGCAGTCTTGTCACGCTAACCTTGTGACAAAGTATAGTCACCATATGGGAAAACCATGCTGAGAGGAGAGTCTCCAGGCCTGTCTCAGCCTGTTACTGCCCTTCTGTGGACCCTTTGCTGTTGCACCACCAGAAGGGAGCAGGCAGAGGTAAGCCCTAAGAAGCTCCATTGTTTGCACGTCTCTCTGCTTGCCCTCTCTGCTTCTGGAGGTTTGTGCTCAGAGGTGTCACACCACGTGTGTGCTTCTTGGTGGGACACCTATATGGGCTGATGGTATTTCTGGCTAGTTAGAGTGCACAGAGGATGCTTCTCTGATCCATGTGGAATAGGCACAGAAAAGAGAGTCCCTGTCACCATACATTCATAGCTCAACGCAGTGCCAGGCACGGCCCCAGGAGCAGACTTGCAATATCACAAATGTGTTTTATTCCTGGAAAAGCTTTAGTAGTTCCTTACGAGTAGGCAGTTCCTGGGGTTTTTAGGATAAAAAAAGGAGTGGCAGCTTGAGCAGCCAGTTGTCTGTAGGCTCAAGTGGTACGACAGGAACGCCACGTCTGCACAGTGAACAGTTTCTCTAGGACTGACCTCCCTTGGTGGAATGGTTTCTAAAGGAAACACAAACCCAGGTTATCTTTAAGCCCCTTGGTTTCAGGTGCCCAGAATCTTCCCAAATCAGTCCAAATATATATTTTTTCCCCTTCGTGGTATATAAAAGGTGTGTTGTAAACCCCTGAAACTGTCAGTGATTCAGCCAGTGGAAGATGCATAAGGTGTCCCTGTTCCCAAAGCAGCACTGCTGAGGTCTGGGTGGTGGCATGTCCCGGTGACCATCCTTCCCAACTGGAAAGTTGTCCCTCGATTCACATTCCTCACAGCACTGCTTCCCAGAATGCTGTCTCTTAAGGGGCTTCTGAGAGATCCCAGGGGTGCAGGAAAGGAAACATTCATGTCTGTGCCACGCTCCTGGCGGAGGAGGTTGGTGCGAAGAGAAATGAGCAACTGCCATGGAGGCTCACTTTGCCACCCACTCCTAAACTGGACTTCCAGTATCACTGCAAGTAATGCTGGACAAATGTTCTGGCAAGTGACAAATTGTTTCCCAGCTCAGCCCCATTCTCTTCCCACCTTTTTTTCCCTGTGAGTCAACTTCTGCCTACACAGATGCTTCCAGAGCAGCCTGAATGCCCTCTTCACTGTGCGCTGATGGGATGGTGAGTTCACACTGAGGCACATTTTCTTCCCCTGAATTTCTAGATTTTCCTGCATGTGGGCAGAGAGCAGCATGATGCTGAATGACTGAAGTCCCTGCTCACAGTTCATGAATAATAAAGACTGCCACAGCTTGCAGCCCCAAAGCCACGTGTCATGGGACCTCCAGCACACATCCAGGCAGAAAATGGCTGCAGAGGTATGAAATGTGATGGCTTTGTGCTGATCTTCAGACAGAGGCTGCACCACACACCCCAGAGCTGGAGGAAGGGATGGTGATGGTGATGCCAGCCCCTCCAGCATGGCAATCACTGGCTCTGCTGGGACCTTTCTGCTGATATCTTGGCAAAGGAAAGCAAAGTTGAATCTGCTGGGTGCAGAAGGGATGGAGCAAGTAGCAGTTTATAGGGGGAGCATTTTCCTCACATTCTGAAGGACTGGCAGTTACTTTCTTTATCAGGATTATATGATGGGACCTTCTGCTAGCTGTAGGCTATAAGGTAGCCCTAGAGATCCTTCACTGTGAGCAGTCTCTGTCAGAAGGGTCATTTCCCAGGAGAAACTTGGGAAAGGCTATGGGAAGGGCTTGGCTTTGAAGGTTTTTTTCTCTTTAATGAACAAGAGACTCTTAATAAAGCCAGAAATCCTTCTTTTAAATTTGATACACTAGCCTCTCCCAGACACCCAAGCCTTCAGGGAGGAAGTAATAGGAAGTGAGATTAAAAGGGTTTGAAGCTGAGGGACCAGAGGACTGAGGACCCAAGCCATGCTTGCTGGGGTGCAGTTTGCACACTGATGTGCAAGGCAGTTTCTGGTGCAAGAGTTCCTGTGCAAGAGGCTGTTTGCCATAGCTACAGAGGAAATCAGCTGTGTCACCCCACAGGCTCTTTTCTGTCAGTAGGAAACTGTGGTAAAGGATTGTATTATAAGCAGCAGCATTATATTGGCAAGGGTTTCCAACACAAAGTTGACTTAAAAGAAACCAAGGTGCTGCAGTGGTACGACTGTGTGTTTGATAGCACCAGTACAAATTAGTACTCATATCCTGCTGGTCTCAGATCATGTTCTTCCTACAGGACAGAGGTGAGCAAAAACATGGCAGGCATCATCCATTAATTTTAACTCTCCTGTTTTTAAATGGACATTTTTGTTGGTATTTACTTCCATTTTACCGTACATTAAATATAGCTCTGTATTTCAGGAGTTAAAGTATGATACCCTCTTACTCTGCTTGTGAAATACAGGGGTGGGATGTAGCCCTACTGTCGTAAAACACCTGGGTGCAAAGAAAACTATAATGGGCCCAAAGTGATGGGGGAGGTTTATTTTATAAAGATGCTCAAGTGGGCTGTGCCATCAAAAGGATACAAAGTCGAAGCCACATCCTGCCGGCTTGGCTAATCCATAAAAGAGCTTTCAGTGTTTTCCCTTGGAGTACCAGCTTTAAATTTTAATAAGCTGTAGTGTACTTTCACCGGATGTAATAAGCTGATACAAAGTTTAAATGGGGTTAAGTAAGTAGGAACCTAGGAGAAAGGAACACAAAAGACGTAAATTATTTCCTCTCATTTACAACTTTGTTTCACTGGGTTTATTTTGGGAAAAAAATATTTCATTCAAGTTATTTATTTTTTGTTCTCTGGATGATTCAGTGGCAGGGGAGGGAGACAATACTTGCAGTAACTACAGAGTAACTTGAGCAGAGAGGACACTCAGTTAAAAGAAATAAATTTATCAAATAACTAATTCAGGTTACTTTGCCATTTAATTTTAGGACAGTTACCAAGTCACAGGCATGTGTGCCTGAACTTGACTTGCATAATCCTGTAAAACAACGATTTGTAGGAAGGCTCCTTGGAAGGTCATCCAGCCCACCTGTACCCGAGGGCAGGATCAATTCTGTCTTTCTGTTCAGAGTTTTGTTGAGCCTGTTCCTGGAGCCCTGAGCCGTGGAGCACTGCAGCCACAGGGAGTGACCCCAGGCCAGCACTTTCTGCCGCGAGCAGCTTCCCTGTTCCTCCAGTGGCTGTCCTGGCTTCCCTGCGAGCCCATTCCCCGTGTCACTGCTGGGAAAGGGGAGATCGGCTTTCCCTACTTCCCCTCCACAGCTGCAGGTGGCCGCAGCCTCCCCCAGCCCACTGGCTCCAGCTGCTTCCCCTTTCCCTACAGCTGCCTTCTGGACACTCTGAGCAGACCCAAATACCATCCAGAAACACCAGCTAGGGTGATATCCAGAGGCCAGACCAAAGCCAAAATCTACTTTTTGCGTGATTTCTGTTTGCAAAGGTGGAGTAAAAAGCTTTTGGGGCATGGGATGTGCAATGCCATGCTAGTTCTGGAGTAAGTGAGGTGGTTTGTAGTCTGCAGCATGACCAATTGGTTGCCCTGTGCTGACTGTGTCATGCCTGAAAATGGACCCCTGAAAACAAGCAGGGGCTGTGGGGTGGGAATTTTTCTTGTTTATGGCAGTGTTATAGGCAGGAGAGGTGTATTGGGTTTTACTGAATGTGTTTGTTTGCTTGTATCTGTGTAGCCTACTGAAATGGCTCCAAAACATTCTCAGCTAGAAGCATGAGTTGTTCCATTTTGAGCTTAAAAAGTAATTTCTGTACCCAGGAGCTGTACTCATTCTCAGTGGAGTGGGCATAGTAACACACACTGTGCAGTGGATTATACTTATGTGATTATAGCCCCTAGGCAACAACCTGGTGCTTAAGAAATGAGTTAGTCAGAAAGACCAAGGCAGAGAGAATCAGATTCAGTGACGGTAAGATTTGCTTCCAAAAGATCTGGACTGAACTATACAGCATTTCTTCAAGATATGCTTGTCCTAATAGCCAACTAAACAGCATATGTAGGAATATTTTATGTCACTTGGTGTCTCACAACAGTCTAAAGAAGCAGCAACCACACACAAGGACTTGCAATACGACAGGTTAGTTGGGTACTGAAAGGGAGGAATAGCTGGGAGACATGAGTGAAAGCCCAGCCAGGCTGGTGATGACTGTGTTAGTAGAGGGAGATCTGCCAGTGCAGAATAGGAGCAGATTCCTGGGAAATACCTCCAGGAAAAGGAAAGAGACAGGATGAGAAGGCAAGAAATGCATGCGGGGAAGCAGTGGCAGGAAGAGAAAAGAACAAATGAGAACTGGCAAGTTGATAAAAGAACAAAAGGTCTTTGTCTCACATTAAAGGCAGCTAACTACACAAATCATTTTCCAATGTAAGCAGTTACTGCAGCTACCCTAGGGATAGTACGAGGTTGGAAATGGGAAGACAAGACGGGTTCTTTACATTCATAACTGGGTCTGACAAGTGCTCCATCAATATGGGTCACAATGCTCTGGGCCATATCAGGCAAGTGGAGAAATTGAAACTTGATCATGCAGATAGATGGATTCCCTGTTTTAAAAATTATCTTCCATCTGTATGTGGAACAGAAAGAACAGAGGCTTCTAAAAGCTGGCAGGAGGTTTGCTTCATTCCTCTTTTGCTCCTGACTGTAGCTGTTGACAGCAGCTTACAGCAGTCAGTGCAGCCACAGTCATGTAGGCATGAGTCAGGTAAAAATCAGACTAAGACTGAGATTCCCTTTCAGCCTGATTTTCAGAAATGCTGAGTGCAGGCAACTCCTGTCTGTGTTTCATAGTGCTTTTCACCCTTTAGAACCAGCTTTTGGCAACAGGTGTTCTGTTGAGACTGAGAGAAATTCATAACAAGACGAATGATCATGATCTGATCTCAGATCCTAGACTTTATCTCATGAGTGACCAACTGATGACACCAGTGAGGTCTCAGCACGAAAATCTCCTATTGCCACTGCTCAGCTGACCTTAGCTCTGGGTATAAATGTAAGTGTCTTCCAGCTCTCCATTTACCAGCACAAACTTATCTCACTCCTTGTCATATAAGTGTTTTGACATCGGCCACTCCAAAATTAGAAACTGATTATATGGAAAACTTAATAACATTAAAGAAATGCCAACCCATCTTCTCTGCTGCCTTGTGCTATGCTTTATTCATCTGAGGAATTTCTTGCATTTCAAAACCAACAGGAGGATGTGGGTTCAGGATTATGCCCCAGCAGGGATATGATGCAGCTCAAGCCCCAGACTAGGATTCCACAGGCTTTTAGGTAACTCTCTACAACATCTCCCTGACCTAACTTCTGCATGATCCTTGGTCTGCCTTCTCCTCAGTCTCCAGGAACTCGTTGGTTTTCTCTCACTTTTGGTCTTCCTGAGGTTTTTGTCTTAACTCTTTGGAGTTACAAGCACACTTGTAACATCCGGCACAGGGCATCCCGTGTCTCAACTGAGGCAAATCAAGCCCTAGAAACTTGGCTGAGCCTGTCTCTTTTGCTTCCTAAGAAATGATGTTCAGTTATTCATGTAAGCCCCCTTTAAAAGCTCCTTTTAAGGTTTGTTCTCTCCAAAAGGCAGTTTTTTACTCTTGGGCAATACCTTCTGAATGCTGTTCCCTGGGGTGGAGGTCCAGCCGCGATCCCCGGGAGCTGGGGCCGGCCCTCCCCAGCTGCAGTGAGAAAGTTTCCCTTTGCAGCACTGAAAACAGGCAGAAACAAAGAGCCCGGAGGAGATGGGGAGGGGAGAAGAGAAGAATGAGCTAGGTTAGGGGAAATACAGCCTGGAAGAAAAGGAAAGGACCAGCTGATCTGAGAGCCCCGATAAAAGCCCAAGACAAAGGCCGAAAGAGCCTGGGAGATTATCAAGGGGAAGCGGGAGGAGGAGCAGAGAGATGCAGCAGAACCTGAGTGGGAATGGTGTAAAATGCTGCAGGGAGGAGGGGAGTTTCCTACCTAAAGCAGAGAGTGGTTTAATTTACTCAACCACTTCCATTTACAGGAATAGAGGCCCTTTCTCTATTCTGTCAGGGAGCATCTGACAAATGAAGGAGCTGCTCCAGCAGGAAAGAGTATCCATGTCCATCCCACAACCCTGACAGCATCAGCCCCGATTGCTCATCTGTTTCCAAGTGCAACTGAGACATTTTGCTGGTGGGCAGAGAAGTCAGGGACACTGCATCCAGTACCCTGCAGCGGAGGAAGCATTAGTACTGCTGTTGTTAGCCTTGTTATTTTCTCCTAATAAAAAGGTGGTCATGACTCAGTCTATTAAGAAACAAAAGCAGAGCTGTAATCTACTGAAAGGCAGTTGTTTGGATGCTCAGCATTAGGTGTGTAAAAGGAGGAAGGTCAGCTGCAGGTCAGGTCTGGTGATATATACCCTGTCACCAGTACAGGCCAAATTTCAGGTGCTCCCCAGAGAATTTATTTCCTGGGCTGGGGCAATTTGCCCCGGCTTCAGAGGTGTCACTTCAGGCAGGAGTGTGGAGGGAAAAAAAGCTCTCTTTCTCACCCCTCCACATTTCAGTTGGGTTTCCTGAGAGGAAATGATACTGTGGCTACGCTGGCCCCCTCCTTCCTCCCGGGAGGGAGGAGCATGCCAGCGCCTGCCCACAGCCCCTCTTCCCTTCCCTGTGCCCCACTGGGACCAGTTTGCCAGCTGAGCTGTTACCGGGGTCTGAGTCCCAAGGGAACCAGGCTGCCTCTCAGAGAGGAAGCAGTGGCTCCTGAAGCTGGAGGCTGAGAGGCAGGGAAGGCAGGTGGTGTTCAGGTGCTGTGGATGTTTCCTGTGTGAGCGGGACTAGGTCACAGCACTCCTGCCCATGCCAGATTCCCCATCTAGTCCATGTAAAGGTTTTTGGCACAGCTGTGGTGATCCGGTTCTGACGGGAACCGTGCTCTCACCCAGCCACGTGGCTCTGACAGTGTCCAGCTGCCTCCCAGGGTGGGTGCAGGGAAAGGGAAGGAGGCAGGCTGCCGTGATGGCGGTGGCCAGGTGAAGAAACACCCACGCTAAGATGTGCTGTGAACATCTGCCCCTACCCACAAGCTACTTCTATTTTTGTTCCATCTCGTACCCTGGCTGACTCAGAGGAGGGGAGTCAGGGGCGGGTCAGGTTAGAAGAAACAAGATGGGAGGGCTGTGGGGGGGATTGAAAGAGGAAGAGGGTTTACTTCAGAACCAGTAGTTGCCATTCTTTCAATCAGCTTGAACATTTTCTTCGCACAGTCTGTTTCATGCTTCTCTGTTTCAGCTGCAGGCAATTTGAGGCAGGGATGGCACTTCCTGCCTACTGTTGAGGTGAGCATTCTTTCAGGGCACCATCAGAATAAATGACACCCTGCTCTTAGCTCCACTGTCATCTGCCCGGGCTGTAATGAGCTTTACTGAAGTTCATCCTTTTGCTTAACTTCTAGGAATTTCCACTCCTCTTTTTGGTCTCTTTACAAAACTTATTTACAAGGAAAGGGCAAGTGCCAAATTTCCTAATGCCTGTGTGCCTTAATGTCATGACTTCTGGACACAGGCACAGTCAGCAGTCTGTGGTGCAAGTCTTGCAAGTCCTTGAGACGCAATCTTCCAGCCGCAGGAAAAGGGACATAAGACCCTCCCCTCAAACAGTCATACCAACAATTTTCCTGTTGCAGGTACCCCTCTCATCCTTGCCCCCCTCACTTCAAAACATTAAATAATTTTGCAGAAATGGCACATCTTGCTTTGTCCCAGTCTGTTACTCCTTGTTTGCCCCTCAGCTGCCACGCTGTAAACCTTGGGCCAAGTAACCGCATCCTGGGGTTGTTCCCCAGGTAGTTCTCCCTGATCGCTGGGTTGCCGGAGCTGCCTTGATGCAAACCACGGCCTAAGCAGGGCATCCAGCTCTTTCCGAGGGGATGTAGGAGCGGGCAGCTCCCATCCCGCGACCAGCAGAGCTCTCGCAGGCAGGCCTGCCTGGTCTCAGGCTTTTCTGGGGGCGATGATACACAGCGAGGGGGCAATAGAGGGAACTGAAACTCCATTCGCAACCCGGTGCGAGAAGCCTGCCCCAGCGCTGCCCTTCCTTCCTTCCTTCCTTCCTTCCTTCCTTCCTTCCTTCCTTCCTTCCTTCCTTCCTTCCTTCCTT
>VZTJ01003401.1:736790-812376 GCA_013397795.1 Orthonyx spaldingii | reverse complement strand
GGCCGTGGTGGTGCTGGACCAGGGCACGGGCCACTGGCAGAAGCTGAAGAAGGACAGCACGGCGCAGATCGTCCTCAACGCCCTGCTCTCCAGCCTGCCCGAGAGCGGGGCCAGGGTCTGCTTCCTGAAAGGTGAGAGGGGTCGCGGGGACGCGGGGGACAGGGCCTGGGGGGGAGCGATCGACCCTTAAAGCTCCCCTGGTTGGTGGCGGCCCCGAGGTGCTCCCGTTCCTTCTTCGCCCTGCAGTGAACCTGATTATTGCGGAGGGCAGGGAGGTAACGCCGGGATTTTGGTTCTTTTCCCCCTACTGGAAATAAATCCCGGATAGGCTCTGTGGGCTGAGCCGAAATGCCTTTCCGCTCACCCCCGCCACGCGTTTAAGAGGCTGAGGGGAAAGCAGACAATATCAGTACAGAAGAGCAAAAGCTGCAGGTTATCAAAGGTGGAGAGACATCGGCGCTGCGTGGGAAACAAAATCAGCCCCGCGGGTATAAGGAGAGACGAGGCCACCGCTACTCGCTCTCAGCCCGGTCACACAGGGAGCCCCGTGTTGGGCGCCCGAAACTGTGGGACACTCCACCGAGGGCGGAGAGGTTTCTCTCCATCGGGCATATCGATGCTGGCAGGGGAAACCTAGACCGAAACTCCAGGGCTCGTCGGGGGACAGAAATACCGCCTCCCCTCACGTGTATTACAGCCCTTCGATTGCGGTTCTTTGTTTTCTTCCCGTGTAACCCAGGCTAATAAAACGATAAATAGCATAGCGAGCAGAGCAGCCCGCCCTTTCCCTGTCCTCCCGCCCCTGCCTCCCTCCACTTCTCCTGGCAGCGCCTTTGTCCTTCTGCCCTCTCGCTTTGTCATCGCAGCCCTCACCTGCTCCGGGAGCGGGGCCGCTCCCACCCGGAGCCCCGCACACGGGGGGCTCCCGCAGCGGCACCGCGCCCAGGCAGGAGCTCCAAAAACCCCCCTTGCCCCACACCATGTGGCCATAAACGGAGGGGAAAACCAGGCGATGTTTCTTGAATAAAGCCTGCCCCTGTGTTCTCTTGGGCCAGGGCTAATCCACTTTTAATAAGCTTTTTATCGCTAGTTTTTTCCTGAAGTACCCAGCTTTTGTCTTCTGTTACAAACTGCCCGCTGGGGCAGAGGCACCTTCAGCCTGGTTATTGCCCAGTACCGAGCTAGCGGGATGCTCCCCGGGCTGTTTGCCACCACCCTGGTTCTGTCCAGCACCTATCAGCCTTTGCTGGGGTCTGACAGCCACCCACACTAAACTAGAGATGAAAAAATATCGCTAGGGTCACGGTGGGAAGTCTGTGGCAAACCAGGGGCCGAATTAAGCTCTGCTGACTGTCAGACTGCTTGTTTGACCACACGAACATCCTTTCCTCCTCTTGTACCAGCCCCAGGCTTTGAAGTGGTGACTGTGGCTGTGGGCAGTTTATCTGAGGTGAGGGGTTAGTGTAGGCTCTGCTTTGTACCTCTTGTGAGTTGTGAAGTGCCTTATCTTGAAAGCGTGTCTTTTTGGGGCTAAAAACTTTCCCACTCAGTGTATGAGAAGGTTTCCTCCTTTTCCTGCTGCAGTTTCCTTTTGCTTAGCTGGAAGTACTCTGGGTTGCAGGTTCAGGCCCATGACTCAGTGGGCAGCACTGACGATTCACTGAGGCCATGGACCCCCAGGAAGCTGTTGTCTCCTGGAGGAAGATATGGTGCAGTGGGGATATAAATCACCCTGGAACACTGGTTCTGATCAGGAGAAAGGGTCCTTTGGAGGTCTCCACTACCAACTTTGCAAATAATAGGCTGTAAAACCTCCAGGAAAAAAACCTCCTTGAGGTTTCCCCTTATGTTCCTGTTCTCCCCAGGCATGGAGAGCTGGGAGGAGGTGTTGGCTACTTAAGTGCTAAGGGGGTCTCTTTGCAATAAGATATGAGGAGGTCACCCTCACCCCACCAGGCCGTCGAGATCCTGGGGGTCTGGTCCCAGGGAGGGCAACTGGAACAGAGTCATTGCGTGCCAGGTCCTGTTCCTCCCTTGCTTTCTGGCCTGCAGTGTCACATCTTTCATCTGTGTAGGTGCAGTTTCACTCTGCATGAGCTCAGCCCCTGCACGGTGAGAGTGGTTGTGTGTCAGGGAGAAAGAAAGATAAAATAACGGATCCTCCCTTGGCGCTGATAACGATTTTATTACTTATTGATTAAAACGGAAGTGGAGCACAGCTCCCCGTGATGAGCAACCGAGTATTTGCAGAAATGACCTCAGGGAAGGTAGGTTGAGTGGGGAGGGGGAAGAGAGGAGATTGCTGGAGGATAGGAATGAGCAGATGACTCACTGTAAGAACGGCCTGCAAATATCCTGATCCCCAAGGCTTGTAATTAACCATTCACCAGCTGCATGTGTTAGCTGTCCCAAGAGACATGAGACATGCGTGTCTGTTCGAACACACACGCAGATTTGGCTCGGGCAGGCTTCAGTGTTCATTCAAGAGTGAAAACAACAACATGGAGCATAAACAGGGATAATGGCTATTTATATAAACTGGACATATTTTTCCTATGCGATGGCAGTGACTGGGGGGTTGGGGGAAGATAAGTTCAGCTATGCAAAACAAGAGGATTTAAAAGTTCACCCCCCATGAAGGGCAGCTGGAGATCAGGGAACTCTGTAGAGCTTCTTGTGTTTGTTGTTTTTTCACACTGTGAGTTGTTAGGGATATAGTTTTTTTCAACCCAGTTGTTGTGGGTATCATTTTATCAAACACCTCCCACCACCACCACGGTCTCCCTGGTCACTTGGCTGTTTTGACCACGGCCTCATGCTGTGAGCTCTGGAACGAGCTGGCAGAATGTGGCTCGGGGTAGGAGGAAAGGTTGCAGGTGCTGAGTGCCCGTTGCCTGTAAAATCACTCTCCTGCCCTCTGTCACAGCAGACAGACTTTTATCACATTCAGTGGGCTTTGGATTGTGCTGGCCACTTGCAACACGAGGACCCCATGGCAGGAATGAGTAGGCGACAGTAGCATGTCATGAATTTGAGCACATATCTGCTCAAACATTGCAAACAGATGAGACACCGGCATTGTGGGGCTCAAATGTCAGAGGCGGCTGTACCAGGCAGCCCTGGCAGCGAGGCTGGTGGAGGTCCTGAGGCTGCTCTGATCTTCAGCATTTCCTTCTTTCAAAATCGTTCCTTACACCCGGGCACCCACACCGACACAGCTTATCAGGGTGAAACAGTTGCAGGTGAATGAATCACAATGGGAGGCTTTGCTTTCCAGGCCGTGTTTACTTGGGTGACACTCTGAAGGATTATTGAATGTAGCTGTTCATGAGCCATTCATTTCTGTTCTGAAAAAGCACAGGTGGCACACAACTGACGTTCCCAGGCTGCTTCTGCTACCTGACTTATTCAGGTTCATTTTGGACATGATGTGCTTCTGTGCAGAATATTCCCAGCCTGGAAACAGGCAACAATTTAGCTGACGACAAACTTTGAGTAACAATGTAATAATAGGATTAATTCCTTTTCATTAGCAGTGCACTGAATGAAACGAATGCAGTACTTAACCGTGCAGAATAGCTCATGTGGGGCTATTCAGTTGTCAAATGCCGTCACAGGATTTCATGAAGTTTTATAGCTGTTATTTAATAGATTGGTTTCAGTGGGACCATCTTCATTACTTCCCTGTCTCGTGCATTGTGGTGATTAATGATTCAGATGCAAGCATCCCCCTCTTGTGTTTATGTCCATTTAAAAATGCAAATAAAATATTTGGTGTGTTGTCACAGTGTATATATTAATGACAGGTTTAGAAAAGACAACTCCTGAGTACAGAAATCTCTGCCTCAAATGCTGGAATTAGTGCTCATGTATAAAACCTGGGGGGAGGGAGTTTAGTCCCCACTGTACAGGAGTTAATGGTTGCTAGACTCAACAGAATTACATTCCCTAACAGCTTTAGTCTGGATTCACTGGCTTTTGGCAAGTTAATAGTTGTCAGTGATATTAGAGGTTTTTCCTTGGGTGCCCAAAGCCTTTTAAGCAAATCCATTTCCTCAGAGGAGCACTATCCTTCACTAACCCTCCCCTGGAGCCTATCACTGTGCACTGTGCACTGCTATCCCGCTCCCATTGCAAGCGCTGGAGCTTCATTTGTCCTTCACTTGCATTAAACCAGTCCTTGGGAGGGCAAATATTCATATCTTCTTTTTTTTGTTGTTGTTTCCCTAGGGGGATATGAAACCTTTAACTCTCAATATCCTGAGTGTTGCGTGGATGGAAAACTCATTTCCCCAGAGAGGACGGAGGCAGAGAGAAACCTTGCCAGCCACTGTGAGAAGCAGAGTGCCAACCACAAACCCGCTTACGACCAGGTGTGTGTTGTGTCGTGGCTGCTGTGGGTCACCCTCCGCTTGGCACTTCTCCCTGCTGCCACCAGGCTCTGTTGGAGGCTGCCAGGGTGTCATTGGCCCTGGTGCTGACGTGGGCTGTCAATAAGTTGTGGCAGTCCAGGCTGACAGCCTGTGTGCTGGATAAGCTGCCCTTGTGTGCTGCTGGTCAGCATCACCTCCGCCTGGCCTCAAAATTAGGCAACAGAAGGAGGCAAAACACCATATCTAGCCCCAAAACTGTATTTATGAACTCTCTTATCATACACCCAGGCAGGATGAGTGGTCAGCAGCTCACACCTCTGCAGGAGACTGAAAATGGACAGAGGAGAGGCTGCCAGCAGTGTCATTTTTCCAGCAGACAAAGGAGCACATTCTGCCCAAGCCTCCTCTGAGATCCCAGGAGGAAATTGAACCTGGCAAGGGGGTCAGTGCCTCTGAGAAGGGGCAATGGCTCGAGAGCCACCATTGAACAGGAGAAGTGGGGTTTCCACAGGGGAAGCCATCGTGTGCCCACATAGCCCAGGGATTACGTGTGCTCTGAGACGTCACCCTGTGGTCAGGAAGCTTCCGCCGGGGCGTGCGTTTCCTGCTGATCAGGGGAGTCCCCTGGTGATGCCTCGCTGCTCTCCTGGGGGTACCTCCCACACCAGGCGTCCTCCTGCCACCTTGGGTGGCTGCCAGCTGTCCCTGGTGCATGGGAACCCACCATGTGGGCAGTTCAGGGGGAGTGGAAAGGCAGTTTCGTGCAGCTGGGGGGTGGCAGCAGCTCCTGTGCATCATGGAAAGTTACCTACCAGCTCAGAAAGCCGTGTCAGATGGTGGCTTGTCTTTCACCATCTTGTCATCCAGCCTTTGCTCGTGCTGAGGAAGGAAGAACTGAGATGACGTCTCGGGGTGGGTGACGCAGCAGGTGCTGTGCTCCACAGAGGTGTGGAGTGAAGGGGGATGGGGAGCCTGTGTTCAGTCTTTTTGCTGTGTTTCACTTTTGGAGATGTGACCAGAGGGGCTAAGGCCTGGCTGAGCTAAAGCAGCCTCTTCCTCTGTCCTAATCTTCCTCCCTGCTGCGATGTGGCTCCCTGCCTTGCCCCTTTTTCTGCAGAGCCTCAGTGAGAATGGGCACCACATAAGAAAGCCCTCTGGGGGCACTGCAAGGGGCAGCACTTTAAAGAAAGCCACAAACATCCTGCGCATGAGTGGGTTGAGTCTGACTTTGTACCTTGCAGATGTGGACAAGAAAATGAAAACATTTTTCCTGAGTGGGACTGATCCATTGGCCAGCAGCACTGGGGTCCACAAAAGCCAGAGAGAGAGGGAGCAGACACTCACACAGCCTCCCTTGGTCTTTCTTGGGTCTTAGGACTTTTGAAAAAAAATTACATATTTCTACTCCTTGTCTTCCAGGGTGGTCCAGTCGAAATCCTGCCTTTTCTCTACCTTGGTAGTGCCTACCATGCTTCCAAGTGCGAGTTTCTTGCCAACCTGCATATCACAGCCCTGCTAAATGTGTCCAGGAAAAGCTCAGAGTCCTTCAAAGACCAGTATTGCTACAAGTGGATCCCAGTAGAGGACAGTCACACAGCAGACATCAGCTCTCACTTCCAGGAAGCCATAGACTTCATTGGTAGGTACAAATGAACAAGTTTTCAGATCTTCGTGTATTTTAAATTCATTTAAAATGTAAAATCAATTAAAAATTCATTTAATTAATTTGAAAATAAAATACACATTGAAGTCTACTGCATTTTGGAAAGGAAAAAGCACAGTTCCTTGGACTTACATGACAGACTCAGTAACACCAGGTGAAGCAGAGTCAGCTTATTGCCTTACTGTGCTGAGATAACCCAAAGGTGGTGTCTTGGAAATCCATTGTCCCCCATTATCACAGAGCTCTCTCCATTCCTCCTTTAATCAAATATGCCAATGCAAAAAAATGAGGGGGCTTTTAGAAAACTTTGTGCCATTCCCTTTCAAATCTTCCTGCGTTCGGCTGAGTGGGTGAGTGAATACGAGCTGTGCCAGGGAGCCCAGGAGAGAGGATCTTCCCTGAGGAGCACAAGATGGTTTGGTGGGGGAAGAAGCTTGAGCCTGGGTGGAGATCATGTTGAAATCGGTGCTGTTGCTCTCTAAGAATATTCAAGAGAGAAAGAGAATAAAACACAGTTACAGACTCACTGGACTCATTGCTCAGCTGAGTTTGAGTCCTTCAGCTGTGCAGGCAGAATTATAAAAACCTGACCTGAGGGTGCCCTCTGAGTCCTTCCCCTTCCCGGTAATGGACATCTCACACCTTTCAGGGAAATAATAATTTATGGCACCTTTCTGTCCTATTCTCAAACCCTTCTGATAAATGTCAAGTCACTTGGCAATTTCCCAGATTTTGAGGATTACTTTAATTTTCACTTTCTTTTAAAGTTGGGTATGTGGTATAGGTGCTGGGGATGACTGAAATCCATGTCTTCCTTATTTTGTGCAGTAGCTAAATATAACTGGTTGTGGTGGCACCAGTCCCCTGGCAGACAATTGAAGGCAGGCAAATGATAACTTCCTCAGCTCTGTGTGTTTCACTCAACACAGCTATCCATAAATTGGAGCTTGAACACATTGCTCAAGGCAACAGAGCAGAGAAAGGTCTGTTTTTTGAACTGTGTTTTTGTGTGGAAAGGGCTTATTTTAAGCACATTCTCTTTAATCTAATAACAATCATTTTGTTGTGTGAGTAACCACAGTGGCTCCTGTTGTGCAAAATGGGTGCTTTGCATAAGCCTTTTATATCCTGACTTAAGTCCAAGCATCCTTCAACCAGGCTGTAATTAGCAACTGCCTACCAGTGCTTGTGTGCTTTGTGGTGAGGCCCCAGGGACTGAATGCAGCCTCTCCACCCAAGGGTACCCACCAAGGGCTCACTTCCTGGTACTGCTGCTTGCTGCCAACTGGCCCAGCAGGGAGTTAGGACTTTGAAGAAAAATTCTGGTTTTCTAGCAAAGATGATGAGAGCCCCTGCAGTTTTTGAGTGAGCAGGTAGTGGGAGGCCTGGCCAGGCTGAGCTTGAGTCAATGTTTTGGGCTGCAGGCAGAGAAATGCAGGTACAGCAAGCACAAGCGTTGCCTGTATCACAATGTTCTGCAATGTCAGTTGTTCCAAAGGAGAAGTAGGCCCAGGGAAGGAGACAGGGATGGACTTTCCTAAAAAATGCAAAAGGAACCAAACTAGGATCCACAGATTCTGAGACCAAGTGTCATCTGCAGCTCAGATCCACCACAGGCTGAGCTTTGTGCTCCTTGCCTTAATCTCCATGTCACCCTCAGTACCCAACAGAAGGGCAAGGTAGACTGGCTGTGTCCCCTCCCAGCGCTGGGTGTGTCACAGTGCCCTCTCCATCCCCAGCAACCACTGATGTCTGCAATGGCTTTTCCCCCCAGATTACGTCAGGCGAGCAGGCGGCAAGATCCTGGTGCACTGCGAGGCGGGGATTTCACGCTCCCCCACCATCTGCATGGCCTATCTCATGAAGACGAAGAAGCTGCGCCTGGACGAAGCCTTCGATTACATCAAGCAGCGTCGGAGCCTGATCTCACCAAACTTCGGTTTCATGGGCCAGCTGCTGCAATACGAGTCAGAGATCTTGTCTTCCACCCCCAGTCCCCCTGTCACCTCATGCAAAAGAGAAGCTGCATCTTTCTTTGCAGAGGAACTGACTTTAGGCAAAAACTTTGAGGGCTCATGCTTTGCCTTTCCTACCTCAGTGTTGAGTTCTGTGCCCATCCACTCTCCTGTTCACCAGCTGAAGCTCAGCCCAATGACGGCGTCTTCATCCTGCTGAACGCTGTGGGGAGCCTGGGGCTGGTGTGGTCCTGACCCAAACTGTGATCCCCAACAAGAACATTTCATGAATGTGCAATAGAGAAACTTCATCCACTTACTCTGAGATGGAGTGGTTGTCATGGGTCATACTTCCCATATGCTGTGACTGTAAGATGCAAGTGGTCTAAGCATGGCAGGTTTTCTGAACTTTTATTGTCCTTTAAAAAAAAAAAAATACGAAGTGCTTTTTTAGGGTTTTAACCACACAACGTGCACCCACTACTGTATTTCCAGATTCCTGGGGAGCAATGAGAAATTCATTTAGTGTGTTCTCAGTTCCCATCTCCTTCCCATTTTATTTTTGAAAAGATCTTTGTTTAAAGTTTCAAGCAATAAACAGCAGCAGCAGGGAAGAAAGCAAAATGAAAAGCACTACCTTTGCACCACAGAGGTGGTGGGAGCAAATATTTGTTCAAATCTTTCTCTGGTTTTTCTCCACCCCTCTCCTGTGCCATGTTTCAGGGAGCAAAGGGCTGGAGTGGGAAGAGGGAGTGCCTTTCCCAGGACACTGTTGCACAACCAGGTGAAAATCCCCTCTCCTGCTCCAGCCTCTGAAGTGTCAGGTATTGTCCACAGTGTAACTGGATACCAATGCTGACCAATGGGTCCATTCAGGTGTGGCATTTCCTGTACTCCTGTATTTGCCTTTGTACTGGATGTGCTTTTAAGTAAAGCAGGGATTTAACATCTATCAGCTACCCTGCTGAGCTATTATCCTTCCATCTGCTATTTAAGAACAGCCCTAGAATACTTGAATGTCTCCACAATCCTCATCACACCCGCTTCCCACCAGATAACACTGTAAAACACTGTAACTGCTGGACTTCACACCAAAAAACCTGACAAGCTTTCAGCTCCAAGACAACTTTTCCTGCATCCCTTCCCAAGTGTTCCCATTGTGTATTGTGTGTGGTCAAGTGGTCTTTTTCAGTGTTATGTGACTTGCTTAGAGTATGTGGTCACCTCTAGCCAGCCTTTGTCCAGAAAAAATGGTTTCTGTCTTGCTCACATTGGCTTCTGTGTCCACAGGGAGTTCAGAATGAGTGTCTCTGTCTGTTGACCTTTTTATTATTTTTTAATATGTAATATGTATGGGAAATGGCAATAATTTCCAGGGGATCTCATGAATGTGAAAGAAAACCTGCAATGGTTTTTATGGAGTGTAAAAAATAATAAAGGAAAAAAATGCCAGGAAAATAAAGGTGTTTGTTGTACTTGGAGTGAGCTGCGAAAGTGCTTTGGCAGAGCTCGGCCACAGGAGAGGTCACCTGAGAAGAACACCATGGTGTAAAAATGGTGTAAGAAGGCAGAAGAGATGGGAAAGTATCACTGGGCTCTGTGCTGAAAAGTCACCAAGGTACATCACTCCAGAGGGGAGAAGGTGAGGGGGAGGATTGTTTTAAACAGAATGACATGAGTCACAGTGGCGTCACTTCCCAGCAGCCAGGCAGGCACTTCTGTTTTGATTCATGCATGTTTTATATAAGATTTACCATCTTGCTGAAGATGAAAATCTGAACTAGCCATGGCCCCCACTTCCTTCCAACCCATGACAAGGGATGCTACATGCCCTGGTCCTTAGAGCAAAGCTTGAGGGTGACACGCGGCACCTCTGGGTGCCAGGAACCAGGGCATGTGGGTAACACTCATCTTTTCACTTTTTAAAATAAAAAATAAAAATAATTTAGAAGTACCAGCATGTCTGATACATTTCATACGCTTTTTCATCTTGACGTTTCTAGGCTTTCTCTGGCTGATCACTGCAGCACATTTATAATCTGCAATTCCAAATTATTGAGTTATATGGTAAATATCAGGGTTACACAGCATGTGTGCATGTGTGGATCCATTTGTAGCTTCTCACCCCAGGGAAGCAAATATGACATTTGAGAAGGTCTTGTTGGAGATGTGCCTTGGATTTCTTCCCCAGTGTCAGAGGAATGTGTCAGCAGCCCTGCCCGGGCTCTGGGAAACATGAACACGGGAGCCAGCAGCCAAGGAGGGAAGGCAGATGATCTAGTAAGAGCAGATCAATTTATTTTCTGAAAGACCTGACTAGTCCCTTTGGGGAACCCTGGAAAGCGCTTTCTGCCTCTCAGCCCATACAAGCACCCAAACAGAAAGACTGTTGGGCTTAGTGAGAGTGGCCGTGTCCTGAGTACTGAGACCTACAACCTGGACAGAAACAGAGCAGCCAACAGTTCTCACTAAAATGGCACTAAACCCTTCTGGGTGGATGACCAGATTTGTTTCTTAAGGATGGGAAAGCTGAAACGCTCTTCGGAGCCAATGATGGAACATGGGAACCTGCAGAGCCTAAAGCAGCGGGCTGAAGGAGTTAACAGAGGGACTGCTGGCCTTGACAGATTTGACCAAGGCAGCTGGAAAAGGTCACAGGCCAGGTGGAGGAGCCAGGTATTTAGCAGAGAGGGAAGGCAGTCGCTTTGTGTTTGGAAGGGAACTCTTATTCTGGGCTTTAAGCACAGTGTGTTGGTGGATGGTGTTAGCAGGGGAGGTGCTGGGCTGGAATTCAGCAAGGATAGAAGGCCAGAAGGCTGTGGGAGCCTGAAGAGGAGTTGTTGTCATGCCTGGACACAGGAGACTGAGGTTTATGCTCCTGCCCAGGGCAGGGTTCCTGTCTTCTTGGCTGGTCTCAATCTACCTCTCCTTCTGGCAGAATGAAGTCCCAGCATCCAAGTCAGACTGGGATGCAAATGTTGCCTCCCAGAGGGCTGTGTTCCTGTGCCTGCTCTGCTACTTCAGTGCTGGTGTGGGACCTCTGCCTCCAGGTCAGTCCCTTGGCCAGTTTGGCAGACCCCACATCTCTGAGGGAACATCACAACCATCTGACTACAGGGCTCTGGGCTGAGAATGTGTGCCCTCCTACCCTCCTGGCCATGCTGCTCCCACGGGAAAGAAGGAGCTGAGGATCTGAGCACTAATGTATGAAGGTAAGTGTGACAAATCAGGATGGCATGTTCCTGGGAAACGCAACGTGTTCGAACTCACATGTGCAGGGCAGGACCCTGGTTCTCTGCTTCCAGACAGCAGCACACAATAGTACACCCTGCATCGTTGGGGAAAGGAACAGTTCCAACAGTGTTTTGTGGTTTGTGCACTGAGGAAATGTACCAGATTTGGCAGGAAGGTGGAAGATTTAGAGGTTTTTATAGGCTCAATGAGCTTGGGTTTGAGTGGCTCATTGCTAAGGATGGAAGTTCAGATCAGGCAGGTTTGTGGGGAACGTCAGAGTTGAAGGGTGGAGGCTGACAGCAGTGGAGGCTGAGCTAACTGGTTCACTGTGCCTGTACCCATCCACCAGCTAAGCCTGGCAGAGGAATGGGGACCTCAAAAACAAGATTCTGATGAAAAGTAGCGACCCTTGTAGCTATAACAGCAAGGGGAAGGCTGTTATCAGGATGCTTTCAGACTTCAGAAGAGGCAAATGAGCGAAAGACAACAGGAGTGGTGTATTCTGAGACAAAGCTTTGATTAGAGCTATCCATTATGATACCAGAATCCAAAGAAGATGAGAGGAGGTGTCAGAGAAAAGGGGATTTTGCAAGATCTGTTGCCCATGGAAGTGCTAGCTCAGAGCTGTGCTGGGATGTGACATCTCTCCATTCACACTCCTGATGGTGCACTCTTGTGTCTTGGACAGTTTGGTGCCACTCGGGACCTGTTTCAGATCCTGGGGTGGGAATGAACAGGGTTTGTGCCACGTAGCTTTTGGTCCCTTGCTTTTAGGCTTGCAAGGAGCAGTCATGTAGCAAGCATGAGTGCAATTGCTCAGCCTCTGGCTCTGCTTTGCACATGCTGCCTTTCCTTTCTGTCTCCAAGAGAAACAAGCTTTCAAAAAACTGCCACGAAAAAATTACATATCTTTACATCATTGCAAACCGGATTGTGAAGAAATCTAGGGTGGAGTTGGATGAGTGGGTGTTGTCCTTAAGTGTCCCCAAGTGTCTTTTTAGTCCATACATTTGCTGGTGTGATTTGCGGTCTATTCTGGTTACAAAAGCATAGGCTTCCTCCAGCTTCTTCTGCTTCCTGCCTAAAGAGCTTTCCAAAAGGTAGAAATTGCATCCTTACCAGTAAAACCCGGGTAAAACTGACCTGCTCCAAGGAGAGTCCATACTGAGGTGCCCAAACCCAGTCCCTGAGCAACACAAGGTAGGCAGCTCTTCGCAGCTTCTTGTTTTCTGATGGGAGCTTCTTATTTTAGGAGACAAAGCATGAATGAAGAGGGTATTCTGCAGGCTTTGTCATTTGTATGCTAAAAACAGCACTTGCCTTGCAGGGAAGTCAAAGGTCCAAATGTGCTTGTAACATGGGAAAAAAAAGTGTGAGGTCCCAGGTATGGTGAATTTGACCCTCCATCTCCACTTTTCACAGCTTCATGTTAATTGGAGAGTAGACACACTGCCAGCTCACCCTCTGGGGAGAAAAAGACAGGAATCAATTTGCAGAACCACATAAATATGGAAGTAGGATTTTTTTTTTTACGTGGGAGGTGTTACCAGTACCACACATTATGGTTTCTTGGCTTTATCACATCGTAGGCTTTTACTGAGACATGAGTAAGTTTGCTAAAGAAGGAATATGAAAATAGCTTGTGAAATAGGTTGAGTCATCAGAGAAAATCAAATGGAGTTCTGACACCGGGGCCTCAGTTGTAAAGTCCTACTTTATTTTACCATTGCGTTAGAAATTTTGGGGTCATTTTAATCTTTTTATTTCAGCTTCAAAGTACTCTGACATCTAAGTAAGGCTTACCAAATCTGTTCATGTTTTCCATCAGCAGTGATGATACATCCCTGTGTGTCCTGCCTATGAACGCTTGTAGGGAATGTAGAGGTTACCCAGACAAATGGCTTCTGCAGTAATAGCTGAAACACTCAGGACTTCTTCCAGCCTTGTCTAGTTATTGAAGAGGATTTATGGCCCCTAGATACCCCTTTCATGTACTAGCCTACCCCATCTAACTCACTAGCTGTTATTTGTAGCTTCTGGGAATCCTACCAGGACACCAAACAAACCCATAAAGGTAGTAACTCAAGATCAGAAGTGACCATGGTAGATAGAAAGGGGGAAAGAACATTAAAGAGCCTCAGGGACAGCAGTGCCTGAAGACTCTCTGTTTCTGTCAGGGATTGTTCTCATATCCCAGAATATGACTGTGCTGGGGAGATCATGGGTGGAAAGCATTTCTAGGACACAAGCTTGCATGGGATCCATGGGACTCATAAGACATGAGGAGAAATGGGAAAGACCTTCAGTATAAATCCTCTCCCAGCCTCAGCCCATGCTCGCTGCAGTCATGACTAAGATTTCAGGACAGGCACCATATAAAGGTTTCTGATCTGCTGGGACTGTTAGAGGCTCAGAAATGAAAGGCAAACTGATAAAGGCCTCAATTCAAATGTCAAACCCCCTTGGCATAACCATTTTTCCAGATTTGGTTTTCTGAGCTAATCATGTTAGTAAAGTTATACATTTGAGTAAGCATTAATGGGGCCAGGTTTATGTCTCCCAAGTGAAATGACAATGTGTTTTTTATGGCTCTCTTTCTTCTATTTTTTTTTTATTTTTTTTATTTTTTTTATTTTTTTTTTGGGTTGGGGGGAATGTCTGTGTGTGAATAGTGGTTTATTTCTGTCACAGTGATACTCCATTTCTGAGATTCCTTTGTAAAGCAGGCAGTGGGTGAGTCATCTCTCGTTATTAAATTGCCCATACATTGTGAGCTGCCTCCAGGCCCTGAACTAAAGCCTACTGCCTTGGTGGGGAGGAGGGCCCCTGAACATGATGGGATTCGGATCAGTCCCTGGATGAATCTTTCCATTAAATCTTCATTTTAAGGAATTATTTGTACTAATTGGAACTAAAACTTGTGTCTGCCTTGAAATGGCATTTGAGGTCTACAGCACTCAACAGGAACAACAGGTATATCCTCTCTTCTCTAATGCCTCCAATCATGTTAAGTCAAGTTAACTGGAAAATCAATTGACACGAATTCCAGCATGACCATTAACTTCCATCCGGCTAGGCCCCAAGAGGCTGGCCAGGGTGAAGCAGACTCCTAGCAGGGATGGAGCAAAGCTGTGTTCATCTCCTAGATGTGCTTTCAGCCTGAGGTCTCCCTAGCAATGCCCACATTGCCCTGAGTAATTACTGCGGCTAATAGAGAGCCCGGGGGTCAGGCAGGCTGGGATCAATTGTGGGCTCTGCCTGTGGGTTTCCGGGGCAAGTGATGCAGCTGCTCCTGCTGGCACAGCCACATTTGTCAAAAACATAAAGGAAGTGAGTGAGACCTGAACAGACCAAGCTGACCAGATGGGTCCCTTGAGTATATAGAAAAGGACTGTAGCAGCAAAACTGTGTTTTCCACAGGACAGGTCACTTCTGCAGATGATATTTCTGTTCTGTTGGTAAAATAGAGCTTTGCTGATGTGGCTTTGCTCATGCAAGAAGCATTTTGGTGCTAGAGCGAACCTGAATTTCTCTCTAAATGTTTTTCACAGGCTTATCTGTCTTGTATCAGGGATAACGATATCAGTCTCATTCTGAGAAAGGCATAAATCTTTTTTCATATGTTTGCAATGCACATTAGACCCATGACAAAAACTATCCTAAGCACAAAATCTTGTTACCATGATGTATTTATTGTACCGTGCTTGTGAGCCCATATGTTCCTTATTAGAAGAAAGAGCTTGTTGGGAGATTTTGGGTTGGTTTTTGGTTTTGTTTTTTTTTACTTTTCCCCCAGGATGCAATGTATTATGTAGTTAAAAACAAAACTAATTGTGGAGCACATTCAGACAGCCACCACAGCCGCTCTGCCAGGCAATGGGAGCCCTGGGTGGGTGGCAAGAAATCTGTGTGCTACTGAGTGCTAAATCATTGACATGGTTCAGTTTACTGAATCCAGCTGTGAAGAGCAGCTGGTTTTCTGGCAGTCAGCATGACAGACACAGGCGGATATGCTCGAGAGAATTGATCAGGGGCCACCAGTGGAGAGAAGGGGAGGGTACGTTGTTCCCTGCGTTGCTAAGTGTTAAAGTGGCTCCTGGCAGTTCTTATTACTAAACCCAGCTGAGAGGAGTTTTTCTGGACTTGTTTGTGAGACCTGATGGGGATACGCTTCAGCCACGAAGAAGGGGGAGCAGAAGACTACTACATAGCCAGCTACTGCCATACTCAGGGCTGTGCCATACTCAGGGCTGGGATCCTGGGGAAAGGTTGTCGGGACGCATGGAGAATGTCTGCAGACTGCAAGGGAGGTTGCCAAGAGGCTTCAGACAGCTTTCCCATCTTGATTTCTCTTCTCATTTCCTTCTCCATCCTCCCACTGTGAGGCACCTGGGGATACAGGAAGAGGCAGCAAGCACAGCAGACCAGAGCTAGGAGAGATGGTGTAGAATAAACAGCAAGACACTTTCTCGGAGGGCTGGAAAAGATAATAAAGATGCCTGTTATCTGGACCGAACTGTGAAAAGTGGCACCGGTGAAGCCTGCCAGCTTGAGTGTGATAGGAGAATGTCCTGTTGCCCCTGGGCTCCGCCTGGGAAGAGCCTGAGAAATGCTCTGCGCTAATGGGGGCAGAGGCCCAGGATAGTCCCTGAGGCAGTGGTTTTAGTTTCCATGACAAAACTGGAAGCTATCTTTGCTTTCCTTTGATCTTCAAAGCACAGGGGAAATTTCACACTTGGGGAAGGTCACCCGGTGTCAGGTGAAGTTGCTGCAGCTTGTTAAAGTCAGTCAGATGCCATAAGGTCAGCAACTCACCTGCCTTAGTGTGAAAATGCCTTGCAGAAAGGAGTCTGCCTTTTCTTGGGGCTGGTTTTGGTGCTCTGGTTAAAAAACCACATTTTTTTGTGGATCCCGAGGCTGTAGACAGATGGCTTAAAGAAGGAGTAAAGCCCAGTGTGATTCTGATGTGATTCTTCAGTTTGGATATGTATTACTTTGTTGAATGGATGTGGTCAGACTAAATAATTATTTTTGTTCTAATCTAATTACAAAGTTACTGCACCACCTCCTTCCAGGGTGCTAATGAGGAGCAGAGGCAAGGCGAAAGGGTTTTTTTCAGAATTTCAGGATGCTCTGTGGAAGTCAGATATTCAGTTTGGCATCTCTGTCAAATGTAATTTTGCTTGTACTGGCCACAAAGACTGAAAAAGCTGCCCCAAAATGAGGTGGTCTGGGTCACAGACCTACACAGGCTGTTTCTGACCCTGCCCCAGAGTCTGGCTTATCCCATGTGCTGAGTGCAGACATCCAGAAACTTCTCTGCATCCATCCCTCAATTTCTCCAAGGAGTCTCCATGACCCTCAGTCAGTCTGTGTCCTGCCACTGCTGGGAACAGGTTGCAAAACATCCTTTTGGTCAATGATGTCATTAAACCAGCAACGCCTCCAGGGCCAAGGACAGGCACTGCTGCTTCTCCTTGGTCCCTCACCCCCTCTTGTGTAACAGCAAGGATCAGTCTTCCTGCAGACCCACCTTCAGAGCAAGCAGCCACTCCTGCAGATGGGGGCATGTATTCATGTCTGTGTGACTCTGTTACTGCCAGGATTGCATTTACTGCTCACTTGAACACGAGGAGATTCTTTGGAAGTAAAATTGACTGCTTTTAATTCAACTCCTGATTTCCTAATCTTGCACTGCTGTCTGAGTTGGCGATCTTTGACCTGGAGTTTGGGATTAAACAGGTCTTCAGATTTCTACCTGTGTTTATGATTTATTTTGATGAGAACAAGTTGAGCCTGTCCTCCATGGGCCGTCCATGAGCCCTGCTGATGGATGGGCAGGTGCTGGCTTCAGGAATGTTATACAGTCCCCTGAAAGAAGCCACCCCCTTGCCCCGATGCCTGTGAGCTGGTGCTGACCCAGGTTCTCTTCAGGGCTGCCCCTATCGAAGCCAAGGGATGCTGTGGGCTGCCACCCTCAATGATGGGGCAGCTGCTGACTGCAACAGATCTGTGGGATCCAGGGTCCCTGATTCGCTTCTCCTTCATGTTTGATCCATCCAAAAACAGGTCTGGTGTTGCATCTATGGGTGCCCTCCAGCGCAGCTGACTCCATAAACAGCCCACTGCAGGTCCCTTCCCTTCTCCGGAGTTTAAATCAGAAAAAACAGGGAGGGATGGTTTTGTTTTGTTTTTGGTTTTGGTTTTTTTTTTCAAAATTTCCAAATGCAACAAAAGCATTTGGAAATGCACGGCTGGTTTCCCCCCTCGGGCAGGACGTGCCCCTGGTGGCCCCGTGGCTGGAGCCCGCCTGGCCCACACCCGGCTGCTGGCAGCGCTCCGGGCGTGGCCCTCGCTCCGCGTGCGCACAACGCCTTCAGGTATGGAATTGGTGAAGCAAGGGAAATTCATTCAGCCTCAACCACATTTTATTCACAGAGAGGCTCGTCTGAAAGATGATGAGCAAAACAACTGTTTCCCTTAGTGAACCTGCAGCAGATTCATTCATAATAACATATGCTCTTTTCAAAAAGGAACCTTTCTCTGCGTTCATTTCATGCCGATGTTTTACCCCACCACCCTCTTCTTGACAAACATGTTAGCTTTCTTAAAATGTTGTTGGTTTAAAGGGTTTATGGATGAATACTTAACAATCAACAATAATTATTTAGCTTTACACATTCAAAGGAACATAGTGATCAAGAGAAACTTTGGGTTTTTTTATTTTTAAAAAGAGATTGTCTGACTGTTTTGAGTTGTTTAAAGTGACGAGAAACTGAGTCAGAAAAAGAAAAGTAAAGAAAAACCCTCTGGTGCTTTGCATGCATATTTTTCACATAGATGCCTCCCAGCCAATTCCCCACACACACACCTCGTACAGCACCACCCTGGTACCCTTCAGGGCACACTGTGGTAGGGGCAGGGAGCAGGAACCAAAAAAGAGCAAGAAAAGGGTCTGTAGGTGGTGAGAACAGGTACCCACCATGGAACAGAGACATATCACAGGCTAATGCTGTGCAGCCAGCATCTGAACCTGTAATTACATCCACCCCTTATCAAACTGAGATTCTTTTAGGGCTCTTGCAGGCTTAGGGCTACCTCTTCTAAGTTTTGTGACAGGCAGTTGCTCACTGTCAAAATTACAGACATTTCTGCAGGGTCTGGTGATGGGTCACAGGTGGCTACAGGGCACAGGTGGCTACAGGGTTTGAGAGCAACAGAGCTCAGTAACTTTGTTCAAGACAAAAAGAAATTGTTGGAAAGGAAGCCCATATGGGGTTGGCTTGCTTTTTTTTTCAGCATAAGTGCTCCTTGTCCCTCAAAAGCCTGGTGGGTTGAGTGCACTGAAATGGATACATGTGCCAGGGTGTGTCAAGAAAGCACTGGTTTTCTCTCACTTCACCTGCTAGAATCTCCAGTGAATTCAAAGGTGAGAGAAAGATGCTCTATGGCCTTGCTGCCTTAGGATTCAGGCTTGGGGGGTCTAGGAGGTGTTCTTGGCTGTCCCACAGTCACCCTGTGTGACCTTGGGCAAGATACTGTCTCACTGCCTTTGTTTCCCAACCTGGAAGTAGAACACCAGAATATCTGTTTGTGAGTTCAAAGTGCCATTGACACTGGTTTCTGCAGGGTTTCAAAGTGTCAACCAAAATCCAAGTTCCCCAGTTTGCTCCTGAGAGCCTGCTGCAACACCAGCACTAAGAACTGTCTCCAGAAGTTCTGCCTCCCCTAATGATTCCAAGAGATGGAGTACAAGTGATTGATGTTGCAGTGAACCTACTGATTTCTACAGTTGTTTGAAAAGGGCAGTAAATACTTCAGTGATTGCTGCAATTCATGAATGAAAGCAGTCTACACATGTGTTGGTTCACAGCTGAAAGTGGTAATAGAAGAGGTTAATAACACTTAGAGTGCTTTTTCCCTCCCTGCAATAGGTTTAACTTTTTTTTTCTGAGAGAAATTCTACTTTTTGAGAAGAGACAAAAGAATTCTGCAGAACTGAAATCCCATCTATATGTTCCCATTAAGTTTCATGAAAGAAATGCTTGACGTATTTTTATGCTGATGAAGCCTAGATGAATTAAAGCAGTGTTCCCACTTCCTCCTTTCTGATGCTAATGTCTAATTCTAGCATATTTATACAAAAACACTGCTTATAAAGCAGGGCCATGGAAAAAAATCTCTGCAGCACCTACTGAAGCAAGGTGAACTCCATGCGTAGCAAGCACTGATTATATGTTTGCAGGTTCTGAATATAGAGTGCTGTTTTATGAGCTGCCAGCTTTCTGCACTCCTACAGCCACAGCAGCTTGACAGAATAAAAATGGCATGCATCACACTTGGGTTGGAAGCATATTTTCAGCAAGTACTACAAAACCAAAAGAATAACGAAAAATATAATGCCTACCCTACCACTCAACTCCCTCAAGTACAATCGCTAAAAGCTATGTGACAAAACCTTGCAGGGGTTTTGCCCCTTGTGCAGGGGCCTTATTTGAAACACTCTTTGAACCAGACAATCGTTTGCCACTTAATCCTTAATGAATACAGTTGCTATTTTTGCAAGAGTGTTGCACTGGTGAGAGTGTTTGATGATGGAATGTCAGTGGGATATGATTTTATTCCTATGAATAAATATAACCTGGTGTCTGTGCACATTTGTATGCACATGAGCCCTCTCCAAGCTGCTGGAGTGTGCTGAATATCCAAAGTCCTCGAGAGAGAATGAACACCTGGGGATAAAAGAGGTGCCAGGTCCTTGTTTGTGTGTGTCCATAACAGAGTAGTGCACTTCTTGGTACACCTCAACAACAGGAAACTGTCTGGAGCACCAGGTGCGAGTTGTTTGGCTTGAGACATGGTTTTCAAGAGGACTTGGTGCATTCAAGCACGACAATGTCAGTGCAGCAGTCAAGAGAAAAGGCAAATTTTCCTCAGCTGGTTTCTCTGAACCCCTTCTTTAGGGCACAAAGATTAATTCCTTGCTCTGGGAGTCTATGATTAAGTGAAAATAAGCTTCTGAACTACAACGGTAATCTCTAAAATGTGACTCAAGACATCCTGTACCTCTAAAAGCAGAAGACAAAGAGGAATGAACTTTAGAACCTGCAAATTTAAGAACATTTCTAGGCCTATTACTGCCCTGAGAAACAGGGATGGTTCATCCACGTCCACCTGTGCCTTTAGCAGAAGACTGTTAGTGAGAGATATCCTGGCTGTCTGTTGGGACAAAAACCTCACTGCCGTGTTTCAGCAGAGGCTGGACTGCTGGACTGCACTGCCTGATGTGGAGTGCCAACAGAGTCTCAAATGCACATGCAAAGCATATTTCTGTTTTCCCCTATCTGAGTGCTTCAGGTGGCTTTGAAAATTCCAAGCTTATCTAGAACGTGTAAATCTGTGTAATCTAGGTTGTGTAAATGTGCACAATTTATTTACATGCAAATGTTAATGCAAAATTGGATGTAAATAATTCTTTTAACCAGGTATAAGATAGTTTAATTGTGTTGTAAGGAAAAGTGGGGAACCTGACTTTTGTTTCTTTACTTAAACTCTCTTCTCCCCTCTGCCAGGAGTCTCCTTGGACAGGCCAGACATATGGGACCTGAACTACAGGCATCTCTATCTCTCTTCACCCCAGAAAAAGTGAAGAAGAGCAAATTTAGTATCACAAACTAATCCCAGAAAGATGTTGTGAGACTTATTTGAGGATTTAGAATTCCCTGAAATCCTAAAATGAAAGGAATTTTGAAAATGCAAATAGAGAAAATATTTTTTCCCTCAGTCCCATTGAACTGAGCTATTTAAAAGCCAAATAAGACAGGCAGGAAATTTTCGTTTGGAATTTATTTGTGGAGGAACCATTACAAGCTTTAGTTTTTTACGCCCTGTGTTTTCTGAAGAAACAATGGACCATTTCTTTATAGGTGCTGGTAAAATCTGTTACAATAGCCTCTTGAAGGGCTGTTAGTAAAACCATTTAATTACATGGCACTTAAGAATGTCTGGGACTGGGGAGATGTTCTGATTAGGGAAGAAAAGTAATTCATCCTTCTATTATTATAGGAGAGGTACAAACTAGACCTTTGTGTTTAAGTTTAAATTTATCAGGGTTCAGCTGCTCAGTGGAGGAATTCTACTGCAAGTCTAGAGGTGCTGCCTACAGCTGCAGTTTTGAAGCCGCACTGTCAAATTGAAAATTGTGTTTTCTCTGAGACGTTGCGCCCTGACTGTTGTCACAACACCACCTGAAATTACCGTGACTGGAAGAGATTAGGTGAAAATTAATATTTTTCACCCACCATTTTGCTTATTTTTGTGTGTTTGACAGCTCCTCCGGGGAGCTGAACAGTGGTTCTGCGAGGTAAAGGAGCTGCCACCGAAAACTGTGGGGAAAAAAAACCCCTCCAACATTTTTTACTGTTAGAGAATAAAGGCATTACTTCGCCACTGGCCAGGATGTTGTTCTGGCCAGGATGTACAACAGAAATAATTTCTTCCACACGTAGCCCGGGTGTGCAGACAAAATCATTGCATCACACATGAGTTTTACAGGATTTTCCTTTAAACTTTGTACAGTCAAAACCCCATAGAGATACATTGGTTTAATTGGTTCTAAGTTATGTGTTTCTTAGTATTTGGTTTTCCATTGGACCCTGGTTTCTTCGCCTCTGATGCTAATTAGGTCCTCGTTCCTTGATGTTGACAGACACCTGGTCCAGAGAAGGCTGAAAAGAGCATCAGGGAACGAGTCTGCAGTAATGGTCGTTGATGTTTGCTGATGGTCGTTATCATTCTGGTTATCTTTTGGGCTATTCTCTGGTTTGTTGAGATGTTAAGCCCCTCAGGCCTTACCTAGTGGAATAATGCCTTGGAAAGAAACTTCAGTCCCCTTCCCCGGGGCAAAGGCGAAAAAACCTGACTAAAGTCATGAGACAAAAATTTTAAACTTGGTATATTATGTACGGAGCGGGCACGGGCTCCAGCCAATCTGTTTTCCTGACAATGTTTGGCACCATCGCTGTTTGCCCAGAGCACCCTGGCCACCTACTTGGTCTTTTTCCCTGTGGATGCGGAGCTCGGCTCCCAGCCCTACACAGCCGGTAGGAGATGGTGAGGGAGCGGATGTGCTGGGGCAAGGGGCGCGCCAGCGCAGACCCTAATGCTGCTGATGCCAATTTTTTATTATCATTTTTATTTTTAAAAATCATTTTTAGATCCTCGAACAGAAGTCGGTACTGAAGACCCAGTTTGTGTTTCACCTCCCGCGCAAGCGGCCCCTCAGGGCGGCCCCGGCAGCGCCCCCTAGCGGCGCGCGCCACAGCTCGCCCCTCTCGCCTCAACTTGCCTTTGGCGCCCAATCCGCCCCTCCACGGAAGAAACCACTGCTTCCAAATTCCCGGGGGGATCCCGCCGTCAGGGAGGCAGAGTGGCCCGCCTTCCACCCCACGCAGCACCCTCCAAAAGACCACCGAGGCACTTTAGACGATCGGAAAAAGGAAATCCCCGCTGTCCCGCGTGGTGTCGCTTCTTCTCTGGGACAGGAGCGCCTTCTCTGCTCCCCCAGTTCTCCCTCTAAGTGGCGCTGAATGGTTCGCGCCAGGACGGGACGGGGAGGGCCCGCCGCCATTTTGTTTGCGTGAGGGGTGAGCGGGCCCTGTGCGGGAAGCGGGGGCGGCTGAAGGGGGCGGGAAGCGGCGGCGGAGACCCGCGGTCAAGCCGAGCGCTCGGACCCGAAAGAAACGGCGAGGGCGGGCTGAACGACAGCGTGGCGGGCCTGCCCCATCCTCGGCAAACATGTACATAAAGCAGGTGAGCCGGCGGAATTCGCGCCGCCCGCAGTGTGCGGTGCGGCCTGGGCCTGGCCAGGGGGATTGGCCCAGCCCGTCCCGCCCCGGGGCTGGGGGCACTGCACCTTCACATGTGCCCGGCCCGCCCCAGGAGGCCCGCGGGTTTGCGGCGGGCACGGAGGCCTTTGCTTCCATCTTTTCTGTCCCGGGGGCGGGTCGAGGTCCAGGTTGGGGGCGGCGTCCCTGGCCCGGCCACGGGTCAAGTCCTACCGCCGACTGGGCCGGCGGCGCTTTCTCTGCTTCACTGCTCCCGTTTCATTCATTGCAGGTGTGAAGTGGCGCTGGGGGCTCTCTCTCATGGAGCCGCGACTTGTTCGCGGGGCCCCTTTGTACGGCAGCCCTGGTGTCCCGGCCGCGGAAGGCTCGTACCCAAACACAGGGCTCTGCTCAGCTGTCAGAGGCATCCTGCAGCTGTTCAAGTTGTCTCTTTTTTGTTTCGGGGTGCTGTCTCAGGCCCCTGGGCATGAACCCTTTCACCTGTTATCCTTCACCCTTGCCTAACGATCTATGGCTAGTGCTCAGTTTGAAAGATCCTGGTATGGACCTTTTTCAGACAGTTTTTGAGATCATCATTATGTTACTTCTGCAGTATCCCTGCAGCCGCTTTAGCTGCAGGTTTTTATTACTGCTTTGTTGCTGCTGCATGTGTGTGTTCATATAAAGCCTACCAGGATTCTCATTTCCTGGTGGACTCAAAATTGACCTGTTTCTCACCCTACGGGTGTCTTTCCTAAGAATAATACTTTATTAGCTCTCAAATGCCTTTTGATGGTGTTTTTGTAAATCACCCGTACCATCATAGGTGGGCACATTGCTTTAAAGACTTTGAATACGAGTTTTTGTTCTCCAAACTTGAATTGCTCAAAAGCAAACAGTAGTGAAGATATATAGAGTAAGAAGTCCAGATTAGCTCAGAACAGGGGAAACGTTTCATTTTGAGGAAAATAGAAAGAAGGAAAATCGGGTGGTCAATAACCAATACTGTTACAGGCTCTATAGAAGACAGTGTAACAATGGGTGAACGTGAGAATAAAAAGAACGAGAATGAATTGCATTCCATCAGCATCCCTTATTTTGTTGCTTCCCATAAGTTTTTCCTGGAGTTTGAACATTAAAAATGTTTAAGTCTTAATCCGAGTCTGTACAAGGCAATGAAGAAGTCATGAGGTTTCGGAATATGTAGGATGGATGAAGATAAATTAACCATCTAGGGAAGAACTTTGGGGAGGAGATGATGGTGTCAGAGCCTGCCTGCATCACACTCCCGTGCTGCCTGAGTGTGTGGGTGGTGAACGTTTGTGCTTTTATAGCAGTGTTCAAGAAATAACAATTGGTTGGTTTTATCATTTTGTAGAGACTTTCAGGTTCTTGTGAGACTCAAGTAAATGAGTTATTCCAATCCAGATGTTTTAAAAATATTATGTGAAAAGTGTAAAAGCAGTAGAGACCAACTTTTTTGTCCATTCTTTTAATTTCTCCCACTCCCCTTGAAATCTAGTGAGTTTGGAAGCAGCACTGTTTCAAAATGTTTGGGTTTTTAAAAGTATTTTTTATTTAAGATGTAGAATCAAAGTGAATTAACATAGTGGCAAGACCTGAGTAAGAGATTCTGTTCCTGCTTTTCCTTTGGAAGCTGCTGGCAGCTGCAGAAGTCTGCATGTGGCACATGAGGCAGACTGGTTTGTTAGGGGAGCTCGGGTGCTTGTACTCACAGCCACAGTGGCTGGGTAGTGTTCAGTCCATACATTGCCTTAAATTTGTTATCTGTCGTTCAGTCCATTAAATTCTGAAATCCTCGATTGCTTCCAGTGCAGTGGATCTGAACACAGTGCAGGTGGTTAAAGAAATCTGGCCTGAGGAGAGGGAGTACAGACAGTTGCTCTTCAGCAAAGGTTTAGGTAGGCAAAGTATTGAAGGAAGCTGTGTTGGAACACTGTTCCTTTTCCAAAACAGCTTCTGCTTCGAGGTGTTTGATGGCCAAGGATTAGTAATGT
This sequence comes from Orthonyx spaldingii, assembly GCA_013397795.1. Taxonomy (NCBI): domain Eukaryota; kingdom Metazoa; phylum Chordata; class Aves; order Passeriformes; family Orthonychidae; genus Orthonyx; species Orthonyx spaldingii. Next base: position 787,308 of record VZTJ01003401.1, on the reverse strand, counting down.
TCTGCCTACCTGTATTCTTAGCTTCAGATTCCAGGAATGAAATAATTTTGCAAAGAGAATTTGGCAAGGAAGACACAGTGCCTGGGAAGAGAAGGGCTCTCTTGAGTTCTGACTAAAAGTTAGTTAATGCCTTAAAGTTTTATTTCATTTTGACTTTTATAAACTCCAGTGTTTGATTGGCTGACATGGCATTTTCATTCAATGTTAGTGAGATGGTTTTAATCCATTAGTACAAACAGGTGGTAGGAGGAGTTTTCCACGCTAGTACTGAATAGTGGGCTGTCACACAGTGGGAGAAAGACTGAGGATCAACTTGACATGAATAAATAGGGGCATTTTTTGCTTCCAGTCTTTTGTCCAGTACTTTTTGTGGGCAGGACTTTTTCCCCCACTGTTTCTTTAACAGAATTACAGAACATGAATGCAGTTCTGAAGGTGGCTGTTTCTTGAGGTGCTGAAGTGTACACTTAATAGAGGCTTTTGTAGTAGTGAGGAAAGGCTTGCTTCAATGTTCACAGTACTACTTCTGGACTTTTTGCTGAAGTTTTGTATGTGCTTCTTGAATAAAAAGTATGATGCTCATTTTCTGGAATATAGGCTACTTCAGTACTTGAAGGTGTGCGAGAAGGAATGACACGTTCAGAGAAATAGAAAATGGTGATGGGACCATAGACCTTACAAACAAAAAGAAAATCTAAATAATTTCATATATGAAGCTTCAGCAGTAATAATATTGAGAAGTACCTGCAAGATGTTTTTGTGTCTTCTTAAGAAGTAATTTTTAGTGTATTGGAGCTGTCATAGTGAAACACCACCACTGTTTTAACTGTATCCTGTTTCTCTTGGGGAAGAGCTGGGCAAAGAACACAGCTCTTCAATGGTAACTGTAGCCCTTTTTCAAGTGTCCTTGCTGAAAGATCTACACACATCAAACCTTCAGGTGGTGCTGCCTTTCCAGTGTGATGCTGAGCAGAGCAAAGCTGCTGAGCCTTCAGCACAGCTTTGATGTGTGGGACAGGTTGCTTGGTGCTGGAAGCTGGATCAGTTTTGTTGCTATGCAGAGCTGAAGTTTTATGATATTGCAGCTCTGTACCTTGTCTATTACTAGGCCTGCAAACCTCAAAATGCTGCTGAAGTTAAATGGTTGAAATTTGATGTGCTGCTTCCAGATGACTGTTTGCTGCATAGCTCCTGAAGTTATTTGTGTGCATTTTTGTCTTGTTAGGCTGTGAATTGGTAGAATGGAGACAAACTTGCTTTTTTAATGTTTCCCTTTAGATTGCACAGTAAAGTGAGACTCTTGCATGTGAAACAGGCAGTCTAGTACAGTTTTTGCAGCCTGCAATTGCACTGCTTGGAGAATTTGCTAATAGAATTCTCATGCTGTAAGTGGATTGCATTATAAAAATTAAATATAAGTGCTTGTTATATTGAGTTTTCCTTCCTGTACATGATACTTCAGCAAATGCATATTTTTGTGTAGCTTGTTACAAAATATTCTTGGAACTCAGTTGCTTGCTGTGCTTTGCAAGCACAAGTACCAGCATCTCTTGCTAGGGGAGAAATCTGTCCCTAAATTGATGCTTAGGTGAGGAGCAAGTTTGATGTAGGTTCCTGACCTTGAGCTGAAAAGTTTGTGTGCAGGAAGGGCAGGCAAACTAAATTATAATTGATGTAAATACTCTGTCAAACCTTATAGTAGCAAAACTGTCTAAGAACAGAGAGAACTTTGTTAAAATAACTCTCTCTTCTCACCAGGTCATCATTCAGGGCTTTCGAAGCTACAGGGACCAAACCATTGTGGACCCATTCAGCTCCAAACACAATGTCATTGGTAAGTTCTGATACTTGCCTTTTAGCACTAGTTAAAATTGCACTTTTATTTCAGATGATGTTCATGTTAGTCTCATTCATAGTTTTTAATACTCTGCTTACATTGATGGTTGTATTTTCTGTTTTGGAAACTTCTGTACAGCTGTCTGTGATGTACCACAGGGTGTGTTTCACTTACAGCAAACAACTATTAACATTCGGTTTTGCTGGAACAAGGGCTGAGTGTTCAGAAATTGAGTGAGGTTCATGAACTCCTTCCTAAGTGCACATCTCTGTATCAGGCGCACCACCTTTAAAGATTGTCTTTGCAGGAACAGCAGCAGAGAATTTGTATGGGATTCTTTTGTTTTTTTTGGTCTGTGCAAGTGTCATACTGTCGTCATTTTTTATAAATAAGCACACCAGCTACTATAAATTCCCGCAGAGAAAGAAGATCCTCTTTCTTCCAGTTTTAAAGGAATGAATTCTTGGACAAGAAGTTTTAAGTTTCATTATCAAAAAGTTTAAGTTTCAAAGCACGTTTTCATAAATGACACCTATTTTAATAGCATGTTGTTGTCCACCATTCTCACACCTCTTCCCATTTCTGCCTGTGGATGCCTGGCCCCGCCGTTTTGTTTGCATTGATTTTAGTGATTGTGCAGCAACTTTTGAGACTGCTGATCCAACAGCAAATGGTCAGTTTTGAACATAAAATCTTAGCAGCCAGGATTTAACTCTGACCTTAGGAAAAAAATCATGCATATAACATGAATAGGTGTCTTACTTAGTAATGTTTTTTCCTCAGGAGCTAAAACTTTATGCAGGTATTAATGTTTTTAAAATACAGTAAAAATTCTGTTTTCAGTGAGGCATTTTTGCTTTTTTAAAAAGACTTCATAGTAATCCCAAGTAGTTTTGGGGATGAGGTGAGTTTGGATGGCATGTAGGAAGGCAGGGATGAAAAGCCTGGAGTGTTCATTGTTGCTGGGAGATGAATGAGTTGGAAACTGATACAGTAGGTGCTGATCTTAAAAAGAAGACACTGAGCCTTGCTGAAACACTTCAGAATAAACATTGAGATTATGTTGGTGTAATGCTGTGTTCTTACACCTTTGTTTTTCTATACAAAAGTAGTACTTACTCCAGTCTTTTAAAAAAACTATTGCTGGATTAGCAAGGGGAGTGTTAAGAAGTTAATGTGCTACGTGAAGTTCATACAGTCAGCCTGAATGTACAGGCAAGTGGTTTTCTCTGGATAAATGTTCTAGGGCCAGGGGCATTTGACTTAGATCTACTGTTCTTATCCATCAGAATATCAGTCTAAGAACCAAAAAGATGGCAATAAATAGGATTTGTTTGACTATTATTCTTATTGTGGAATATTGTTGGAGTTTGTAAACCAAGGTAATGTGTTTGAGTGGACAAAGGGCTACTCTCTTGTACTCAATGACTAGGTGATTCACCTACCAAGTTCACTTCATTCCCTTGAGATTTGAGTTGGCTGTGTTATATTTGGGTTCTGCTCTTGAATATTTTATGTGACACTTCAGGTACGTTGCACTGTTAGCCTGTGTCAACTATAACCTATGTTATAATTTGTGTTGTAATTTTCAGTGGGAAGAAATGGATCTGGAAAAAGCAACTTTTTTTATGGTAAGCATGGGTTTATTATTAGCTGAGGGATGCCGATGATACCAGGTTTCTTTGCTTGATTTTGCCAGAATTTGGTTTACCACATGATCCTCCTCAGTAAGGAATGGCAGACTGGGAATTACTTGATAGTGATCAAAGGCAGACCTCAATGCACTTGTTTAATACTTAGTTCAGGTTTTTCCCTAGAATTCAGCTTCTCTTAGTAAGGGCCTTCTAAGAGTTTCAGCTGGCAAAAGTATTTATAGGAGGAGATTGATTCTAAAAGTTGCCCATTGTGAAAGATGCTTATGATATTTGCAGTTGTTTTAGACAGTGGCTAAATTCTACCCCATAGCAGTTTGGCACAGCTTAGACAGTCTTTTAATACAAGGTTATGAGGGGGATTTTGTGGGGTGGGAGCAAAGATTCTAATTAAAGGTGTTAGTAGGCTTTGTGACAGTTATGTTTATAAATTGTCAAATGCTAAGTATTTTAGCAATATTTTTACCCTAGCCTGTGTGCTGTGTATATGCAGAGGAAAGCTCATGAATCCCTGCTTGTTCAACATTGTTGATGATTATGTAGTGAACCAGTAATGTGGCAACAATGACTTCTTCAGATAAATACTGCTGTACAGCAGGTTGAGTGATCAAGATCCAGCAGATTAAGGTTGTTAATGAAGAAATACTGTAAGATTTTAGCAACAGCATGACTGTATTATACAACAGTAAACCAGTGTGTTTTGAGTTAATGAAACTGCTGCATATCTCCCTGAAGGAAAGAATAAATCTTCTGTTTCTTTACTATTTTATTACAGCAATTCAGTTTGTCCTCAGTGATGAGTTTAGTCATCTTCGCCCAGAGCAGAGACTGGCTTTGTTGCATGTAAGTGAAGGTGTATAGCAACAAGACTAAAGAATAAGCTTATACATTCAAATGGTACAACAAAAATGTTAAGTTGCTGAGCTGTGGGTATTTTAAGCCAATTATTTTAAAAGTGTCTTTCTTTGTTTCCATTGGCAAAGGGGAATTGATTACACAGTAATACGTTTTGTTGATAATGCACACCAGTGAATGTGTAGCCAAGATTTTCCGAAATAAAAATGTGTGCTGGGTCTTACATAGATGCTCTTGCGTCTCAAGTCCTTGAAAGGAGAGGGGAACTGGGGTCGTTGGGGAACAGAGGAGAAGAATGAGTTGAAAATCTTTTCTAAGGTGACAGTTGTGTAACCAAAGCCTCTCCTTCCTTAGGAAGGGACGGGTCCTCGAGTTATTTCGGCATTTGTGGAGATCATATTTGACAATTCTGACAACAGGTTACCGGTAAGTTCTGTAAGCTGCTTTGGACATAGATTGTCCTTTCAGACTCTAGTAAACTCTCTTATGGAAGGCTTCAGCACAGTAACTGCTTTTGAGTGATTTCTGGTAAAAAGTGCCATAAACACTCTGTGTTAGTTAGAGCTGCTTGCAGTAGGGGTGTGTGTGTATTTACTGGGTTTTGTTTTCTTCAGATTGATAAAGAGGAAGTTTCACTTCGCAGAGTCATTGGAGCCAAGAAGGACCAATATTTCTTAGACAAGAAAATGGTGACGTAGGTACTTCTTTTCCTTATCAGAATGAGAGTAGTAGGATTCCTGTAAAATCCAATAGGCAAACCCAACACGTGCATCCCTAGCATGAAATAATTTATTTCTGTGGTGTAATACCACGTGCCAGTAGTTTGACAGCTGGAAGATCAGTCCTTGTGCAATAGACAGCAGACTCTGAATTTGCAGTTTAATCCATCAACTGATGTGTTTAACTGCTTGTGTAGTATTTCTTTCAGTGCTTTTTAAAATAGAAGAGTTACCACACACTAGATGGTTTTGTATCCTTCCTTGTGACATCTTTGCCTGTACTTCACTCCTCTGTGCTTCGAGGTGCTTATTTCTTAATCTCTTTCCAATTCTATGGTATTTTAGATAGTTTCCATTTTTATTCTCTCATTTCGTTTTAGAATTAGCCATTTTCAAATAAAGAAATTGCTTCAGACAGAGCATGCATTACACACAGTGATTATATTATGTGATGTATAGTTGTGATACTTTACTGCATTTTTACAGCTGTCTGTTTTACTGTACGTTTTTAATGGATTCATAATAACATTTCAGGAAGAATGATGTAATGAATCTACTTGAAAGTGCTGGATTTTCTCGCAGTAATCCCTACTATATTGTCAAACAAGGAAAGGTAAGATTCTTTTTCACAAACTAGAAGTAATCACTATCAAGGGTATCATGTTTCCTGGATGCCCAACTTAGTTCAATTATTTCAGAAGTAAACCAAAACCTAAATCTACCTTAGTTTGAAATAGTTCTTGTATGGAGATGCTTCTTTAGCAGATAATGTTGTTGTAGTAGTTTATGTTGATTTTAAGAAAATAAATTTCATGTCTGTAAATGTTGATATTTAGCAAAGGGTTTTTGTCATGGTGATCTTTACAATCAGGATTTTTTTTCCAATATACTTAAATACAAATCAAACTTGATTCCTGTGACTATTTCAGTGTAAATTCAAAGATTTCTGGGCCTGTAGACGAGGCAGCAAAGTAATGGTAGAGAATTTTAAGAGGTTAAAAATACTGTCAATGGAGAATGAGTGGAAATGCAAAAGTATCAAAAGTGAATGCACATCAGGAAAAGGGCTCCTGGCATGGCCTGTCTTAACTGGTCTGCAAGACCCAAGCAGCTTTCTAGAGCTTTCAAAAGACACCCACTGTCTGCAGACAAAGGACAGACTGCTTGTAATGGCTCACAGGATGGATCCTCAAGGAGAACTGGTAACTCTCACCTCCAAAAGGTCACTGGAGGACATACTTGGAGAGGAATGCAGGAGACTTGAGGAGCACTTGATGTCAGGAATGCTGACCCATAGTACAGTCTGCCAGATGTTTATCAGAATGTATGTATTTGAAAGAAGCAGCTTGAGCTGGAAAGTCACTTGTGGGAATTGGTGCACACTACTGAACAGCCAAAATACACATACTGGTTTTAATAGAAGACAAATTTGAAACAGTTACCGTCTTAGAAAAGCATGCAGCCACTGAAATTCTATTGAAGGGAAGTGAGTTTTATGTTGGGTGTAATTGTATGACTGATTTGATGTCATATTAATGGGTGTTTCATGATGTGAATTATTCTAAGATTTACAACCTCTGCATTATGCTGTGGTTTTATGGAGGCATTTAAACTATTTGGTGTAGCACCAGGACTTATACTATTTGATTTAGCACCAGGACTTAAAAGCCCAAGCTTGAGTTAGTTTCTCTAAACATAATTTTGAGTGGTTTATGATTTCTTCAGTGTACATAATACTTGTATCCTGAGTTTTAGCAACAAATGGTAACATTTGAAAAGCAACAAATATCATTACAAGCAGAATAGTTGCTATCCTAAAGTAATTGTCTCTAAAGAAAAGCAGTGTGGTGTGTGCTATGTTAGAATCTTCTTGCCAAAACCTCAGGCAAGCAGCCAGAGCAAAAAAGTGCAATCTTTACTCTGTTGTGGTTAGCTGTACATCCAGAGCAGGTTATTGAAGTCATAGATCTTGAATTTTCAGATCAACCAGATGGCCACAGCTCCTGACTCTCAAAGACTGAAGTTACTAAGAGAAGTGGCTGGTACCAGAGTGTACGATGAACGTAAAGAGGAGAGTATTTCACTAATGAAAGAAACAGGTAAAACTTTGAGAAATTATTGCTTTGTACCACAGTAATTGAATTAACTCTAAACTTGGAGGCTTTTCAGTAAAGCTAGATAGATGTTATTTGTGGTATGTTAAACAACACAGAGCATGTCATATTTCCTCCTTGAATTTCCAATATCTCAAGAGGTTTAATAAGTTACTTTCTGTGTTCCTTTAGTAATAAAACTTTTTAGCTAAGCTAATACAGATAAATTTACTGTTCAAAACATGAGTGATGTCAGCTGTCAGTGATCGAAAAATCAGGATACCTACTGCTGTGCAAACATGAAAGTTCATGTTATACAGTCTGTATTGTTTTAAGTGTGTGAGCCAAGTGAGTACATGCTTGTGTTGCCTTACATAGCAAGTATCAACAGTTCTGCTGTTAGGATGCCTTTTTGGAGATCTTCTGGACAAGGGGTGTTTTTACATTTCATATATGTTGACAAATAGTTAATCACTGGAGTAGATTCAGTGTCTGTAAATATGGGGGATTATATTACAGTGTTTAACTGAATTTCAATCTTGTCATGTTTTCTAAAGAGGGTAAGCGAGAGAAGATCAACGAGTTGTTGAAATACATTGAAGAGCGACTGCATACTCTAGAAGAGGAGAAAGAAGAGCTGGCCCAGTACCAGAAATGGGATAAAATGAGGAGAGCTTTAGAATACACCATTTATAATCAGGAACTTAATGAAACCCGAGCTAAGCTTGATGAGGTAAAATATCTTGGCTAATACAAAATGTAACGAGCTGTTGGTTTGTTTTTGCTGCCATCCCCTTGTGTTCCTTGATAGAATCCCAGCTGTGTTAAGGAAACTTTCCTGTCCAGTCACCCAGGAGCCACTCTGGCAGTCACAGCCTCAGCGCCTGAGCTGGGACCAAAGCCCTGGCTTGACTCCCTGCACACCACACTCACAGTCACACCAGGCTTCCCATAGCAGAGTCTCAGATGTCTTGATCCTTAAAATAATTTCGGTGCAGTAACTAAATAATAAAGGAACAGCTCAAGCTGGTGCCTCCAAGGAGGGACCCCACAAAGGAAACTGGGTTTTTATTCCATCACAGTCTAAGCTGGGGACTCCTGCTGTGTCTCTTGAGTGCCACAGGTTCCTGTGCCCTTTGTTATGCAAAGGGTTGTTCTCTTGCCTGTGGCTTCCACCACCCACAGCTCAATCTGCAGCAGTCTGCAGCTGCACATCGAGCTACCTCCACTGTGTGTACTCCTCAACATCACTGTTCTTCACTAAGTAAATTATTTTCTTTCTGGAACCACTACTAAGACAGAATCTAGCTACTTAAGCTATTGGTGATATTTCCATACAGCTTTCTGCTAAACGAGAGACAAGTGGAGAAAAATCGAGGCAGCTGAGAGATGCACAGCAAGATGCTAGAGATAAAATGGAGGTAAAAATACTTTTAAAAGGGCTCTCCAGAGGTGTGTTGTGCTTTGTGGTTTTGGGAATTTTGGAGGAGGCAGGGAGGGAGAGGGTGAGGGCTGGTGACGTCTAAAATGATATTAAATTCTATTGCATGCTTTCATCCTATTTGGAAACCTGAGGTTTTTCATACAGCTAGTGTATTGTGAACTACAGAATAATGATCTTGTGAGTTTTGATAAGTAGTGAAATGTTCATTCAGTGTTTAAGATACTACATACTTAAATTTGCACAGGAAATAGAACGGCAAGTTCGAGAACTGAAGACAAAGATTTCTGCAATGAAAGAAGAGAAAGAACAACTTAGTGCTGAAAGACAGGAGCAGATTAAACAGAGGACTAAATTAGAGCTGAAGGCTAAAGATCTACAGGATGAATTAGCTGGCAACAGTGAGCAAAGGGTATGTAACAGCAGTGAAGTCCTAAAATGTCATTGGCACAGGGAAGTGTTCATGTACACTGAAGTTTTGCTTTTAGACTGGAGCCTGTCACTATTTTGTAAGATTTGCTAGATTAGTTTAAATACTAATTTTAAATACTGCTTTGTTTGACTTTCAGAAAAGACTGCTGAAAGAGAGGCAAAAACTTCTTGAGAAAATCGAGGAGAAACAGAAAGAATTGGCAGAAACAGAGCCAAAATTTAACAGCGTAAAAGAAAAAGAAGAGAGAGGAATTGCTAGGTCTGTAGCATTCTGTGCAAATTTTGTCAATGCTATCCATCTGCAATTAACAAAAACTTGTGCTTGACAGTAGGGTAGCTGCAGCCACATGGAGATGATCTGTAAAAAGCTGACTTTATTGCTGGGCTGGGAACAGTATTTGGCAAAATGATTTTCGAAGCTTAACCACTTTTGGGTGATTTTATTGTTTATAATGTGAACCTTTTCTTTTTGTTGCTAGTTTGGTGCTTAAATTTTAGAGCCTGGTTTGACACTTCTTGAAAATTTTGATAGTAGTTCTTAATGCTTGCTCTTAATAAATTCAAGATTTCTTTGTAACACAGCATGTCTTTCCCTTCTCAAAACAGACTTGCACAGGCTACACAAGAAAGAACAGATCTTTATGCAAAACAAGGTCGAGGGAGCCAATTTACTTCCAAAGAGGAAAGGGATAAGTGGATAAAGAAAGAACTGAAGTCTTTAGATCAAGCCATCAATGACAAGAAGCGGCAGATTGCAGCCATACACAAGGATTTAGAGGATACAGAGGCAAACAAGGAGAAAAACTTGGAACAGTACAGTGTAAGTTTTCAGCTTATTCTCAGTCTCTTTAAGAGAAGGGTTAAATACTCAGTCTTGGACAGTCAGACTTCAATGCCTACTTATAAGGAAGATATGACTTTCTGGTTGGATGTGGTGTTTGAAAAATGCTTTTTGAAAACTTCTGCAGATAAGCTTTAAACTCCTTTAGGATTGCACTAACTTCACTCTGTATGTTGGCTTTGCCTTCTGGTACTTTCCCCAATATGTCTGGCCTGAGTTACCAGGAAGAGGCTTCTGTGTGCCTTGCTCTTGTGTATGTTAAACCATGTGACAGTTTGTTACGTTCTCATAAAAGTCTGTGTTGGTTGTTTTCACTTCTCTCATTTTTCCCAAGCAACGCGGACTTTTTAACTACGCAGCAGGCACTGTTTTTGTATTGCCTGCATAATTTAGATTTTAATTTCCATTCGGAAACAACTCTTACAGCGCAAATACAGCAAAATAATCCAAAGATAGCATTCCTGCTAGGAGCTCCAGCCATGAAAATCTGGCTTTTGTATTGAGAGAGCATACAGTGCCAGTGGTGATGTTGTTCCTGGTTTTTGTGTAATATACCTACTGAAATGGAGGATCAGTCCGACACCGTGCAGGAGTGCAGTTGTACAGAGATGTTGGTTTTCTGCTAAAATGCTGCTTGATTGGGACCCACGTTAACAAAGTTGTGGTTCTCCGAGTTGGTGAATGCAGAAAATAGCATTTGCCACTGGCTGACTAATTGTACTGTACTGCTCAGTGGTAATTCTGTAGAATTGGAGGGGTTAAATTTGCTGTGGATTTTGGTTCCTTTCTATTAACATGTCTTGGTTTCCTTTTTCTCCTCAAGGGAGGTTGATTTATGCTTAGGTGAAGAGTTTCAAAGCTTTTTGTTGTTCAGAGAGAAGGGCTCATGGGTGAATGTGATTGAGAGCTTGCAAGGTTAGTTTGGAGTGAGCTGGCTGTGTTTTTAGAACAGTTACTCCTCCCTGTACACACATAAATCCATAAACACTATCAAGTGCTAGCCCTGAACTGCTTTGAAAATGGCAGGTGCTAAGTGAGCAAAGGGAGGATGTCTGTTCATTGGCTTGAACAGCACTCTGTTGACAGCAGCTGTCTTGGAAGTCTCTTGCTGGAGAGCAGGTTAAGGCTTTTGACTAATAGCAGGATGACATAGTACACAAGATTAGTTGTGCTTAGCACAAATGTCATTTCAGAGCATGGTTACACAGAAGTTGTCTGTGTGTTAGTTACTGCCCTGATTCCAGTTCTTACTGTGACTTACAGGGATCCGTTTCACTTCAATGCCCAGAGGCACAGTTGAACTCAGTGCCTGCCTTGCCATCTGTGTAGTACCTATGCCTTGTTACTGCCTCTTTACAAAGCTGTCTTTATTCTTAGTGCTTTTGCAGGTTGTTGTAAACTGGTTAAAATGTTTATAGGACTATTCTGGATTTTTAGTAGTTCTGTACCGAATAAAATATTTTTTTTAATACAGAGAGCTAGAGTTTCATACTGTTCTTTTTTTGTGGTAGAAACTGGACCAGGATCTTAATGAAGTGAAGGCTCGTGTTGAAGAATTGGACAGAAAATACTACGAAGTGAAAAATAAAAAGGATGAACTACAGAGTGAAAGAAAGTTAGTAATTAATTGAAATATGTCTCAATCTCACTTAATGTGAAGGACCCCAACTGTGTAGTTGTTAGCATGGCATGTAGGTATGTTTTTTAAATACAGCCATGTATGAACATCTGCACTTTGCCTTCCCATTAGATTAGCAGTCTTTAAGAAAATAATAAAAAACCTTCAGATTACATTCACACTTACAAAATTTTATTGGTTTTGTTCTGTAGTTACCTATGGAGAGAAGAGAATGCAGAACAACAAGCTCTTGCTGCAAAGAGGGAGGATCTAGAAAAGAAGCAGCAGCTTCTCAGAGCAGCAACAGGAAAGGTAAGATAACCTCACTCTTGAGAATTCTTTGTGAAATCTCATTCTTAACAGACAAGTCAGTTTTATGTGAAAGATATAGTTATTATATTTTAAGCTTAATTTTTCAAATATTTATAGCTCTAGAACTCTAGAAAATGAGTTTTGTAAGGTAGTTGATGTGAGGAGACTAGGCAGAAGTGGAATATTTTAAAGATCTCTTCTGATATATTTTTGCTTAAAAAACCCCAAATAAAACTGAAAAGTGATGGACTCTCATTTAGGTATCTTCTGTTTGAGCTGTAGGTTAGTTAACAGGAATTTGGCAAAAAAGGAGGTTACTCCTGTCACAAAGTTAAAGTGAGTATTATGCCCACATATTTTAACTGCAATGCAGTAATGAGTTGTATTTTAACAGGCCATTTTGAATGGCATAGACAGCATAAACAAAGTTCTGGAGCACTTCCGTCGGAAAGGCATAAACCAGCATGTTCTCAATGGCTATCATGGAATTGTGATGAATAACTTTGAATGTGAACCAGCTTTCTACACCTGTGTTGAAGTCACTGCAGGAAACAGGTAATGATGTGCTCTTTAGTGCAGTGTCACAATTTAGTTGTTGTTGCAAGCTGCTACTGAATTTTTATTCTTTTGAACTTGATGTCTTGCCTTTTTTTTGTCAAAGTGCCTTCTATATAGTATGATCAAACTGTATTCCTTTGTGAACGAGCTAAGAAGAATTCTGCCTGTTTAAATATTAATCCTAGCTGCTCCTGAACTTGTCTTAAAAAACCTAAAACAAAACCAGAGAGGGAAAAAAACCAAAAAACAACAAAAAAGGCCCCATACCCATACTCCTGACACTTGCTGGGGTGATTGGTGCTGAGACTGAGATATATTGAATAATGTGGACAGCATCTTTCAGTATGGAGGGTTGTACAGTAAACAAGGCTGATGTTTCAGTAACAGAAAGAATTATTTCATTTGCAGTAGAAAATCTCATGGTTGAGAATGGTCTCTAAACTGTCAAAAACTGTTTAAAAGCTGTCTGAAAAGATATTGAGTGTTAATGAGTCCGTGTAAAATATTTTCTAGAAGAAGTAGGTGCCTGTTGAGTGATCCACCACTTTCTGCAACATATAACACTTCAAATTAATTAAAATTGTCTTTTTGTGAGATTTGTCCCTGTTCAAACTCATGAGTAGTCATACAAGTTCTTGTTCTAATGAAATGTAGATAATGGCATAAGAGCAGGAAAGAGAGCAGAGGTGACATGATCTTGCAAAGTGTAACATGGAAATGTTGGTGGTACCACGATTGGAAGTGCAGTGTCTCTTCTGAAATTTGTCAGTGTGAACAAGGGTGTCTCTTCCAAGCACTTCACAGTTCTCTCTGAATCCTGTTGTGCCCCGTAGTTTGGAAAAAGCTGTACCAAGCAAGCTGTAGTTGAACTTGCAAAGGAAAAATCGCTTATTTCAGTCCCTGTGGTGCTCATCCTCATAGTGCACAGGGTGGTGGGTGGATGTTGGCTCTGTGCGTGGTGTGTAGAGGCAGCAGAGGCAAACTCTGCAGATCCGTGCAGAGAGGGAGGGCTGAATGTTGTGTGTGGAAATGCAGGACAGAGGTGTCACTCACACAGTGGCACTGTACACATAACTGAGCTGCCCTTGGCTGGAATGTAAAGTTGTTGGCTGATACCATTTTAACAGAAGTGAAAAGTGTATCCACTTGGTTTTTCTAAGGCATGGATTTGAAAATGCAATGCAACTTTATATAGGGATATGTTATTTAATGGTACCTGCATGAATACTGTCTGTATACAAATATGTTTGCCTTTTAGCGTAGTAAAGTTTTGTCTGTTGGTTTGACTTGTTAAATAGGTTGTTTTATCACATTGTGGATTCTGATGAGGTCAGTACAAAGATCTTAATGGAGTTTAACAAAATGAACCTTCCTGGAGAAGTTACTTTCCTCCCTCTGAACAAGCTGGATGTTAGAGATACTGCTTATCCTGAGACTAATGTGAGTTGGAATTCCTTTTGAACCTACCTCTGCTTCATAACCACAAAGCCTCATGTTTTGAATTGTGTGCATTGTTTATTGCTCACCACTTGCTTTTCTGTTGAATGTCTGCGCTTAAATACTACTGATGTATACTTCTTACATAAATATATATAAGTATATATATAAATGTGTGTATATATATATACTTCTTATCAAAAAACCTCTTGTTATAGAAAAGCACTTTCCTGCCAGGTATCTGCTCTTTATTAACTGCACTTTATGAGCGAAAAGGCAATACTTGTAAGTAGAGTTTTTTGTAACCTGATTATCAAGAATTACTTAAATGGCTGAACTGTAATTCTGTCACTTCAGGATGCTATTCCTATGATCAGTAAACTGAGATACAATCCAAGATTTGATAAAGCTTTCAAACATGTTTTTGGGAAGACTTTAATTTGTCGTAGCATGGAAGTGTCTACCCAGCTGGCCAGAGCTTTCACAATGGATTGTATCACCCTGGAAGGTAAATAATGCAGTTTTATAAATTATTTGTTGTAAAAATAGGATTCCTGGGAACATGGCGCTCATTAAACATGGTCTGTTTAGAGTTGTCGAAATAAGATTATTAAAAATAATAGTATACTTGACTGATGTGTATGTACAGGGTTGCACTTGAGTAAGCAGAGTGGTTTAAAACACAGAATTTCTTAACAAGCTGTGGAATTTTCTTAGGGTCTAAATGTTAGTAGCTATGTATCTCCATCCTGAGAACTACAAAGAAGATTAGGTTTGCATTTATCCCTTTTTTAAGCCAATTTAACAGGTGTTTGTTTTCCTGGAGTGTTTATGGTTCTTTCCCAAAGTTCAAACCAGTGTTTAGGGTGTGCATGAACGGCCTTAATTCCTGATAAGGGCAAGGTGAATTCTTGTGTGCAACAGATATTTTTATATCTTATGTTCTCTGAAATAATCTATATCTCTTGTTAATTGCATGTTTTTCAGAGGGCAGATTCTGTGCAGGCTTATTGTTGTCTTTTTGTGTCTTAAAGTCAATCTGAAAAAATTCCTAAGGGTGTCTGAGGAGAAAATTATTAATTTTTCAGTATAACATACTCTACAAGCCACAGATGCTGCCAATTACTTCATCTCTTTATTTCCTCATAGACAACTTGAGATTTTTTTTTCAAACTGGTAGTGCTATGCATTTGCATTTTTCCCTTAATATAAGGGGTTTTTTTCCTTCAAGCTGTATGGTTTTAGAAATTAATTAAAAGTAAACATAAAATAAGCCAGTGCATAAAGGAGATCAGAGCAGTCTGTGTTCATCTTGAGAAAGGGAATGCACTTAAATTGAATACAGAAATAAACATTTCCCTACTTACTGTAAACATACATGGTTGCTGCTGCATTCAGTGCTTTTGTAGGTTAGTTCAAATGTTGTAGTTAACCTGCAAAGTTTCATTGTAAAAGCTGTGCTGGTGATGCCTTTTTCTGGTCTTGGGAATGAAAAACCAGACACGGTAGAAGGGTTGGGAGTTAATTACCTCAGTATTTTAATAGGAATTCCATCTGGTGCACCACTTCTCCGAGGTGAAAGGCCTTGCAGTGCCCACCATGCATGCATGCCCCCCCCACCGTCAATCAGTACACATTTTATAGACCTAATACATGAGCATATCTACCAAAGTGGCCCAATAAGGGGCTTGGATGATCTAATTTTTAGTTTACAGAACAAATTCTACTGCAGGAGCCATGGCTCCTCAAGATAGTGGGATGTTTTGTCTCCTAACTCTACAAAACCTTGGAACTATGCTGAATTATCAGACTTAACAAAGTACAAGTATGCATGCTGATACTTGTGGATACACAGAACTGTGTAAAAGGTACAAAAGAAATAGCAAAAAATCCTTTAGGCATCACTGGACTTCATGGCAAGCATGTAGTGTGCAGTTCACATCTCATTCTGTTCTGCCCTTAGGGGATCAAGTCAGCCATCGAGGTGCTTTGACTGGAGGTTATTATGACACCAGGAAGTCTCGGCTGGAACTGCAAAAAGATGTTAGAAAAGCAGAAGAAGAACTGGGTGAACTCGAAGCAAAGCTCAATGAAAACTTACGCAGAAACATTGAAAATATCCTTTTGTTGTTAATGGAGAAGGTTGTGTGATGACAAAGCTTTTGTTTTGTGGTTACAGTAATAAATGAAAAACAGGAGACTGACTTGTTACTTATTAGTTGTGGCATATGTTTTGAATGTTTTGTGTGCAGTCTGGTTCTTTGTGTTACTGTATTTGATATTGATCTTCAAAGCTTAGAGATGAGGTTAAACCCTAGATTATGAGGCTTTCTATTCTTTTTAGTCTGTTGTGGTAACTGCCATAACCAGATGTTCTTGTTATCTGTGTTAATCTTCACTACTTCTTCTGACTCAGGCTATATTTTTAGTACTTGTGTCCTGAATTGATGTATTACATAGTCCACTTATGCTGCAGAGGAGAGATGGAAGACCATTGTGCTATAATAAGCTCTGAGTTGCTTGACATTTTGGTCTTTTCAGTCTCTTTGCACAGTGTCGTTTTGAGATCCAATATGTACAATTCAGGGGTAAGGGAGATTTATACAATTTTCTTGTACATCACCTGGGTCGTTCTGTCCTTCAAACTGAACTCCTTTGCTTTTTGACCTGCATCACAGACAGTGCATTAGAGACACTGTGGGGACAGCAGATAAGCAGAACACCAAAGCCTTTGGTTCGATCCACAGGTGATTAGCAAAACTTTAATCTTTGTTGAGTCGATAGAAGAATTTCAGAATGGTCTGTTAAATGTGACTTCAAGAGACTGAACTTGCCAACTGGCTTTATGTGCACCAGCAACAATGAATGTTTTTCACCCTTCTTATGGTTACCTTTAGGTAGTGTGCAGGACTGAATCTGTGTTTCTAAAATTATTAAGTGTGGTTTTTCTCCTTCTTTAGTTCTTTCTATATAACTGGAGTTCATAATACATATGGTTTTGAAAGTGCTTGTGCATAAATTAATTTTAACATTAATGTAGTGGTTTGAGTTCGTTCACCTGAGGTTTTTGATTAAACACTAGCACACTTACCAGATTTTATTTAATTTTGTTGTAAGATAAGGATTGGGAGTAGGTAAAGCAGGCTCAAACTTTAAAGAGTATAAAGAAAGTTTATTAACAGACCTAAAAGGAAGGAAAAAACTTAAGAACCAGAACAAAACCATCAGAACACTTTTGCTCTTC
Source organism: Orthonyx spaldingii (assembly GCA_013397795.1). Lineage (NCBI taxonomy): Eukaryota > Metazoa > Chordata > Aves > Passeriformes > Orthonychidae > Orthonyx > Orthonyx spaldingii. Next base: position 770,269 of record VZTJ01003401.1, on the reverse strand, counting down.
CCACCTCTCCATTTTTTCAATGACAATACAAAAAAACAACACTTTGACTTTTAGTCAGTTTACCACTTCTAAATTAGCCTTTTTTCAGTCATTTAGGGAGAGGAGTTTTCTCCTGCTTTACCACGTTGACTTCTCCACAAGAAATACAGTTCTTATGGTTTTCAGCCTCACAACTAGCAGCCGCCTAGGAGAAAAAGATTTCTGCTTGTTGTGGAACGTCCCTCCCACACCAGTAGCTTTCCCACTGCTACTACGGTGGGTTATGACAGTTCATGGGGTGTTTTTTTAAGGATGAGTTGTTCTACTACTGCAGCAAAGAAATCCCCTTCTTTTATGACTGGTAATGTAAATTTCCTTTGACCATTCCCTGGGGCAAGGGATCTGGATTACAGCTTTTTCTTTTCTCTGCTCAAATTTCTCATCAGGCTGCAATTACTTCAATATCTACTTATCTTCACATAGGTGCTTTGATTCACTGGCTGCACTGGCTGCAGGTAGAACGTCACATTCCCCCTTAGACCATTTGTCATATATTACAGGGAATATTTTAACTTGGTCTCAATCATGGTTTTACAGAAGAATTTTCAGCTTTTACTTTGTAGCACTCCTCATACTCCTTCCTTCTAAGCTTCAGCTCTGCTTCTCTCACTGACTTTTGAGTCTTTATGCTGTGTTTTTGTAAGTGTTCTCACTCTTCTTTTGTCTGTGCAAGAGCAGATCAGTTTCTGCAAGTTTTATCTGGGTAACGAAAGGGTTAATTTCTTTCTCGGGCCTCTGCGACAGTCCCATGATTTTTCTTGGGTTGTTTAAAAAGTCTGAGCCGGGCTGCAGAAGCAGTTAAGAGTCTCAATAGCCTCGCTCTGCGAAGCTGGCCCGGCCTGGGGGGAGCCGGCCTGGCCTCTGCCCGGCCCAGAGCAAGGGCCTGGCTCTGCGAAGTTGACCCTGCCTGGAGGGAGCCGGCCCGGCTTTGTCCGCTGTAGTTAAAATGTTTTGCCCAGCAGCCGGAGATCTCAGGCCGAGTCCTCCTCCACGTTCAGCTGTACTGCTGCAAACTCCCTTCCAAACCTCCCCCCCCTCCCCGCTCTGAGGAGGGGAGGGGGGGGGAAGGGCAAGGGCCCAGCCTTACCAGAGAGAGAAGCACAGGACTTGCTTCTCTGGCAGCAACAGGACAGGAAAAAGGGTTTTTTTTCAGGTGTATCTCTCTTAAATATGGTTTTTTCGCTGGAGGCGGAACAACTTTTAATTGGATTATACACCCATCAATACTCAAAACTAGCTGGTCACTGGCTCTGTTTCCCAGGAAGCAAGGTGCACTGCTTCCTGCACCATAGGTCACTTGAAAGACTGACCCTTCCTGGGTAAACCCACGACAATTAATCCCAGTGTGCAATGTGCAGGTAGCCTGCTTTTTGCAACTAGGAATGGGAACTTGAATTTCTGCTGCTTGTAGTTAAAGTCCTTGGTTACGTGTTAGACCCTTGTGCTTCTGTGTAGTTTAATTTTTAATCAGGACTACTATTTTGGAACTGAATTTTTTTTTCCTTCTATAATTTATGTGAAAATGTTTAGGTCTGAGGTTCTTTCTGAGAAGGGATCTATAGGGGATGTAGGCACAGTGCTCTATGATGTGCTTCACCTGTTGGTAGATCAGTGAGTGTAGTAAGAGTTGTTGCTGCAGTCTGACAGTAACTTCTAGAACATAACAGATATAGATGTCAGTTCTTTAGAAAGTAAAATATCCATTCCCACTAACTTCCTGTTCTACAGCTCATTCAGTTTTACCAAAATGTTTTAAGTATGTAGTGAAATGTTTTACTGTAGCCTCTGCTTGGGAAATTATTTCATTTTTAGGGCATTTAAGGTGATGTGTTTAAATATACATTGTAGTAGGACTAACATGATAGCAACTGAACATAAATTAAACACAATCTTCATCAAGCTCTGCACCATGACTTAAGATACTATATCAAAATTGGCCTGAACAAATTGCACTTTTTCCCTCAACATTGAGTAAGGAGTGGTATTATTCTACCACTGCCTTGTAAATGTATGTAGATGTCTGTTCTGTATTTTGTAAGATCTGAGGTTTCCTTGCATGTTCAAATGTATCCCTGTGTTCTTCTGAATGTCATGTTGGAAATAAGCAAGGAAAGCTTCATTTAGCTTAGTTCCTGGTATTGATAAGATACTTGATAAGTTGATAAGCTGTTCAAGTTACTTCTGTTGATGATTCTTGATTTTTCTTCTACAATTGATTATTATGGTTTGGTGGAGTTTTGGTTTGTTTCTGACTTTGACAGAGCAATATGTCAGATAGAAAAAAATTGAAGGTACTAGTAGGTGTAAAATGGTTTTTAAAACAAGGACAGAATTTTCCTTAGCCCACAGTATGGATTAATAATGAAATTGACCAGCTAATGAACCAAATGCAGCAAATTGAAACACAGCAGAGAAAGTTCAAAGCCTCTCGAGACAGTATTTTGTCAGAGATGAAAATGCTGAAGGAGAAGAGGCAGCAGTCTGAAAAGACATTTATGCCTAAGGTTAGTATGGGGATATTGAAAGCTGTTACTGGGTTTATATTAATTGTTTCATTAATGTTACTGACAAACTTGCATTCCTTTCTGGTTAACATCATAGTATGAAATATGAAGAGATAACTAGAGTTATGTCACAAAAATACGTTCCTGTAAACAGGTGAAATTTATATAAATCTATGGATTGCTTTGAGGAGTGATTCTGTCTAATATCTGTCCCACAGCAACGTAGCTTGCAGAGCTTGGAGGCAAGTTTACATGCTATGGAGTCAACTAGAGAATCATTAAAAGCAGAACTGGGGACAGATTTGTTGTCTCAGCTCAGTCTTGAAGATCAGAAGCGTGTGGATGCTCTTAATGATGAAATTCGACAACTACAGCAAGTAAGGAAATGAAAATGTCATTAAATGTTGTACCTTTATTAACAATAACTTATTTTTGTCCTTTTGTATGAAAAGTCACTTATGAATACAGTGTGACTAAAGTAGTGCTTCATCAGTAGTAGGTAGGTGTGTTTGAAGTTCTCTCATTTGCCAGTTTTTCTTAAACACTGGGTGAATTTTGCCAGTTGATTGTGTAAGAATTAAGGCTATTTGTATTGGAATCATCACAATTTTCTTTCTTGCTACTGAATTTCCAACAGTAAAGACAAATAGATATCATCTGTAGGGAGGATGCACAGTATGGGAAAGGAAAACAATTATTTTAAGCACATGGTCAGACGAAACTTCTTAAATATACTCTCTAAAGCATTTCTGGGTTTAAGAATTGGGTTCAGATACAAATAAAGATTAATAAACTCACTGATTTGTACAGTTGGCTTTTACACTACACAGCTTATCATTTATATTTTAGGTCTGTTAAAATTAGACAAACAGTCCAGAGAATTGTTACCTTTTAATACACAGAAATGTGTGAAGAGTGGGGTTTTTTTGTTGTTGTATTAATTTTTATTTAATGTAACAAGTTAAAAGTAGTCCTAGTCAGAAAAGGCAGCTAATATGCTTCTTTACTTTCTTCAGGAAAACAGACAGCTTTTGAATGAGAGGATTAAATTAGAAGGCATTATCACAAGAGTTGAAACATATCTCAATGAGAATCTGAGAAAACGCTTAGACCAAGTGGAACAAGTAAGGATTTTCTTTTAAATGTACTTTTGCTGTCTGGTCTTGGTTTATTTCCAGGGCTGACACGTATTAAATCATTTGATAAATATTCATTTGTTACACTGCATTGTCTGTGATGGGGTTTGCTTCCCTATGTATAAACTGAGTTAAGTGTTTATTTGAATTTCAGCACAGTAAGTTTTTGACAAAAACTACTGTGAATACATAGCCTGTGTATAAATACCACTACTATAAGGACAGATTTGTTTGAAAATCTAACTATTCTCTAGAACTTTACTAAAATACTGAATATTATATGTATATAATAGATACATGTAATTATATGAAGTTGTATGTAGAGTAGCAGAAGATAGCTTGTTTGTCTGGCTTATACTTATGTTCCCATTCATGCTGAAAATTGGTGGCTTTTATTTATCCTACAGGAACTGAATGAGCTTCGAGAAACAGAAGGTGGCACAGTTCTTACTGCCACAACATCAGAACTTGAGGCTATCAACAAACGAGTGAAGGATACCCTGGCACGGTCAGACGGTTGGTAACACCATGTTTTGGAAGGAAAACTCTCCAGGGTTTTGAAAATTCACACATACCGTATTTGATTTAGAAATAGAACATATCTTGTGTTGGTGGTAATGGGCTTCTGACTTCAGGGCCTAGTACTTGTGAGGCAACTGTCGTACAAGCAAGATCTTGTATAATTGTTCCTGAATTTTGTCTAATCCATCTGAAACTCAGTTGCTGTCAAATAGGCTGTCACATCTGTATGGCTTGAAACTCCGTGTGCTTCTCTTTCTAGACTTGAACGATATGACTATAGTACATTGGTTTAGGTTTTTTTAAAGCCATATGCTCATGGGGAAGAAAAGAGAGGGATTTTCAGCCTTTTGCCTGAAATGTAACCTTCTCTTCCTTAATAGACCTTCTTTAGTCTATGTTTTTGTTTCATAAATACTTTATTGGATCATTGCTGATCTTATGCAGGCATGTAAGACTTAAAACTTTGGGGTTTGTGCTCTTGCTCAATATTGCAGATCTGGATAACTCTATTGACAAAACAGAAGCAGGAATTAAAGAACTTCAGAAGAGCATGGAACGCTGGAAGAACATGGAAAAGGAGCATATGGATGCCATTAACCATGATACAAAAGAACTTGAAAAAATGACAAACAGGCAAGGCATGCTCCTCAAAAAGAAAGAGGAATGCATGAAGAAAATAAGAGAATTGGGTTCACTTCCACAGGAGGCTTTTGAAAAGTATCAGACATTAAGTTTAAAGCAGGTAAGTAAGTGTGCTTGGTTTCATGTTTCATGACCTGAAACATTAGTGTCACCTGCATCTTGAGTGTCACATGTGCCTAGAATTCGAAGTCCCTTTGATGTGTTAATATTTTCTGTTTACAGTTATTCCGCAAGCTGGAGCAGTGCAATACTGAACTGAAGAAATACAGTCATGTTAATAAAAAAGCTTTAGACCAGTTTGTGAATTTCTCAGAGCAGAAGGAAAAGTTGATAAAAAGACAAGAGGAACTGGACAGGGGCTACAAATCCATCATGGAGCTGATGAATGTCCTTGAGCTCAGAAAATACGAGGCTATTCAGCTGACTTTCAAACAGGTAACAGAATGGGAACAATTGTGAAGACATTGGTGCTGAAATCAATCAAGTTGTCCCATGGTGTAGCAGCAATATGGGAAGAAGCAGATACTAAACAATCTATGCTAACAGAAGACAGTGTCATGTAACTTGAGGCTTGTGGGTATTTTACATACTGAAAAATAAATAGGCTACCATTTTCAATATGTGCCCATCTCCAGTATAACTCTAGCCTTTCTTTAAACCTCTTAAATACTTCCTGTCAAGTGAGTTCCTATGTACTATGTACAACCCTTTCTGGGAACTGTGACAAAAAACTGCACCAAATCCCTTCTCCAGATTTAGTGGAAGTAATGCTAATGTTAACAAAGGATCTTAACTATGAACTAGGTGAAGTCTTTTCTTTAAAGGTTTTTTGCTTAATTGAAGGTTACTAAATAAATCTTATTTTTGCTACAGTTCTATATTTTAATTGTACTATTTTCTTGAAAAAAATTTTGAAAATTCTCATACTGCAAAAATAGTTGTTTTGGCTCTTTTTTTAAGCCAAGCTTTGTATAGCATACATTTCTCACTTCTGCTTAAGAATGTGGATCTCTGCTTTGAAGCAGATACTTTTTGTGTTTGTGGAACAACAGTTGTCTGCATTTGGTTTCACTCTGTAAAAATGAGTTTGTTTATTGACTGTTTCTTTTTCAGGTGTCAAAAAATTTCAGTGAAGTATTCCAAAAGTTAGTACCTGGTGGCAAGGCCACGTTAGTGATGAAGAAAGGAGATGTGGAGGGCAATCAGTCCCAGGATGAAGGTGAAGGCAGCACCGAGAGCGAGAGGGGATCTGGATCCCAGAGCAGTGTTCCTTCTGTAGATCAGTTCACCGGAGTTGGCATAAGGGTAAAGAAGAGTATCTGTTTTTCAGTCCTCTGTATGTTTATTTAGGTTGCCTTTTAACTATATTTTTAAAAGGCAACATTTAGTTGATCCTGTTTGTTTAACAGCAAGTGATGCTGTGCTTTACTGTTTTGAAATCATTTTGCTGTTGCTTTGTTTTCTTAGGTATCGTTCACAGGGAAGCAGGGTGAAATGAGAGAAATGCAGCAACTTTCAGGTGGACAAAAGTCTTTAGTGGCCCTGGCCCTAATATTTGCCATCCAGAAATGTGATCCAGCTCCATTTTATTTGTTTGATGAAATCGACCAAGCCTTGGATGCCCAGCATAGAAAAGCTGTCTCAGGTACTCGTCTACCTTTTATAATCTTCATTGTGGTTGAAGGTAATAGTTTTGTCTTCTCATCCCTGATGTTTAAGAATAAAACTTTTAATCATGAAAGCACATTTTTGAGAAGCCCAGTGTATGTTTGGGGAGGCTTCCAGGAACTTGATTTTAAGTAGAAGCTCTGTTTTGTTAACTGCATCTGAAGGGTCTCCTTACTGCACTTCATTGTGTTGAGAAACAGTCCTGTTCTGAAGTCTAGTTTGATTTTAAAAATTATTGGAAAAGTGCTTACACTGTTTTTCTTCATAGAAGTTTAATACCATACTAGGTTTGCTGAGTGCCTGGACTTGTCAGAGTTCATGCTGGAAATAATGATAATACTTGTATGTATTATTTGGGAAATAAAACTGGTGTAGATACTTTCTTGGCTTGTGGGTTTTTTGCATCATTAACCAAAACCTCATTTTGAATAAGGCAAAGAGTTTGATATTCCTGTCTGTCTTACTTTATTGAAAAGATTACGTTAATAAAAAATTTTTGTGTTCTTTTTTAGATATGATTATGGAGCTAGCTGAACATGCTCAGTTTATTACAACAACTTTTAGGCCTGAACTGCTTGAGTCAGCTGACAAGTTCTATGGTGTAAAATTCAGAAACAAGGTAAGTGTTGTGATAGGCTTCTTGGTAAACACCGTAATTCAAGCAGGTTGTGCATTTTTGATTTAGCAAGAGTTCGGAGTGAATCAGAGTCACTTTAGCTGATCAATTTCTAGTTATGCTGCAGTCTTCTATAAAAAAGTTCTCTCCTTCTTGAAAGAGAATTTAAATACCTGCAGATGTCCTGTGTCACATTCTTTAAAGGGAATTATAAATCAGTTATAGACCTGTTGCTGAGTCCTGGAGTCTTCAGAAATGTGTGTCGTACTGTGCAGGAGGTTCTGTAATAACTGAATGCTTCTTTGTTTCCCCAGGTCAGTCATATTGATGTGATCACAGCAGAAATGGCCAAAGACTTCGTAGAAGATGACACCACGCATGGTTAAAGCAACTTGTAATTACTGCTTATTTGGAAGATGTGTATAGTGCTATGTTTATGCCAGGGACCTGTACATTTAAAATATGAAGTATTTAGTTGTTGTTTAAAATAGTTTTTGAACACACATTTTAACCAAGACCCTAGAAGGCTTAGTTTCAAATGAGCTTGAGTATCCATTTTATCTCTGTTGCTGTATTTTATAAGATAATTGTTAATGTTACCTTTATACAATACCTGTAGTTTGGAAATTTTATTCTCTTCCTTCAAACCTTTTGTAAAGTGTTTGTTGCTGTTTTAAAGCTTTTCAGAAAGTGCTAGCTATTTCTTCTTAAGTATAGGTTTATCATTTATATTGCCTCACATTTTTTTTTACATGGCTTCAATTAAAATGGTTGGTTTTATGGCTGTAACTTGTATACATTAAGTTTTTTGGTTACATTGTCTTTCTGAAGAGGAATCCAGTGAAATGGAGTAAACACTTTGGTCATATTAGAGTGGCGTATTTCAGAACATGAGACAAAGCAATTCTCCCAAACCACTCTTTCTCTTTTCTGCATGTTGCCAGTGCCAGAAGAAAACTGCCCCAAATCTATGCTTGTCCAAATCCACAGTGTTCTCGTTATTGAACTGAAAAGAAGGTAAGTATCAGAGAATCCTGAAAAATCTGAGAGGACCTTAGAACTGCATCAAAATAAATTACAGCCCCATCTTTTTCCTGCACATTGTCCAGTGTAACAACACCTTCATTACATCCTTCGGCCTGAAAGACCAGCCAAGTGACAATCATGAGTCAAAAAGTGAAATATTTTCCTGCTGTCTAGGGTTTTGGCAAAGGAATAATTTGATGTGTTCTCCTGGAACACTTAAGGATTTACCATGAACCATGAATTTCCTAGTCAGCAAAGCAGTTGTAAAAAGAGAATCCATTGGTGTTAAAATAGTACATTTATAAAAACAATAACCTTAAAGAATACCTTAGGTGACTTCCAGTAGTACAGTGAGAAACAGTGAACTTGTATATTGCATTTATTCTGTAGGGCACGTTCAGCAAAGCAGAAGTATAAAGGTGTCTGGTAGGTTTTGATCTGCAAGCATCCTTGCTGCCCGCTGAGAACTTCAGGCAGTGCAGGAAAGGAAAGCATGGAACTGATGGCTGCTCTCCTGAGCACAGGAGTGCCTATCCTTGCATCACAGGGCAGGATGAGAGAAGAGTACTGAAGCTGATAGGGAGCAGCCTGCTGAGGTAGTGATAGTAGACATGTGGGAAATTACTACCTGCAGTAAGTCTTAAGCCAGGACATAAAACTTTCTGTCGTTCCAGGGACTCATGAGCTGCATAGAAGACTTTTCTCAGTGAAGAGGACAGAGTACAAAATGTGAAATGAAGTGTCCCAAATGCCCCCAAAAATTTTAGCATGGAAATAGACTACATTTGAGAACCTTGAAGCATTTGAAATTTGTCCTCTTCATACAGAGCTCTGAATATGCTTTTAGGGTGGCTGCTGCAGACCAAAGTGTTCCGGAATTACTCACAGGTGAAGCCAGTGACTTCAAAGTCCAGAGAAGGACTCAAAGAATGTGGCCTCAGGTTCATCCCTCAGGTTACTGATTTCATGCTGTTTGGTGCAGTGTGTGTAAGGGCACACCTGAAGTGTCTGTAATCCATGACCACCAAATACATAACTTGCTGTGGTAGCAGCAGGCTCTGCACTTAGCTAACTCATTAGGCTTGTTAGTGCATCAGCGTGACAGTTGTTGGTTTGAATTTTGGAAGAGAGAAGTAGTTCACAGGCCATGAAGCTAATTACTGTGCTTATTAAGAAGTGTCATATTAAATCCATCTAAGACTAATCATTAATTTTATCACATAATCTCATTAAAGTGGAAGTAGATTAGAGCAAAGGGTTTTGTTTTGATGTTGGTTTAGGTTTTTTTTACAATGCTCAGCATAATGGGGCCTAAATAAGCTGAATAACTCAAACAACGTCAGCTGTGTTAGGAAATCTCCTCTGGGTTGAGTGTAGTGTTAAGTTGGGTTACCAAGCACAGTAGGAAAATGGGTAACCAGCAATCTGATGGAAACAGCTGAACCCCATGCTGGTAACAGTGCAGAGGAACAGTACACAACTCCATTTCTCATCTGCTAAAGAGCAAGGTTTAGAATTACTTGCACAAAATTTGGGAGATTTATTAAAATTTTCAGAATCCCTTTCAAGGTAAGTTTGGAGGAGGGTGGTGGTTTTCTGTTTGTTTACAATGCTGCTAAATTTCATTCTGTGCTTTAAAAGGCATTTTTAGAGAGGCTGCTTTCTAAGCTGACACTTTATTTCCCTGTGAGCATACTCCTTCCTACATGCTCCTTAATGCTGTGCTGCTCTCTGTTGTGTAGCCAGTGTGAAAAAACATAATGGCACCAGTGGCTTCATTTGGTGTACTGAGTGTGTTACAGTAACATTGGTACAGGTAGGACTGGAATCGGGGAGGCTGAAATAGCAGCACCTCCTGGAGATGTCAAAGTATAGCCTCTGCAGTGCTGCAAATGCCCTGCAGTGAGCTTGGGTTGCTATGTTAGAAGCTATGGTTAGAATTGAAGAGGGCCTCAAACAGGGATGAAGTAAGGCAGGTTATGTAGCAAAATCCATACCAACCCACTGTGTTGAAAATTGCGTGGGAGAGAACTGTCTGAAAGTAGGAAAAGTAGACCCTCATTTGTTGCTGGATTTTTTTATGGAGAGTCCTTATACAAAAGTGAAAGTATTGTAAAAAAAATACCAATATATGTAACCTAAAGGAGTTTTTTTTCTCCAGCCTGTTGTTAAGGTCAGGAGTAGCAGAGTTTTCCTTGCTGTTTGCTTCACATTGCTATGGAACGTAGTGATTGAAGTGTTTCCAAGGTGGATAATCTTGTGCTCTCTTTCTGATGGTTCATATCTGCTCCGTTCAACATCAGAATTTACAAGTTGTGGTTTTAGTCTGTCAGTGCTTTAAATTCTTCATAGAGTTTTAAAAATAAGCTTTGTTGAGAGTTACTGTGTCCTTGAGTTCTTCAGTGTCCTGCTTTTTCCACCTGAAATTTTTAAGGCAGAATTCAGTGAAACTACATACTTCCTTTGAGATGTAGGACGTCCCAGGAATTGTAGATATTCAGAGTACCACTGGTTACCCCAGTGTAGGCGTTCAGCTGTTCTTTTTCTTAATTAATCAATATGTGAAACTTAACAGCTGAATCACTGATCACTTCTAATATCTTTAGGTAGTTTTCATCTCTAGCAAACATTCTTCAAGTACTTTGTAAGATTAACACCTTTGAGTTTCATATTTTTAAGCTTATCTAAATGTTACAATATGTAATTTGCAACTTTGAGCAGGAGATGGAGCCAAACTGGACTAAATGCAAAATGGAAGCTTGCTTAATTGTTAAAGTTAAGGGTTAAATCAAAGCTTTTCTGCAAGGATTTTTGGAGTCCCAGAGACTCTTACAGTTGTTGTGAGGATCCTGAACAAATGGAGAAATACTAATTATAAATAGTTTTACATGGACATTAATGTAAGTAAATGGAAATCACAGTTTTTGCTTAAAAATTTCTAAAAGCCGTTAAGAATTTAATAATTTGCTAAAATGTTCTTATTGGGTAGAACTCTGCCAATCTAGAAGAATGTATAAATAAATTTATGTAAAAATAAACACTGTACAAGTAAAGTAAAAATTGGAAGAAAGTATCACAAAGGCACATGATTCTGGTTCCTCTATGAGAAATTACTAATAATTCTTTCAAGTGAATGAGGTCCTTCATGCTGATGAACTTGTGGGTGTGGGAGGTGATGATTCCCAAGGCAGCGATGATCCGAGGGGGTGGGCTGCTCCTGTTGAAGTTCTTCCCTCAGATTGGAGGTATGAAGTGAGTTACCCTGACTGTTGGAGTCAGTAACTGCTGGGATCCTCTCAGCTGCTCCTGTTTGAGTGTATTTTTCCATAGGCACACAAGAGCACTGCCAGAGAACAGCTGCTCTGTGCTTGGAGCACCAGGTTCTGATAGATAACAGTTCTTCATCCAGGGGGAAATAGCTGCTGATTTTGCAAGCTGAGAGTCTCCAGACATTGATCTTTATTTCCAGCATCTGCTTTCATTCTTTACTGGACACAATGGATGCTTTCACTTCCTTCCTCATAACCAGTAAAAACATTCCCAGTAACAAAATGAAAATCTTTTCACATGTGTGCTAAAGTTCATCAGTGATAGCATTTTCATTTCCAAGAGGGTTATGAAAATTGGAATTTGGTTTTATAGAAATGCAAATACATACCACTTCTAGTGCAATTAAAAATGTATTTGGGGATTGTTTTAGTTGGAGGTATTTCTCACCTCTGTCCTAGCATTGCATCTCTTCTCCCTCTTAGAGTCAGCTGAAGGGTAGAGGGAAGCCAGTTAGGCTGAGATCCTTATTTCTAGTTACTCTGCTTTGCTCCTCCTTTAGTGTCATTTTTATTCTTTCCTTCTCCAACTCTTTAGTTCCCCATCTTTTGGCTGCAGCCACAAGAGGACAATTCTTGGGTTTGGTCACCTTGATTGCCTTGAGTTCAGCTTTTTGATTTTAGTGTTCTACCAATGTATTTTGTCTCAGGCAAAAGTTTCTTACATAATGCAGCAACAGTGATGAACAAAGTCATTGCTCAGTAGTCCTTGACATTATTTTAACATATTTATTTATTAAGTACCTCAAACTTCTGTTTCCTAATGCAGATAAGAGCTTGTAATTTCTTACTGTAGTCGTGGCTTGCATTTGGGATAGCTTAATTCCTCTGTGGGGAAATGTAATGATGAGAAATGACATACAGGTTCTCAGGTTCTAATGCCTGACAGTTCCCACCATTCTAGAAATGAGATTCACATTGGTTGGGATGAGCATTTAGACTTCACTTCTGCAGCTATGCCTGAGAGGCATATTAGATGTTTGTTGGGTTACGGGATGTCAATGATACAGAATCTGCATGTACTGGGCTTTAAATAGGAGGCATTCCAGACAGAGCACGTGTTTGAGTCAGAAGTACATCTAATTGCTGTTGATATCATTAAAGGTTGTAGGCAGATGCTGCTGGAGCTTTGAGCACAATGAAAATCTGCCTCTGTTTCTTCACAGGTTTGTCTGCTTATATTTTGAAGGATAAAAATGCATCCATGACCTTCAGTGTACATATCACTCAAACAGCATCTGGCCAGCTGGATGCAGGCCCTCACAGTGTAGAGAAAAACACCCCTTTGCTTAAACTGGGGTAAGTCAGCTTGTGAATGAATTTCTGGCCAGTCTTAGAATTCACACTTGTAAATATTGAGTAGCTGGAGCCTCTCAAGTACAGCTGTAGTTTGCAGCACCGGTTACTTGGGAATAGATTGCATTCCCACTGCTTTGTAATTACCTTCAGTCTGGCAGTACAGATACCAAAAACTGTTCTAGGATTACTCTATGTTGCTACCATAACAACTAAGAGGGATTTCTAAATTTTATAATATATATATATTATAAAATATGTAATATTAAAAGGCATAAATATATAATACATATAAAAACTTCTAGAATACATAAAGACATATTAAGGAAATAGTCTTAGCCTACAGCTGTATTCAAAAACTAGACTTAATTGGGACTGAAGAGCATAGGGTTTGCTTGCTTACATGGTAAAAGCACTATAATGCAGAGGAGGCATTCACACACCGTTCTTGGAATGCACGGTGTTGGCATCTATGACCTACTTTTAAAAACACTTTTTATTTAAGAAGGCTCAAAAAGAGGTGCCGTGTCAGTTCTGGGGTTTAAACATTTCTTTCCCAGTTGTGCTTGCCTACAATACTATGGTGTGTATTTGCCACTAGATAACAGCTTCAGGGGTGTTTGATGAGTTACAGTGTTGATTATTTATCTTAAAAGGATACCAAGTAACTCATCATTGTTATGGCTACAGACCCTTTAAAATGGTCTTTTGACAAGCCTCTTTCTTTTATGCCTGATAATTCCTTCACCACTTTTCAGTCAGCGCTCCAGGATTTTTGGTCCCCAGTAATTTCGCATGAGCCATACCAGACACAGGCTGAGGATGAGGTTCAAGCTGATCTTCCTTGAGTGGTGCCGGATCCTGGGCATTGTTGGATTTGTTCTCTGGTTCATTCAGAGAACAAATGTCCAACAGAAAAATATTCTGGAGGACCAGGCAGTGCTTGTGAGCCCAAGCTTTAAATTACTCACTCTCACTGCCTTCATGAATCCTCTCTTACCTCACAAAGATATTTATACTGAAGCTTGTAAGATGGCTCTGATGCTAAAGAAAGATTCAGATAGGTACCTGGGTGGATGGATGCACAACTTGAAATACGGCAACATTCCAATCCCTTGTTTGGTACGGGACACTCTAAAAGGTATGTTCACAACTGTACTTTCAGAATATATGTCAAAGCTTTCGAGCACAATGGTCTATGTATTTAGATGAAGTCTGTTAAAAGGTCTATTGCAGATTTGAGGGTGAAAAAGAGAAGGGAACCCATACAATTGTGCTCCTTCAAAAGAGGGAGGGGAGATAAAACAACTGGGGTTATGTGGCGGTCACCCAGCCCCGCCACCGGCTGGGTTGCCTTTGACGAGTGAAACCGCTGTTCAGCCTGCCTTCTCGATGTGGATTAATGATCAGGTAGAATGGGCGGATTACGCCTCTCAGGACAGTGAGCCCTGAGGGGAAGGCAGGTTGAAGCAGTTTCCCGCCACGAGCCTCTGTCCATCAAGGTTCCGTCTCCTCCCCCGCTCCCTCAGAGTTATTTTAATATTCATAAAGTTGATTTAATATTTATATTAAACTGGAAAGTTCTGTAGTTCTGTTATCCCCATTGGTCAGTTTAAATTTGTCCCTCCTTTGTTCCCCAGTTATTGGTTGCCTGTCATCACCCATCACGTTTCCCATAGGCTTATCCCTGTTCTCCTCCCCTTTTTCCTTCCCCTTAAAAACCCCTTGCAACGGCCTCTCGGGGCTCATTCTGTGGTCCCCACCTTCGCAGCGAGTTCACCTGCCCCCGGGGGCAGTGAATAAACTCAAGGCTTCTGCCACCGACGAGTCCTCCTCTCCTCCTTCGCCGCCGCCGTGCTCGCTACATTTTCATCGACTGGTGCCAGCCCCAGCCGGGGCTTTGGGAGTAACAGCTTTGCTCAGAGCTGCCCCGCAAAGGCTCGAGGTAAACGCCTCGCCGCTCCGCGCTCCTGTGAGGCGGAAGCTCTCCCGACCAGGCACTCAGAGTCATTGTCGCCCGCTGACCAGCCGGGCGGTCTAGCGGTCAAGCGACAGGGTTATATTAGCGTGAGGCACCTGAATCCAAAATGACCCATTTGGAGTTGTCTTTTGGGGAGACATTTCCATCTGCTACATAAGACATCAAGGGTCCAAGACATAAGAGAACCACGCCTAGATTAGATGTCAAGGTCAATCATATAAATATTCCCTCAGTATCTAGCATAAGGGTAAAGCAGAGACTACCAGCTGGATGGAGGAGGAGGATTTGTTTCCATGAAGTAATAATCTGGTGGATAACTGGAGTAAGAGGAAAAACTGGAGAATATTTGCCTGATTTCTGCCTTGTAGTTCCTGCTCCCTCTTCCTCAGGAGGCTGGGGCACTTTCTGGATGTAGAGCAGTTCTTCAGTGAATAAAATGTTCCCTGTCAGAATGGGATCAGCTGGCGATATTCAGCACAGTACACTTGTGCTTCATTGTCTAATTCCTCTGAGTTGCTGAGTGATGTAGTTCGGGCTTGTTTCTGGAATGTGCAGTGAGACAAGGGGAAAGCATGGATGGATACAGCTGGTGTGATAGAAGGAGACAGCCAGGTTTTCAGGGGGTTGTTTTCATTTTCACTATGTAAGACTTCAGGAGAAGTGTCCATGGTGGCTGTGAAGTAGAAGAGGGTGTGTTGTGTCTGTTCTCTGACACAGCACCAGCTTCTAGGAGACCAGCCTAGAAGCACAAACTTGGAGACTGGCAGTCAGATAGGAATACTTGAATTGTCAAATGTGTTTGCTTGTTGAACCTACTTGTACAGAATGGAGTTCCTTCTCCTGTCTGATCCCTCCAAGGTCACCTGACAGCAGAAGGAAGGGCTGCTCTGTGGGTTGCAGTTTCAGATTAGTGACAAGAATTTGCAGAGTTATCCATACCATGTGCTCCTAAGGCACTCCTGAATGGAGCCCTAGGATCTATGTGTGGGTTTCCACACTGGCTGATTGTGGAGGTTGTATTAATAACTCTCTGTTTTGTAGTGCATAGATATTGTCCTGTGTAGAAGGAGAGCTAAAGGGTTGGATGAAGGCCACGGTCAAGCTCTCTGGCACTTGCTTTGTGACATTCAGCAACTCAATGGCTGCTGTTGTCTTTGTAGGGAAGCTGTGCTCACAAAACCACTTTGAGTACTCAGCCTGTGCAACAAACACCATTACTGATGCCACTCTATTTCCTTCTCTCTGTGGATTTCTAGATGCCAGAAATTGAAAGGCAGCATCCAGGATGCTCTATTGCTCTTTCTGCAGAGAAAACAATGTATATGGTCTGGGGAAAGCTCTGTTTTGTTTGCATTCCATCCTCCCAAAGCAGCATTATTAGCATTGCCAGTTCCTATGAGGTACTCTGCTTGGTGACAAGAGAATTTTATTTAGCAGGACATGCCATCAAATAGTTCCAACTGGGAAACTATTAGGAGCAAAAAAAAAAAAAAAAGTATTATTGAAAGAAGCTTATTAGATATATAATACCTAGTATCACATCCACGGACAACTTATGCATTGCATAAGTGCATTGCTTATAAATAAACTGTAATATCACATCAGTCCCTAACTTCTGCATGCTGTTTTTCCACTAGGGCTTGGATGATCATTTTATGAACCAATTTCCTGAGATCTCAGCACCCTTCATGCTTTGTAGTTTCTCCTGAGTTCACCTTTCAGGAGCTATACCCAGTGACTGCAGTATGGGTAATGGCTTGGCAGGTCTCCACAGTTGTGGAATTTACAACCATTGCTGTGCATGTAAAGCTTTGAATAGTTTTTTAAAATTTATTTCTGGTGTATGATGAATTAGGCCATCTGTCTCCAATGTCTGCTGACCCTTCTCCCCCACTCTCCTCTTGCCTGGTATGTTGGCACTGTCATACAGTCAGCCAAGGTCAAGGTCTGGAGGCTGGGTCTGTGACCTTCGCTGCTGAGCCCTCGTGGGTTCAGTCCTCAGTTTCCCAGGGTAATTCTCCAGTATGTTATGCACCCACTGGCCTGAGATGCCATTCAAGGAGGGGGATCCGTTTACAGTAACATTAAGAATGCGATAATAGGAACTTCCTTCATGCATGTAGCCAATACTTGCAGAGTACTTTATTTAAGCCCAACGTTAACAAGAGGACTAGTTTTCCAAAACATAAGCGAGACACTTCCTGTTTTGCATCTAAAACAGCAGAGGATGCTTGAACAAATAAACTGAACATAGGTCTGAAAATGTTAAATGCAGATGCACTTAGACATTACTGAGACAGAGGCAAGCTTTGATGAAACAAAAATAGAAAGCCAAGTAAAACTGTCTTGGCTTATTTCATTGTGCTCCTTGCCTGAAATAAAAATATACGATAGTGACATAAGTATCAGCAGCCAAACAGGTATTGAAGGTCACCCCTTACAAACTGGGATAGCACTAGTAACTCTAGAACTTGATCCAAAGATTTCTGAGATTAATGGGAATTTTTCTATGGAGTTTATTGTGCTTTAGATTAAGTGTGTAGATGCAAAAGACTTTATGTAACAGTGAAGATGTCTGAAAGCACTTGGGGAATCTTTGGGAAGCTTTCCTGTAAATAGCTTGATCTTTAGCATGAGTGTACGACTGGAAAGGTTATTTACTGCAGTTGGCAGCCGTCACAGGGATATACAAGTGCCTGGGCAGCTCCTCAGGGAAGTGACGTTTGCAGTATTGCCAGTGCTGTTACAAAATGATGAGTCAAGTATTAAAAAAAAAGTGAGAGTGTATGGAGATAATGGGGCTTCGTTTTTAAACAAAAGGCTGTAGGTTCCTTTTGTTCAATGCTTCCCTTTTGGCCTTTAAAGGTGCCTGCAAACCATATTTCAAAGCAATTGTGTGTACCCAAAAAGGCCAGGAACAACTTCTTAAGCAAAACCTGAAATCACCATGCAGTGATATGACTAAAAGATGGTACAGAGCATCATGGATTTACATTACCTCTGGAAGAGGAGATACTGAACTAGCCGAGGGATTGGTGTAATGGATTTAGTGAAGTTGACCAGCAATGAGGCAGCGGAGGAAATTCCTACTTGTAGAAAGTAGATGACAGAGCAGATGTAACATGCCTGGAAAAGAAATAGTTCTCATGTTATTCTAGATCAGGATTACCTCTGGTAAGGAAAAAGTATGTGTAGTACTATTCAAATTCTAGGCAAAATATAATTTAATCCAACAACTCCAAAGGGTTGCTAATTTTCAGGGTTCTTTTTTTTTTTTCCCAACTTGGCCACATGTTTCTGCACCTGTTTTGGCTGCTGTGTTCAGAGGTTTGTCTTGTGAGTCCAAGTAGTCCTGTCTGGATGTGAAGCAGCTGAAGAGGTTGATGCTGAAGTCTGCTAACTGCAAATACAAAGAGCTGTTCTCACCCCTTGAGAAGAGTCCAGCTTCTAGAGATCAGAGCCTGCCCAGACCCAGCTGTGGTTGTCTATTAACAGAGAGATTGGTGCTCTGAGATGAGGTCCTGCCTATGCTGCACCGAAAGGTTGGTCTTAGAGCAGCTACAGGTGTGTGAGGCCACAGGATTGCCTGCCTCGGCACATGAAGTTGGGTGCTGTGCCACCCCCTCACACGTGGCCCAGAGTGTAAATTCACAGGCACTTGTATGACCACATTACAGAAAATTAGTAGATCTGCCATGAGGGAGCCTTGGCCCTTCTGTAAGAGGCAGCACAGGCACAGCCTCAGTTTTTCCTGCTGGAATTTATCTTTAAAAAAACCCCTTAAGCCTCTCTCTGTGGCTTTACTGAGAGTTATTGTGGAGTGACCTAGAGGAAGAGAAAATGAATCCACTGCATGTACCTTCAGTGTGAGGAAAAGGGGGCTTGGTGGTGGAGTGACTAATAAAAAAGTTTAATGTGTTTTTCCTGGTGCTTTTTTAAGTGTTGAAGTGTTAATGAGCCTTTGAGATAACTTTTGATCCGTTATCAGTGTATACCACAGCATAAGGGATCATAGTTTCACGAACAGAGATGGACTTACGAGTTGAAATGAAAATCAAACCTTCCTTTCATTGTTGTTATACTAGTTCCTCTGTACTAATAATCCCTCAAAGATCAAAGCAAAAAATTGTTTGCTCTTTGTAAGGGAGAAAAGTTCAGAACCATAAAATTCAGATTACTTTGAGACTTCTTTCTCTCTGACTTTACCAACTGGCAGAAAATTAGATGACATCAAAGAATTATTGGAAATGAGCTTATTTAATTTTGAAATTAATTGGAAATTGTCACATGTAGTTGTAATGCTAAGAGCTGTTTTCATGTCACTTTTCTGCAAAAGAGAGCAACATTATGCCTGGATAAGGATATAGAAGATGAAGCTGTGAACTGTGATAGAGACATCAGTTGGATGTCTGGAATGCGCAGTCAGGTAATTCTGATGTCCATACTGCACCTGTTAAGGGCTCAAAAGTTTTGTTTTGGGGTCTTTTTAAGAGTTAAATGTTAAAATTAATTAAATTAATTCTTAAATTTAAATAAATAATTTTACTTCAAACCAGTTCAGATGAAATACACAAATAACAGTCTTGTCCTAACAAAGAGTTGGAAAAATATCTAGTTTTTCATGGTTGTTTTCATAAGAGAATGAAAGTACCTCTATGGGGAGCTCAACCCTTCTGTAATTTCTTACACATTTATCTGGGTCATCTGTTTCTAGGGAAGGAACCAAAGAGGGAAGGTAGTTGCAGTAGAAATCAGCTGCAGGCAAACACGGATGAGTTTTGCCAATGGAGTCTACTTCAGATTGGTTTATTGGTCTTTTGCCACCTCTGATTTGTGTGACTTAGCACACAGCTATTGGCTGCCTTGAAGGATTTTTGGTAAGCAGAATGAGGAAGTATGGTTCTAATGAAGCAATATTTGATGCACAGTGTATGTCTGAAGGATTATCAGAGGCCTTGGGTGTACAATGAGCTACAAGCCTGTAGGCCAAGGGCTTTCAACCCCTATCAGTGTAGTAATTCGTACAAAATGTGCCATCTTACCCACCTAACTGTAGAATTTGCAGGGAAAGGAATAAAATCCAAAATAAAACTATGTCGGGTGTATTAATAACTGGTCTGAAAAGCAAAATCATTTCAAAATTTTCATATCTACTCTTATGTAAAAGCCCAGCTCCTTACAGAACACATTTAAAGCCAAATAAAACTTATGGGGGCTAACAGTTGCTACGGCAAGACTTCAGCAGTATCCATGGTCCGTAAACCATGTTCATTGGTGGGATCCTGACTGCAGTTTCTGAGATGGCTTTTCTGGGTTTGGAACTTCGGTGTTCTGCTTGTTTTAACCTTCTTTCCACCAAAATTGACATGCTTTTAACAGCACCACAAACTACGCCCTTATGAAAAATTTTATCACAGATGATTCAAGAAAGTTTTAAGGCTAACTATTTGTTGCTCATTTAAAAGAGTCCCATTTATAGCAGCAAAAGTCTTGTCTTGTAGCCCTTGAGCTGGACTGGTGAGAGGAAAAGATCATTCACCCACGGCTTAGGCTGTCAGGAAAATAGTCTGTGTTGTAGGAGGGCAAATACAGATTGAGAACAGCCTGGGGGAAGGCTTGCAGCCCCACAATGTGTTTGCCATCAGTTTGTGGGTCTGCCCTTCCCTTGCTGTTGAGCATAGGCTGTTGTTAGTACTGCAGTTTCCACTGTAGTGGAATACTTGGTGAAGACGCTATAAAAACCAGCTTCCCTGAGTGTATTATGCAATCTATTATGTAGAATTAGAGCTGAAATATCCCATCCAGTGGGAATGGGTTTGTTTTACATTATCCTTCCAGCAGGGGTTTATCTGTGTGTACAGGAAATTACAATATTAACTGCCCAGCATGGAAATTTTGTGTGACGATTATCAGACTTAAGTTTTCTCACTGTATTGCAGTCTGGGCTTTCTGCTGGCACTGGAGCTTCCACTGCCAAGGTTTTCAAACAATAATGCCTGGAATTATGAAAGGAAGAATAACAGAAGAGAATGTTTTCTCTGTTTCACTCCTTCCACATGACAATGACTATTAAAAACCGTTGCTCTTCTCTCACTTCCCTCAATTTCTTTTAAGCTTCCCAGCTGAAACAGAGCCATGGAATTTTTCCACCTGAGTAAAATTGCTCTGTTTTCTTAAACAGCCATAAAGACATAAGCCTTGGATATCAAGAAGTTATATTTTTAATGCTGCTTTTATTTTCCCTTCTCCAGATTTACACATAAAATACATGTACACAGAAGACTTGAGGTGTTTCAGATACTGAGTGTATTATCTCCCTCTCCTGAGTTGAGTCAAGGGTGGTTATCTGCAAATGAAGTTGAGGCAGCTCCACAGCTGCTGCATCCTCGAAGTGG
Source organism: Orthonyx spaldingii (assembly GCA_013397795.1). NCBI lineage: Eukaryota > Metazoa > Chordata > Aves > Passeriformes > Orthonychidae > Orthonyx > Orthonyx spaldingii. The sequence goes on along the minus strand of VZTJ01003401.1, from coordinate 749,118 downwards.
AGCTTGAGTTGCTTGCTGTTGCCACTTCTCTTTTGCTGGGTGCAGCTCGGCACATTCAAGGTCGGTCTTTCTCATTCTTGCAGTGCACGTGTGGTTGTGAGCAGTTGCACCTGATTCCCCTAGTGCTGAGACCTGTCCAGGGGTGCTACATGTCTAATCTTAAAATAGATCCACCAGATGTTTAGCATCTGAGTTCAATGTGATTATTTAGTGAGGATTATATTTCTTTAGGTTTTAAATGGCAATGCAATTGTGCTGTATTTTTAATTATGTGATCATTTCAATGAGTGCAGCCAGTGCTGCAGTGGTAGAAGGCAGTGTTTTTGAATCCATGTGATGCATCACCACCACGTGCTTGGTGCCTTGTTGCTGGCCTGATCTTGTGAGGTGTTCATCACAGTCCAAAAATAAAACTTGCTCACAATGTGATGTATGGAATAGTCTTACAGGGGAAGGTAAGGGAGAGCTTTATGGCTTGTATCACTTGACATTGGGACTGAATGAAAAGTGGAAAATGTTATGCCACAGCAATAACCTTTCAATTTGCGTCTGGGTTTGCAAGAAACAATTACAAACCTTTATAATCCATTATATACCTTTCTTCATTCCATTAGCTTAGTTCCATGGAATTTTTTTCTTTTGGTAAATATCAAGTGATCTCAAAGGGTAAATGGATTTTGTTGGAAAAACTGTTGCTCACATTTTTATCTAATTCTGATGTTCTATAAAAGGGTTATATTAATAAACAAATGATTGTTATAAACAAATGAAATTCCAGCACCTAACTACACAGATCTAGCATTTCACTGCAATGAGTTTGAGCTACAGCTACGCCTCTTCAGTCTTCCTCATCCCAGGCTGCAATGCTCCCACTAGAAAGCAATTGGTCACACCTCATTATTGGGGTTATTTGCAATAGTGTGCAAAGGACCAAGTAACAGATGTTTTGAAATGGCTAATCAATTTTTATAGATTTAATTGGGTTGATGCCTGCACATCTTTCCAATGTGCTTTTTCACCAAAGCTAGGGAAAGGAACTTAATTACAAATTCAGTCAAGCTTCTGTCAGGCTCAGGCTTAAATGTTAGAGCATAAATATTGCTTGCATGCTATTGTGATAGTCTATTTTGGCCACTTACGCTGGAGATTCTCATCTCTGAACTTCACTCTTAGAAAGTTACATTTGGACTTAGATGTATGACACTTGTTGTTTGGAGTGACATACACAAATCCCCATATACCAGAATGAAAACTCAGCCCTAATCATCAAAGGGAAGTGAGGACTAAATGAATGTGTCATGCATATCCAATTTCTCCACTGATCATCCAGAGAAAATAAATCACAGTGGATGTCCTTCCATTTCTTCTTTGTTTCAAAAGCTAGAAGGAGTTCTCTGTTAAAGTCACCCTGAGTTTCCCCAGGGAATACTAAAATAAATTAACATTGTCTGATTAAATGTTTTGACCCATATTTAAACCACTGGAAAATGATAGGCCTGTTTTATCATGGCAGCAGGCCAGGTTTTTTTTTGGTGTACTACTGGAATCAGAGGTTTAAACTGGAGGATCACATCTTAACTGAACTAATAACCAATTTCATTAATTTTTAATAAATCATTTTTTTATAACTGTATTTTTTGAGACAGGTTTCTCATGCATCAATCTCTCAGCAATGTCTAGTGTCCATCTGTGCTAAAATCTCCTGACATCTTCCCATTATACATCAGAAAGCTCTGCAAAAGTGATCCACAGAAAAGAAAAGAGATAAAAATGCAGAAAGGCATTGCAGGAAAGTCTGGCTTGATTAAGTGGAAAATTTTAAATGGCACACATTGCAGAGAGGTATCCAAGTCACACTGATTTCAATGAGAATAGGATAGCTTACAGGCCCTCATCTCTCTGAAATGTTCCCTTGCACCCTAAGGCAATTTAATTTGGAAAGAATTGTTGGAAGAAATATGATAGGTGTATAAAATGAGCAGTATAAAAAGCGTGCTGTCACAGCAAGGGCAGTGCCCTGAGACTCGGAACCTGCTCAGAAATTAATTGAAATCAATTGGAAAGACTTTTGTTGACTTAAATAAGCTCTGGATGAGCCCTTGTGAGAGCTACTTTCAACACCCAGGTCTACTACGAATTTTTTGAATGGCTCAAAGCAAGTCATTCAGAGCCATATCCAGAAAGGGGGCCAGATATTGTAATGGGATTGCTCCAAATGAGGAGAGTGTGAAAGGTTCTCTATGCAACCTCACACTAGGGCTCTTTTCAGAAATGTGTTATGAGTTGCTAGTGTAAAACAAATAATGATTTCTATTTAACCTGTGGTGCTTACAGTTGTAGTATGCTGTAAAACATGTTCAACTGGAGATAATACAAAAACTCATCTGAAAGCAAACATTTCAGCCAAAGAACTGCTTCTCAACATTGTCCAAATTCCATTTTGTTTAAGCTTGACCCAAAGCACAACTTTTATGTGACTATTTTGAGAACTGAAGGAATTTGTTTTACGTTTACATGCTCACTCTGAAACAAAGAGGAAAAAAATAACCACCGATCTTGTGAAAGCTTCACCAGAGTCAGACTTAGGGAGAGGTAACTTGCATATGAACTGAACTCCTGCTGCTTTGCCATTTATATATTTATATTAGCTAAAGTAGATTCAATACAACAGGGAGAGACCAGTTCCAGAAACTCAGAAGACTGGAAATTAAGGTAACTCTGGAGAGATGGGAACCTGCAGTTCAAACTCATCCTCTGAAAAGGCAGAGGAATTTGAACTTTCCTGACATTTCTCTTTACTAAGAATTTATTTTTAATTACTAAGTATTTTGTTAAACTGTTCAGGTTTAATGTTTCCCTTTGGGTTCTGTCTTACCTTCCTCCTGCCTGTTTTTATCACTGGGCTTTTTTTTTTTTTTATCACAGGGGTCCTGAGAAGTTTTCTTGCTTCTTTCAAGCATGAGCAGGACCTCACTTGTAATGTCTGTGACTATGCTTACAGCTTTAGTGACTCTTGAAACTGAGGATAATGACACAACTGTGCCTGTAAGAAAAATCAAGATGAATGATACAATTCTTTCAGGAGTATTACCTTTCTCCTGGGCTGAGTTCAACATGAGCTGATGAGGCTACATATTTTCTGGCAATTGATCAGCTTACTGGAAAAAAACTGCGTGAAATGTCAAGTTCTTTATGAAAAAAGCAAATGGAAAGGGGAAAAAAGGAAGAGGAAAGGTATGATTTTAAAAGCTTCTTTTTCTTTTCTATAGCTTTTTGTCCTGAAGATACCCTGTTAAATAAAAAAAAAAATGGAATAGTCTATATATTGTAACTACAACCTAATTGATTTCTCTGTGAACTACTAAAGTTAAGGGAGCTTTCAGTGCCTAAAATGGATTATGTGCTCTTTTGTTCAAGGAAACCACTGTGAGGTTTCCCAGTTTTATAACTGAGCATTTCCAGAAATCAGAATAAATTTCATATGTGATTTTAGGTAGAGTTTAGGCTTTAGCCCTTTCCTAGCTGAAGGCTGTTTTTGTTTTTCCTTGTGTCCCAAGCGTGAAGTAATCAAATGGCTTTGCTTTGGTCTGTTTGCAGACTGCATGGTACTTCTTGCATTCCAGATTGTATGTGTGTAATGTTTGGAAAATTAGTAATGATGTGCTATCACAGCCAAGGGCAGTCCAAGTAAAAGCTTTGTGGACTGTGACTGCTGTGTGGGGTTCATGCCACTTCTTTCACCCTGGGATTGCTAGCCACAGTCTCATCACACATCTTATTTTAACAGTGGAGGGAAAAGGGGCTAGGTGTATGAGTGGATTAAAGCATCTGACTTTTCAGACAGGATTCTTTAAGTGCAAAGTATCCTGATAGGATCATATTTATTTTATATTTTGTATGTGGAAACATGCCTTCTTCAAGACTCATGCTTAAATTGCCTGTTAGCCAGCCAAAATATTTAATAACTTGGACTTACACAAGCATCATTTAAATGAAGATTTAGGGCTCCGGTTCAGGGTTTCGTGGATGGGGCTGAATTTAAGGTACACTTTATGTGTGAAATCTTGTTTTCTGTCCAGGGCCTGTGTTTGCAATGGCTTCTGTGTCTGGGAGAGTGATGCACTTTTTAGAGACATTCTATGACTTCCCTTCTCACTAGGTACAAATACAAACATTCAAAATGTTTCTGTGATCTCTGCTTCTGTCTCTTTCCCTGAGAAAACAGCCTTTTCTTCTTTCCTACTTTAACTGTATCACTTTCAAGACCCTCTTTAGACGCATGGTCATGCCTTTTATTAATATAAATTGTTGTCCATCTTCAAGCCACTTGAACCATGGACCTGTAAGGACTGTGAAGACTTGCTAGACCTGCAAACTACGTAAGTTATATCAACTTCTGCACTTTTTGCTTTCCAATGGATTTTTCATTGCCATTCCAGAGTCTGCTTGCTCCAATAATCATGGATAATGGGACACCTAGCAGTACCTAATTCTTCCTCTTGCCCTAAAGTTGGATCATGTTTAACTCATTCCTGACATACATTTTGTGCAACCTATTTTTAAAACTGCTAGGGTCAGGTGTTTCAAAATTTGACATATTCTCTAATTTTTGATTAGCAGGTTTAATCTGAACTTCTCTTGCTGTGGTTCAAGTCCACTTTCCTCTATCTTCTTCACTCTGGGTATCAAACTCAATTTATTCCATTCTCTTTAAAGGCTGATTTCTGCTTTTAGTCTTCTCATTTCTAGACTCAACAATGCCCTTTCCATCATCCTTTTTTTTGTGGCTCTTCTTTTGTTGGCTTTTGGTTAGTCATATTCTTTCTTCTAAATTTCTCAATCCATTTCCTACTGAAAGTACCACTGCCAGACTGGATGTAGTGTTCTTACTGAGGCCTTATCACCATCAAAAAAATAAGGGAATTACGTCAGATGAAACTCCTATTTATATAGTTTAGGTTGATGGATGCCTTCCTTGCCTTATATTGTTGACTCATGTTCAGCTGTGATCCTCTGTAATAATTCCCAAGTCTTGTTCAGAACAACTGTTTTCTGTCTAGTCGTTCCCCATCCTACACTTTCCCAGACAATATTTTCCCTTCCTAAGTACAGGACTTAACACCTGTCCTTCCTCAGCTGAATCCTGTGTTTTTCACAGTTTCTCTGATCTCTCCAAATCATTCTGAAAACTCTTTCTCTGCTCCAATTTGCCTACAGCACTTTACCCCACATGCACATTTCAGAAGTGGGATCTGTTCTGTTACCCAGACCACTGAATAACAACGTAGGAAAAGGAATTAACCCTTCCAGATTTCCAAATTATACGCCTTTCTAGTTTGACAACAGACTACTCATACCAGCTGTGAGTGAAGGTTTCCAAGAAGTTACACATTCATCTTCTTGTAGCCTCATCTACAGTATGTTACTAGTTCTAAGATTATTTTCTGGGATGGTGGAGCTTTTGCTGTGTTAGCTGTGACCATGAGTTATTGCTTTTTAATTCATGTTTCTTTTTACCCCAATATTTGTCTTTGCTGTTTGTTTCCTATGACTTTCCTCATAAGATGCTGATAAACAAAGAGGTAAACTCACTACTAAAGTGGGAAGTAACATAGGAGAAGTCCTCCAGAGTGGAAGTCAAAATGGTTTTAATTCTTATTATTTCCCTATCCTAGGTGGCACTTTTCAGTAAACTAATTTGACATCACAATAATAACAGTTACATTTTTTCCCTCCATGGTTGCAATAACGTTTTGGGGTTTTTTCCCTCCCAAATTGTCTTTTAATACTGCTGTTTAATTTTTCAGTCCCTATGGTATGTATTTACAAAATTTGTTTTACCATCCTATATATATAGTATATTCTTCAGCTTCCCAATAGGGATGACTTTAAAAGTCCTTGTAGATTTTCTAACAGGAAGGAGCAGGTGAAAGGTTAGCAGCTGTGGTAGTTCAGTGAAACAAGCAAGAACTGCAGGTTCTAAACTGAAAGGCTAATTTGGGAAGATGACCTCAACAGGTGAGCAGAATATTTCAGGTAACTTCAGAGTCCTTTGCTTCTCTGCATTAAATGTCAATGTGCATTTCTCTGTTGACCGTTACCCCAAATATATAGATTGCAGGAGCTGAGTTAGATTCCAGATCAGCAAGATCATGTTTTCCACTGGAAGTACTCCAGATGATGATAAACATCATCAAATAACTTCGGGCTCACCATGAATGTTGATGAAAGCATACCTCAGACTTGAGGGACACATAGTCTCACCTACCGTATCTAAATGCCGTAAGAGTTGTTTGAAATCACTGTAGAATCTATGCAGCAAATGCTACATGGATTTGGCACACTTCTGCAAGACTTTTTTCTTTCAGCTGCAGAGCTGGCCTCACTGCACTAGAGTGCGTCTGGTTACACGGCTGCAGGTCAGAACCTCAGTGGATTCCCCACTCTTGTTCACTCAGGGTCCACGCTTCCCTCAAGAAGGTTGTCTGAATGTAATGGCTCAGCGCCACTGTCTGGCATGCAGAACATTCCTGGTTTGTCTCCGGAGATCCGCACTGCAAGTGCTGACATGTAACACCACAGCTGTGCAATTTGTCAGCGGACAAGGGGAAGGAGGCCTGCCTGGCTCCGTCAGGAGGCACTGCAGCTCCGGCCTCGGCTCTGCCTGAGCTCCGTAGCCTCCCGCAGTCAGGGCGCCTCGGCAGCTCACACCAGCAGACGGAGCTCGCACAAGTGGCCTGTCAAAAACTCAGTCCTGCAGAACATCTTTCACAAGTGAGAGGTACCAGGAATGGATCTGCTTGCCATAGACCAGACCACTGTATCATCACTATAACCAAACATCAGTTATAGGGGACGCAAATTGTGCAGTCTTTGGTGCTGTTCTACTTAGGCAGACTTTCAGAAATCACTGGTCTTCATATAAGATATAAAAAGACCCTACTTTGTAATCTAATTTATGCCCAGTTTTTCCTTGTGTGTCAGTAGTATTTATTACTATCAAATATGATAACTCAGCAGTTACACGAAAATCAGTGTTTTACCATGGGTAAAGAAACCATTAAGTTTAGACTTTGCCTCCAGCCATGCATATATCCTTGGAACTTGCATGCACATAAAGAAGGATTAGTATTTAAAGGCTTGACAAATTAAGCTTTTTAAGGCCTGGATATTGCTTCTAATATAGTATCTTTAAAATTAAAAATTACCGAAGTAAAATCTGTACTAAATATGTTAATTATGGGCATTTTTATTAATAGTGAAGATGTACTAGTTATTACCTACCACTTTGGTGATGAGAGGAAAAACTATCAATGCATGCATTAGAAAGGAGTGGAGTAAACAAGTTAACAATTATTTTTAATTCTCTTGTGCTTATGGGGCCATGAAGGATGAGAAAAAGAAGTGAGGATGACTGGAAGCAGACCAGTTACGCCATGATATGAATGGAAGTATGTAATAGTGAAAGCATGGAAAGATAACTCAGGTTATTAACGTGCATGTTTCAGTTATCTGAAGAGCTTGAAAGTAACATCAAGGATTTTTTAAAAGCCCTTTTATTGCCTCAGAGTAGTTTAACATTCATTTTTTACTGTTCCTGTTATGTTTAATTACATTCTGCTGTTCTTTAAGAATTTGGCTAATATAGTTAAAATGGTAAGCATTTGCCATTTCTGCAGCTAGAAAAGAGCATATGCTTAAGCCATTAATGGCATAAGCCAGTATTCTGGAATCAAAGAGTGCATATACCTCCTAGGTATGATCACATGCATATTCCAATGTTTTCTAAATTTATAATATGTGAATTGAGGATTATATTGTCACTGGTTTGAGGTGCTGAGGGAGCACACATCTTCTCACTGTACCTGCAAAAAGACATCATTAGTGTATTCCACATTGTTCTGCATCAGGATTAAAGTTCTGCAGTGTTTGCCTTTCATTAGCTGGCTGTCCCAGCATATCTGAAAGTCTCACCTATCCATGGTTGAGTGTCTGGTAGCTTATCTCCAAAGGTAATCCTTTTGCATCTTGATTTGCTTGACTCTTGAAAGCAATGATCTGCACACTGCAGCAGTCAGTTCAGCTCCTCAGTTTTGTCTTTCACCTTTCAGAGGTCTGGAACCAGGCTACATCTCTTGGTGAATCATTAATAAGCTTCATTTTCTGGTTGTTCATGGGGTGATTATTTTGCTTTTAACCTAATGTGTTTAGTGAAATTCTTCTGGTGATTCTGTTCTCCTATAAAAACATCTGCTCTATAACCAAACAATTCTAAAGGACTAGATCTCCCCAGTATTTTCCTTTCAAACTATTAGGAAACTTTTTGGTGCTTTCAAATGCCAGAAAACTCAGTTTCTTTGCTTATAAAGCAACTGGCAGGCTTGAGCTAAGTTTTACCTGGTCCTTTGTAAATGTACCCTGAGTATTTCTGAACACCACCACTTCAATGACATGCAGTCATGAGCAGCAGAGCCCACACAGGTGCAGAAAAATGCAAAGCCAGAGTAAGTGCAAAAGAACCTACCAGTTGTGGCCACCGGTTGCCATTCACATCCAGGGAAAAGAAAATCACTGAAAAGAAAAAAGTCAAAAGTGGTGCTGACTGAAATATTTTTCAGGAGAAACTGATAGAAGTAAATAGAGACTTACCCAGAAGGCAGATTTCACATGCCCAGGCACTGGAAAATTCTGCTTCAGTCTTCAGCTTCTCTATCCAAACAGTGATTGGAGAGAACAAGAAAACACGTGCAGCAAGCTCCAGAAACAGGGTTCAGTGCAACCTAGGAAAACCTAGTACATTAATAACCATAAACTGACTGGACTGAAGTGTTTTTCATTTTTTTTCCCCCCTTAATTTTCCTTCATTCGTTTTAGAAGTCTAGTAAGGGAGTGCTTTCCTGCCTCTCTCCAAAGTCTGTTAAGGACTACGACGTTGCCATTCTTCCTAGATGAAGTCTTTTATTCCTGCAACTGGATACTTATGTTACTTCAGTCCTATTTCAGAGACAACATCTCATTCTATATGAAATCATGTTTGTATTTTAATGACTATTGCTGCTGCAGAACCATCACAACACTATCTAGATCATACTTTATAAATATGAATTAAAATACCTGTACACAGTAGTAACAGTAAAAAACAGAGTTTATTCTCCATTATGTCTGGGTGCCTTACCCACTTTGGGAATAAACCATGTTGGACACGCAGTGGTACCGAAACTGCTGCTGCTCTTCTCAGCTTAAGTGCACAGAACAATTTCACCAGGGCACAACACATACGGCCAGGCCAACCCTGGCCCTGAGGTACTCACGTTACCTAGGTTTTCCATCTTTAATTTTTTTTCCAACAGCTTCTTTTCCCTGATAATGAAGGGTTGATTATATATTAATTTTCAGAAGATTACAATTAAGGCAATTAATTATTTGGAGATTAAATTTTAGGTCACAGAATAACAGATTCAGCCATGAACCAATGAAAGGCCTTAGTCAAACTAATAGTCAGATTGACATCTTTTATTCTTAGGTGTGTTTCCTTGCTGTGTAACTCTATGGTTAAGTAAGCTCTTAAAGCAATGAAATCATTGCTGGTTTTGTTATTTGATGCTGAACTATTTGGGGACACAGTATCCTGTGTGTGCCTGGCTCCATCACTTTTCTACTTTATGATCCCTTTCTTATTTCAGGGGTTTGCCTGTGCCTTTCTTATCTTCTCCTAAAAAGGGAATATTCTGGCTATGAGTTCATCTAGACCAGAGAACCACTGCTGATTTTTTCTCTTGCAAGTTGGAACCGCAGTTAAATCAGGATTTCAGTTCCAGCATGCAGACTGCTACACCTGGAAACCCCAAAAAGGCATTATAAGAGGTGGGGATTGTTTAATTGCATTAGGAGATGCAGTAAGCATATTAATCTCAGCCGAAATTTTTAGCCAGGAGTGTTTTTTGCATAAGCTCTCATTAACACTCATGGCATAGACATTTTGGGAAAAAATCAACAACTTTAATCTAAAATCACAGATATTTAATATATAGGAAGTCAGCAACAGGAAAGTCAGTGTTCTGCCAATATTATTAACAAAATCTCTATTAGCTGACAGTTACACAAACAGAATGTGTCTCTAGCCAAGTGAAAAAAAAAGCTACAGCTCTGATTTCTTCATGTGCATAACCATGTTCCATATAAGGAGAACAGGAACTTGTATGGCTGTTAGCACTTGTTCAGTTCTACTGCCAAACCCAGACCCTAAAACTGTGTTGTTTGGAACAGCCACTGTTCTTTCTCTATTATGGCGGTGCTCCAGAAATACTGTAAGGCTTGGCCAGAAAACTGATTATGTTGATTTCTTGAATATGCGAGTCCATGAACGTCTGTCAGTCACATCCACCCACTTATTTCCCTGTAGGACAACCTCTGAGTGAGCCTGTGCTAGTGCCTTGTGGTAAGGCAGGGACTAGCTGGCGGTGAGGGGTCAATGTTTCTGACAAGCCAAACACTGGAGTACGACAGAAAAAGAGAAAAAAACCTTGACAAGAAGCAGACATAGGGATGAGGACTGTTAAAATGAATGGAGGAACTCTTTGCAGAGTTTTAGAACCCCATGCTGAGACTGAATGCTGACTTGTACACTGGATGTATTAAGTGCAGAAATAGTAGTGCCTAGTAAAACACACTTGATCCATTATTACAAGTGAGGTAATAGATCTGCGCGAAGTAACACATTCTTGTGACTATCCACCTCCTAATCCAGGGCAGTGCATTAGTGTCATAGCTGTGCTCCTGCTGCCCTCTAAGCCATGAGTCACCATCTTTCACTTCCTCAAATAATTACAGGCAGCAGTGGCTGTTGCTTGGTCTCAAGAGCTTCCACTGCTGCTCAGGAAATTCACACAAAGCCACTTTCCTGTGGATGATCAGTGGACACCTGGAATTTACTTTAAACCTTGGGCAGAGATGGTCCCACATGTTAAACTTTTTTCCCATGAGTTGCCTTACCTGTCTGCCAGACCTTACCTTTCCTTTTCTGGAAGATCAGACATCTTGTAGCTACACAGTGTTGAACACCCCTTGGCCCTCACTCAACCAGAAATCACATAATTTGCAAAAGTTTTTCCTTGTGGGAAAGGATGTGAAGCTCCATTTTTTGTATTTCTCAGAATATAGTGTGTGTCAGTCAACGTGTCTAAACAAGTGCTGATGGCTGTTCAGTTTTAGAAGGTGCATTTGGTGTTACATTACCATTAAGTAACTGTGCAACAAAATCTGGCCCAATTCTCCACTCCCCTGCACCTGGTCGGTGCTCTCCATCTGCAAAGTGTAAAGTACGTGATTAATGCAACTAACTTAAAATTTTCCAGTCACCGGAGGTGGCATTTTGTTCCCATTTAGAAGGCTATATACTTGTAAATGACTATGCCAGGTGCAGGGGAGGAGAACCTGGCCCCTTCAAAATATGTCTTTCCCCTGAATTAGGATTAATTTTTCAAAGGAGCCAGGATGTTTCTGCTTTCCTCGGTGCGTGTGTGTGTGTGTGTGCTGGGGGGAGGGTGTGTGGCAAACAGAGGTAATGCAGGAGCAAGTATTGAAATGGTCTTTGACTTGTCCCTGTCTAAAAAACAGCACATTACAAAGCAAGCAAGAGCTGGAAGAAACATTTTCAGAGTTACTTAATTAATGCAAGAGTGCAACTTCTGCTCCATCGGTCACCTGAAATTTCCTCCCAAAACGTGTACAGGTAAAACTTTTTTTGTCACATTGTATCATCAGGCAGCAATTCCACTCCTTAATCTGTGTTATTACATCATCAGGTAAAGCCTTCCTGAGTAGGCCTTGATGGCCCTAATATGTTTGGAAGTGGGGAGCCCAGGCTTGACATCCTTTACTAAAAGCGCATCTTGGTTGGGCCCAGACGGGGGAGTGGGGTTGCTGTAGAGATGACTTGTTACCCAAGAAGGTTTATTTATTGGCTGGGGTACACTCCTCTCCCGTTTTTTATCAGCCGACAGAGCCTATGTCTGATAAATGACAGATAACATTTCTTCAGAGGTGCTACCAGCGAGGGATTAGAACAGTAAACACACTTTTCCCCTTGCCCTTGGCGTTCGGTATTTGTAAACTATTGCCGGAGTGTGAAGGGGCCGGTGCTCCTCGCTCTTTGCTGTACAGCCCGTTCTCTGCCAAGCGCGGCCCCTGGGACCATCTAGGGCAGGGCCAGGTGCGCCGCAGCCACCCTGCCCCGGCTGGACACCGGGCGGAGCCGCCGGGCTGCCGCGGGGCGTGGGTCCCTCCCGCCGGGCAGGTGCGGGCGGAGGAGGGAGGGGACGGGCCGGAC